>CM034149.1:818412456-818769287 GCA_019776745.2 Taxus chinensis
TATATATCGTGAATTTGAAATCGCACTTTCTATATCTTTACGGGGTGAAAGGCGTATCTTTGTTAGAAACCCTGAGCATTTTTTGTTGGTCACGTGTGGTTTTAGAATTCATATCGTCCATCATTCAGTAACCATCTTGTACACCGTGACCTACGAACTATCTCCTGCATCCGACATGCCACATTTTGATTTGTGACGAAACTGGAAGGTCGCTAGAATCACGTCCACAGTTGTGCATGATGTATCCGTTAAGTTTTCAGCAAGATGCTCCCTTATAAGACGGCTTTTCCTGTTCCTATCAAGTGTATACCCTACCCACTTATGTCACTCCTATTTCATAGAAGCGTACATTAGAACCCCTCTGTGCTGTATTTAGAATCTTACATGTATCCCTTTAACTTTGAGCTGCTCTGTTTATAGATTTATCTCCCAAACTAGTAAACGATGAAAGAGAAAATTGTGATAAAAAATACAAGACTAAAAATGACTTCCAAAGTTTTATGACTGGTGATCTGTAATAGATGCTCGATGATGGATAACTGTTGACATAGTTTTAAACCCTCATTGAGTAAAAATATATTTTTTCCTACGTATTACTATACGTCATTCCATTTTTGTATTACATTATTTTATTTATCTTTTCAAGATATGTCATTCTGTATTTGCGTCTCCACACTTTCCACATAAATATTCTCTAATGTTCATGTATACCCATCATAGCCATTACATTTTATGTTATGTCATGTTCCATCTCTAAAATTACCTTCAACTTCCCTCTCATCTTCTTCCTTCGTTCACATCGCATTGCTCGCATGCGATTGCTAGTTGTATATTAAAAGTGAAACCTAATTTTTAAGATATGTATAATATCTTATATTTCTTTATTTCCTCGTATGAACTAAATTTACTTTTAGTTTAGGTTTAGCTCCCCCCCTTTTGATTTTTTATTTGTTTGGGTTTGTTGTATTCGTTTTTGTTTTATCTTGTCTTTTTTGTTGTCTTCACAAATTTCAAGGAAGGAATGGAGGTGACGCAAGAGGTGGAGGAGGAAAAGAATGGTAGGAACACAAAAGCCAAGGTGAGGAAGGGGAATGTGCTAAATGGAGATCTCACTAATTTCCATCCTAAAATCAGTACAAATATGGGTTCAATCACCATTCTCATGGATATAAATCTGCGTTTGAGAGAGATCCCTAAACCTAAAATGTTGAATTCCCCTTTGTTTTCTGCTTCCATGGCAGGTTATTGAGAAGAGGTGGCGGTGGGAGATGGCTTTGTAGGTAGGGAGAGCTAGAAAGGCATTGAAGTAAGATGTTAAGATCTGCATTTTTTTCACAGTGTTCTTGAATTACACAGACACTCAACATGACCTTCATGTTTTGCACAAACTAGAGCATGAAAAGGTTTAAACTACTATTAAATATCATAATACAAAAAAATAATTGATTTTATTTTTCTACATATGGAATCCAGGAAATCCAGGAAGGGCAATAAGATTATAGAAATTTATTACTTTTATTTATGCTCTTTCTTCGATATTTTCTCTAAGGATCGATTTATTAATTTATAGATGTTATTTCGAGTATTTATTTATTTATTTATTCCAAAATTTGATTTCCAAATACTGATCTTTGTTATTTATAGATTTCCCAAACATTCTAAACATTGTGTTGGTTCATAACTTAAATAAATAAATAATGTTGGTTCATAATTTAAAACAAAAAAGATGTCGACCCAATAAATGAACCACTCACACCATTACAGCCATGACTACTGCTGTAGGAACACATCTTGGTGTAATTACATTCAATAATCAGAAAACAATAATGGTGGTGATACCCATCTAATCCTGCCACCATTTCTTGTACCATTTTTCTTTCAAAAAATATGTGTATGGTCATTATTGAGGTTTCAGACCTTTGAGATCAGGGAGGCTTCTCAAAGAAGTTTCCCCTTCTTTGTTAGTGACTACTTTGTATAATTTTCATAATAAACTACTATGGATGTTGAATTGTTTGAGTTTTTATGTCTTAAATATGAGATTGTATGTATATCAAACAAATATTTGCATGTATATTCAAATTTTAGGGTAATCGATGGAGAGCTCCCTCAATAAAAATTCTTTCTTGATTTCCTCGAAAAAAAATCATCAATTGATCAAAGTCTTGTGGTTCTCAACAATTTAATGGATCACATGACCAATGTTGGTTTTTTAGTTTTTCTCTTTATGAGAAAAACCTTTCTTTGGGTTCCCCTCAGAGAAATTGGTGATGCAAAACTTGCTAGTTGCATTACTTTTGTTTTCATCAGGACACATGGGTTTGGATTGGAATATAATAAAGATCAACAATGCCTCCCATTTAATGAATCTCAATACTATGGATCTTATTTGAATTTTTAGGAAGGTCAAAAACATTTCTTAGAGAACTGCAAGAAATCACTAAAACAGATAAATTCGTAGGAAATTTGCCACAACAGTTGAAGCAATTTCAATTGAAGAAGAAACATGGGACATGTGAACCTTTGGGGTAGCTTGAGTATTCTCCAAGGAAATCATATGTGCTAGTGCATAGTTTTAAGAATATGATTTACCTTTATTTTATTCTTTCTGGATGGAATATTGTTCACCAGTTCAAACAAACTACAAGGAGGAATTGGTTATGTAAGTAGTGATGCACCACCACAAGAATGAGGATTTTTTCTAAGAGTAGAAACTTACATATCTTAAGGAAACGAATGATCTCATAGAGGAAGGGAAAGAGGATTACTTGAATCATGTTTCAAGGGAGAAAAAAGTGTCTACACGTACAAAATGAGGGAAGTAGGAAAACTAAGACAAGGACATGTGTAACACATGGAGTTGAGGGTTCAGTAAGATCTATTGAGAATTTAGAGGAACAAGAATAAGGAGAGGCTCTCATGATGAAGAGAGTCTTTCTTAAGACAACTTAAATATATTTTTGATGAGTTTCAAGCTAAGAGGAAAGTGCTGTAAAATTATTGAACATAGATAACTTAAATTCTTGCAACATGGTAAAGAAGTTTCATGTTTGAGTAATTTTATGAATTCAAACCTATATAATGTGTTATGGCTATGAAAATTACTTCAATTATTGGTGAATGGGTAAATACTTTTAAAATTTTAGATAGGTGTGCATACAAACATGAATTTTTGTGTGATATCATGTCAATGATTTTTGTCATTTATTGTTAGGGAGGCCTTGGTAGTGATACCAAATGGTTGTGCTTGATGGAGTGACTAATACATATCATGTGGATAAGAATGGAAGGAAGATTTAACTTCTCACCATTGAAATACAAGGAATAAGAGTTGCAAAGTGGTATTTGTATGTGCATATTGATAGTGAAAGGAAAGGAATTCTTGCAAGGATTGCAAGAGGAAAAGGCATGCTAGTCATTGATTCCTAATCTTTTGAAAGATAAAGGAACAAACATTAAAGTGAAGTTTCATGATGTAGTGCACAACCTTTTGAGAAAGTTTTTGTAGATAGTTTTAGAGGATTTTCTAGATCCCTAGGTAATATATATTTCTATATAGAATTGATACATGTATGATCTAACCATATAAGTGACCATATATGAAGACCTTAGGAGATTTAGGAATTGTAGAGACAATTACATGTTTGACTACATAAACGGTAGATTTGATAAAGTCTAATCTTGTACATAGTACCCATAGTATTGACATCGAACCAAGGTGGATAATGGAACATATGTATTGATTCTAGGGACATCAACAAGATAACAATTAAGTATATATTTCCATATTTGTGGAAGAAATAGATGATGAATTCTTTCAGTGGAAATCAATACTTCTCAATGAAATACTTGAATATTGAATACTTTCATATATGTATAATAAAAGGAGAAAAATGGAAAACTACATTCAAGTCAAATGAAGGATTATTTAGATCATTAGTTATGCCAATCGAGTTGAAAAATGAACAAAGTATATTGCCAAGGATCACAAAGAAAGTTTCAAAGATGTTCATTGGAAAATTTATCAACATGTACTTAGATGAAATTCTAACATTTAATAAGACAAAGAAAAAGCATACACAGAACTTATGAAAGGTTTTATTGTCTCTACAAACAAATAAGTTTCTAATCAGTGTGAAGTGCAACTTTATGCTCAAGGATTTGGTGTACATGGATTATGTGATAGCCTAAGAAGGAATGAAGATGGATATTGATATGGTGTGTGTAATAGTGGAGAGGCCATCGATGAAGAGTATGACATAGGCATGAAATTTTCATTAACTTGAAATATTTTATATAAATTTTATTATACTCTTTAGTGGGATATGTGTAGCAATCACATAGGTGAAGGAATGAGATCGACAATATTTTTTTTAGATTAACGAAGAAGAATATAAGTTCGAGGAGTTAAAGAGAAAGATTTACAATAAGTAGAAAATTCTAACACTACTGGAGTTTAATAAAATTATTCAAGTTTATGTTTATGTGAGTGGTATGACTATTGGCATGATGTTCAATCAAGAGGGTATGTATATGCCTTAATTCATTGAGAATTTTAATAACACAAGGAGAAAATGTTTTTTTTATAACTGAGAGTTTAATGTAACTATACAAGTACTTAAGAAGTGGAGGAACTATTTATTGATGATGGATTTTTTCTATACACATATCTTGATGCATTTCAATTCATTGAAATAAAAGGGAAGGTAAACTAGAGGAATACGAAATATGTTGAGTACCTAAAAATGTATAAATTAGTAAAATAAATCAAATTTTATAGATGCATTGAATTGTACGATTATCTTGTAGAGTGAGATGAGAATTGAATTCATGGGATTGGATAACATGAAGAAGTTATACACCAAATATGAGGATTTTGAGGTATAAATTAGTAAAATAAATCAAATTTTATAGATGCATTGAATTGTACGATTATCTTGTAGAGTGAGATGAGAATTGAATTCATGGGATTGGATAACATGAAGAAGTTATACACCAAATATGAGGATTTTGAAGATGCATAGAGAATAGATACAATACCAACAAGTGTAGATAAGACATCATGGTTAGAGTACTTTGTGCAAAAATAAATTTAATTAAGGGAAGCATTTTTATTCATATGAATAGATTAAAATGTTCATAAGAATTTCTTAAAAGAGAAGAAAAATGGAGGTTTAATAGGTCACTTATGGTGTGAAAGGATGAAGATAGAATGAACCCCCCAGGGTAAATTTCGATAACATGCATCAGAGTTTTGCAGTTCCAAGCATGTAGATTGATCCAGGAAAAATCATAAAAAATGACTAAGTCCTAGTCCTAGGGGCAGTCGGGACATTTGGGACATCTAGGCGCGGATCGGCCGAAAAGCCTCCAGGCGGCCCGTGAAGCAAAGGGACATCTGGGACAGAAGTACGCGGCGGGCGCGAGAAGCCGATCCGGCCGAAAGAGGAAGAAAGTCGACTAACTGCTGAGCGGGACAGTTCGGGACAAGAGTACGCAAAGTACGCGAACCGGCCGGATCGGCCGAAATGAGAACAAACAGTCCGGAAGCAATTGGGACATTTGGGCCGTGATGACGCGAACCGGCCGGTTCGCCCGAAACAGAGAAAGTTCGTACTGGGACATCCGGGACGAAGGGACGTGCGGGACGCGGATTGCCGAAGGAGCCGAAAGCCAATCAAACAACGCCATGTGTCATCGGCCAAATGAGGGACGAGGAAGCCCATTTCGGGTGGATCGGAAGTTTTTGGCCCAAGCAGTTTGGGACATCCAGGACATAAAGACGCGAAGGGCGCGAAGGAGCCGAAAGGGCCGAGAACCAACCAGATCACGACACGTGTCGCAGGGGAAAGAGTCCAAAGGTCAAAGGGCAAATTTTGAGGGGTCAGCCCGAGCCAATCAAAAGAGGACACGTGTCCTATGGAACAGGGAATGCGGAGCTCGGGAAGGAGTTAGAGAATTTGGCATGAGTTTTGGCCGAAAAGCTAAAAGCCAAGGTCTGCCCCGCGCCCCTGTCGGCCAATCAATGCATGCCACGTGTCCAAGTTTAAGGGGCCCACAAGGAAATTTCAAAAGAAAGCCCACCGAAAGGCAGAGGAGAGAGAATCACGCGACCAATCAATGCGTGCCACGTGTCATCCAGGTGGCAGAGCGCGGGAAAGATTTCAAAACACGTTTTCGCCTGTTTTGTGCCCTAAAACTTCAGACCTCCATAACTTTCGATCCAGAGCTCGGATTTGCACGTTCTTTATATCAACGGAAAGCTTATGAAATTCTCTACATGATTCTGGGATCAATCTTGAATTTTGGTGTAGTCTGGAGAGAGAAAATTGAGAAACGGCTCTGACGCGTGATCATGGCCAGAAGCGACGTTTCAACAACCAGTTTTAATGCACATGGGTCGCATTCTTCTTCAGCATGGCCAGAAGTGATGTCTCAACCACCGATTTTAATGAAGAATGCATTTTGGTCAATGGTTGGGCTGCTTACACGTTTTCCTATGTTTTCTGTCTCCTGGGCTCGACCCATGCATTGTATAAAGCCAGATTTGGCTCATTTTAAAAAAAAAAAAAGTTGTTCATATTTTCTACTCTGCCCTCCCTTCTTTTCTTCTCTAGGGTTGAAAATGGAGTTCGAACCTCCTCCCTTGCTCTGTAATGGCATTTTTTGCCTTTTACTATTGAAATGATGTTCTGTGCAAACTTCTGGAGCAACAAAACGTGTTTTGTGATGCATCTGTCCATCCTTGCTCGTTTTTGCTTGTTCTCTTCTTGCCTCTCTTCATTGCAGGTATTTGTGCATGTTTGAATGTTCATTGCAGGTTTGGAGCTGTGTTCATGGAGTTTTGGGACATTTTCTGTGTGAAATCTATCCTTGGGCCTGTGATGCATCTGTCCATCCTTCCCATTGCTCACCTCTCTTTGTCCCATGGCAGTTTTGATAGATGTCCAACATTCTCCTTCTCTGGTGTATCACCGTTTTAGTGTAGGCTTTTGTTCTTTTTTCCTCTCTCTCTCTCTCTCTCTCTGTCTCCTTGGCATTGTTAGATTAGGATTAGATTAGCTTGCCTGCACTGGAATAGCTTGTGGCAGGTAGTTTAGGAGCAGGAACCAGCCTTCTCTGGAGATTCCTCTCTCAGTTTCACAAGTCCCACGCTTGGAGAGAGGTTTCCATGTTGTGCAATCACACTGGATGCCTGAGTGATCAACCTAGAAGCCTGATCTGCATCCAGGGGTGCTGTGATTTTGCACTAACAGTTTTGGCACGCCCGGTGGGACCTTAGAGGTCTTCCACTTCATCTTTTGTCTTCCACTTCATCTTTTGCAGGTTGGTGTGTTCCTGTGAAGATTTCAGCCTTTGGAGGCACTTGCAAACACATCTGGTGACTCCATCTGGTCAACAACCCATCTCTGAAGTTGCAGACCTTCCCTTCCATTCATTTTCATTCATTTTCCATTCATTCTTCCTTCCATCTCTTTCATCTTCTTTCATTCTATGAAGTTGTGCAATCATGACTTCATTTCCATCATGGAATTCACATCAACAACAGCAGTATATTCCACCTCCAACATGTTTTACAAATCCTCCAAATCAGCATTTTGAGCAGATTCAAGATCAGTATGCATACCCATATGAGCAGCTGTGCCAAAGTCAGTTTGGCTATGGAGCTTTCCAAGAGCAAGAGTATGCATATAATGAAGACCATCAGATCCAAGATGCTGGTCTGTTGGAGAAAATCCAAAAGATGGAGGTAAAGATGGTGCAGTCCAGAGCAACAGCTCAAATGAGAGCTTTCAGAATTGGTTGCAGGACTCCTTGTCCATGGGGAGGCCCTTTTCCAAGACACTTCAGCCCTCAAGAGAAGCTGGACTTCATGACAAAGATGCTGCCCCAACTTGCACAATGGACAGCAGAAATAGAGGCCTATACATTCGGTGTTGAACAACCTTGTCAATGGGTAAGTTCTACACCATCATCTGGTTTTTCTCTTCCCATTACTCAAGCAGCATCATCTCATTTGGACTTGCAAATTTTAAACTCTCCATCTGCTGTCCCAAATGTTGATCCCATGTCTCCACCTCTCAGTCTTCCACCACACCTCAATTCTTCTTTCCTTTTTCCTTCCAAACAGTCATCCTCTCCACAAGAGCTAAAAGAAATCCCCCCTCCTCTAAAGAAACAAGAGATTTCACCTCCTCCACCACCACAAAAAATTGTCAAATCAGTTGAGTTACAACCCATCCCTCCTCTTGCATTCCCAATTCCATGTGGGGAAGAAGAAATTGCAAAATTCAGTCATCAAGGACAGCAAGAGGAAGAGCCAAAAAAAAAAGAAATGATTAAGAGCTTAGTAAGTTTGGCTGCCAAATTTGGGATGACAAAGATCCCCTTGATGGTTAAACCTACAGAAGAGGCTAGGGTTGGAGAACAGGTGGTGGTTAGGACTGATTTTGTTGCAGCAGAAGAAGAAGATCTTGCAGTCCCAACTTGTCCTCTAGAGCAGCAGATTGAAGAGTTTGACTTGACAAACTTCATGCTGGAGGAAGAGTTCAATCAAGAGCAAGATTGTCTTCAAACATTGGAGGAAGGAGAAGCTGCTCCAAATCCAAAAGAAGAGGAGCACATTCCAGCTGTGGGGGAGAAAAGTGCAGATCCAAGAGCTCTGAGCACAAAGCAGGCTACAGGAGAACCTTCAGTTCTTCTTTCTACTTCACCTCTCTCAAGTTCCAGTGCTGAAGAGGAGTTTGACCTCTCAAACTCAATGTTGAAGGGAGAAAGAAACCATGGTGGTCAAGTTACAGATCAAGAAGACACCATGGAGGAAGTTGAGCATTTGCAGCAGGACAGCAATGAGGCAGTTTATCTGTCAGATTTGGAGGACTGTTTTGATGGAGAAGAGCCGGTTGAGTTTCCACCATTCTCTCTTTCATCATCCACATTCCAAACACAAGAGTCTGCTGTCATGAAGGAGAACATTCATTTGCAGCAGCCTGCATCTTATAACAGCTCTTCGGAATCAAGATTGGAAGATTTTAATCTTTCATGTTCTTCATTGGAGGAAGAGAAAGGACAAAGGAACTTCACCATTTCTTCCACACCATCCATTCAGGAGGGTCTACAAGAAGACTCCATTCTTGGAGTTGAAAATCACAGCAACGGGCATACTCAAACGGATCAGACCTTGCCCAATCAGGTATTTGGCTTCATTGGAGCCAAAGGAGAAGTCACAACCAGTCATGCTTGCTTCTGAGCATGAGGGTGAGCTACAAAGTACCAAGGATCAGCTGTCATACCTCTTCAATCCAAATGCAGAGCAACTAAAAGAGGTATTGAATTTGCCTTCAGCTGATACCTTGATGATTTGGGTGGAATACCAGCTTCTTGTTGATTTTCCACTCATCCTAACAGCCATGATCAGCTCCAAATCAATTGCATGGCTGCCACTTTTGAGAAAGGGAAGCTATTTCTCACAACCAATTGCAGGGTTTGTTTAGCTTGCCTTTGCTTCCAGTTAGAGTAGAGTAGGTAGGTTTGCTTTCAGCAGAAGAAGTGCTTGTGCACACTCTGCATGTTTCATTTTGGAGCATGTATGATTTTCAGTTCTGTACATAGTTTTTGTTGTGCTGGTTTTGCTCTTGCACAGTTCGTTTCAGTGGCATTTTGGTGAGAACAACTCCATGTCCGGTGGGTTTCAAGTGGCTCAGAGGGAAGTTTTCAAAGTTCAGATCAGTTTTCAGGCTTGCTTATGACTCCATGCCCAATGGATTGCTTCAGGCTACTGATCATTCATCTAGCAGGTAGATGACCCCACTGAGTCGCCAAACTGTTGTCAAAATTTCCCCCCAGGGTAAATTTCGATAACATGCATCAGAGTTTTGCAGTTCCAAGCATGTAGATTGATCCAGGAAAAATCATAAAAAATGACTAAGTCCTAGTCCTAGGGGCAGTCGGGACATTTGGGACATCTAGGCGCGGATCGGCCGAAAAGCCTCCAGGCGGCCCGTGAAGCAAAGGGACATCTGGGACAGAAGTACGCGGCGGGCGCGAGAAGCCGATCCGGCCGAAAGAGGAAGAAAATCGACTAACTGCTGAGCGGGACAGTTCGGGACAAGAGTACGCGAAGTACGCGAACCGGCCGGATCGGCCGAAATGAGAACAAACAGTCTGGAAGCAATTGGGACATTTGGGCCGTGATGACGCGAACCGGCCGGTTCGCCCGAAACAGAGAAAGTTCGTACTGGGACATCCGGGACGAAGGGACGCGCGGGACGCGGATCGCCGAAGGAGCCGAAAGCCAATCAAACAACGCCATGTGTCATCGGCCAAATGAGGGACGAGGAAGCCCATTTCGGGCGGATCGGAAGTTTTTGGCCCAAGCAGTTTGGGACATCCGGGACATAAAGACGCGAAGGGCGCCGAAGGAGCCGAAAGGGCCGAGAACCAACCAGATCACGACACGTGTCGCAGGGGAAAGAGTCCAAAGGTCAAAGGGTGAATTTTGAGGGGTCAGCCCGAGCCAATCAAAAGAGGACACGTGTCCTATGGAACAGGGAATGCGGAGCTCGGGAAGGAGTTAGAGAATTTGGCATGAGTTTTGGCCGAAAAGCTAAAAGCCAAGGTCTGCCCCGCGCCCCTGTCGGCCAATCAATGCATGCCACGTGTCCAAGTTTAAGGGGCCCACAAGGAAATTTCAAAAGAAATCCCGCCGAAAGGCAGAGGAGAGAGAATCACGTGACCAATCAATGCGTGCCACGTGTCATCCAGGTGGCAGAGCGCGGGAAAGATTTCAAAACACGTTTTCACCTGTTTTGTGCCCTAAAACTTCAGACCTCCATAACTTTCGATCCAGAGCTCGGATTTGCACGTTCTTTATATCAACGGAAAGCTTATGAAATTCTCTACATGATTCTGGGATCAATATTGAATTTTGGTGCAGTCTGGAGAGAGAAAATTGAGAAACGGCTCTGACGCGTGATAATGGCCAGAAGCGACGTTTCAACAACCAGTTTTAATGCACATGGGTCGCATTCTTCTTCAGCATGGCCAGAAGTGATGTCTCAACCACCGATTTTAATGAAGAATGCGTTTTGGTCAATGGTTGGGCTGCTTACATGTTTTCCTATGTTTTCTGTCTCCTGGGCTCGACCCATGCATTGTATAAAGCCAGATTTGGCTCATTTTAAAAAAAAATAAAAGTTGTTCATATTTTCTGCTCTGCCCTCCCTTCTTTTCTTCTCTAGGGTTGAAAATGGAGTTCGAACCTCCTCCCTTGCTCTGTAATGGCATTTTTTGCCTTTTACTATTGAAATGATGTTCTGTGCAAACTTCTGGAGCAACAAAACGTGTTTTGTGATGCATCTGTCCATCCTTGCTCGTTTTTGCTTGTTCTCTTCTTGCCTCTCTTCATTGCAGGTATTTGTGCATGTTTGAATGTTCATTGCAGGTTTGGAGCTGTGTTCATGGAGTTTTGGGACATTTTCTGTGTGAAATCTATCCTTGGGCCTGTGATGCATCTGTCCATCCTTCCCATTGCTCACCTCTCTTTGTCCCATGGCAGTTTTGATAGATGTCCAACATTCTCCTTCTCTGGTGTATCACCATTTTAGTGTAGGCTTTTGTTTCTTTTCCTCTCTCTCTCTCTCTCTCTCTCTGTCTCCTTGGCATTGTTAGATTAGGATTAGATTAGCTTGCCTGCACTGGAATAGCTTGTGGCAGGTAGTTTAGGAGCAGGAACCAGCCTTCTCTGGAGATTCCTCTCTCAGTTTCACAAGTCCCACGCTTGGAGAGAGGTTTCCATGTTGTGCAATCACACTGGATGCCTGAGTGATCAACCTAGAAGCCTGATCTACATCCAGGGGTGCTGTGATTTTGCACTAACAGGTTTTTGAGAACATAAAAGGGGAATGAATTCGTAGTTTTGGTGGTTGTTAGATTCTATAAATTGCACATTTCATTGTGTGCAAGAAAAAAATTAATTCGAATAACAATACCAATTTATTCCTTAAAATGGGGTGAGTTTACATAAATTTCCATGCAACAATTCAATATATTAGTTATTATGCTAAAATGTAATATCCTAGCCTAATATAATGTAAGTTTACAATAAATAAATGAGTAAATATAAAATAACTTAAATACACCCAAGAAAACTAAGAATAAAAATATGAAACCCTAATGTGCAAAGAGGGTTGGAAAATCCTTAACTCATTCAAAGATTCTCGAGGACTATATCATAGTGAGGACCATCTGAACAGGAATAGGAGACCGTCACATAGGAGCTTGAGAAAATGCATAGCTAAGTGATTTGGTTAGACTGGGGCACATGGAAAAGAGATAGGGGCACTTTGGGCACCTTGGTCTGCAATCTAGACATCCTGGTTTGTGTGGGAAGCCCGGAAGCCAATTTCACAAAGTCGTCAGATGATGTGAAGCCTTCACTTCTTATCGCATGTATGCTAGATTTAGCTTAGTGATGTCGTTGTAAACCTACAAGAAAGGAATCACCTACAAAACCCCAAACAAAGAATCAAAACCCTAAAAAATTAAGATACATATGATGGGGTCAGACTGTCCTCAACTACCAAATTGATAGAATTATCATTGAGTGTTGCACTACATCTCGTACCCAATGTAATTCTAGGTGTGTGTGGAATTGTGCCCTAGGTTTCTCTTACGTTATTCAAACTTTGTGAGTAGCGACCAAGTAACCAAATGTAGAATGTAAATAATGTTTGCATGGAAAAAATAGACTCCCCTCCTATGAAGTGTGATGCAGATGAACCAACCTTGTATCCTTTGTGATCAAGATAGATGGATGTAACTGGAGCTATAGATGTATTTGATGGATGTAACCTTAGGTGGAGATAGTAGATGCATTAGTTCCTGAGTGTACCTTATTATGATCACAAAACTTTATATTTATATGATTCCCTCACTTGAATTTCATAATTAACCCCAAAAATTCTGAATACCAAAATGGATAAGAATTGCTCAAATGCCATAGAAAGGACCCAAAAAGTGAGAGTAAAGTGTAAAGAGGATGAGGGCACCCAGAGGGGATGAGGGCGCTTGACGCTGACATCCTGGCTGGGAACTCCAGTCCATAAAATATGAAACTAAAGTATGAAAAGATAGAATAGGTCAATAAAGGTACAAGACCAAAATTAGAAATAGAAAGAAACAAAAGATGGCCAAAGACATGGGTTAATCAATACTCTTCTTGCTTAGGAACCATGTAAATAGTATTATGTGATCGATGTAGACTAAATAATGACTCAAAGTACGTGATTTTGTGTCTACATGTGCCCCCACTTTATGTTGGTGAGTAGAATTCTCTGTAACATAAAATAGATAGAGATGACGTATCTGATATACATGTAGATTAATGTAGAAAGTGGTTCCAAGCAGGACTAGATAAAGCGTGGAGTGATAAAAATTTGGAGTGTGAAGACTGAAGATGTAAAAACAATGTAAAAAGGTGATGAGAGTGAACCTAGGGTGGAAGTGTGTGTGTAAATGACAATGTGTGTGATGTACCTACATGTTAGTATGATGTGTTTGATGTATCCATAGTGTATGATGTTGATTAATTGTTTCCCATATAGAAGGACCTACAAAAGAAAAGACAATCAAGTAGTCAAATATGCATGTATATGTGTAGAAACAATGTGTGTAAAGACACATGTATATATGTGAAAAGCATGTAATGAAAGTATGAAAGTGAAAAAGGAACACATGCGTACCTAATTCGTGATGAGATAAAAAAGTGTGTAGAAAGGATCCTATCGATGAAGTGATATGAGTTTTGTGGGTGATCTCATGCCACTGAATGTAGAAGTGTGGGGAGGAAAGTCTGATTTATCCTCCTACCTATAATTACTTCCATAAAACTAGATAGAGATCTTTGTACTATCTTGTTTTTGGGAGATTTGATGCCATGACCAAAGTAATGTAGAGATGAAGGTCTAGTTTATCCTGTAACTCATAACTCCTCCCTGAAATTCTAAGGACAATCTGGTTTGTAAAATCCATTGTTGCGTATGGAGTTCAGTAGACTGGTATGCTCAACCCACTTGGTGTATAACCCATTGTGTCATGAAAGAAAATTGAAAACTGAATTATATCGTGTAATACATTGTGTGTTGTGTGTACACCCAAGTGATTCCCCCTCTTTGGGGGTACATGTGACATCATTGTAGGAGGATGCGGCCCAAAAGAGGACCAACCACTAAAAATGTTTCCTTGTAAGGAGGAAGGGATGTGCTTGGTAGAAACTAATACATATGAAAACAAAGTGGCTAGAAAACAAGTGTTAGTACCAAAAAGCATGCATGTAGAAAGAAAGTGTAAGATAAAAATACAATGTGTAAGAAAATAATGTAAACATCAAAGAAGACAATGTAGCCCGCATGTTACAAACATGGGACACCACTCACGATGTCACAAGACACTCAAGGATGCAATGGCCGCAAAAAAAACAAGTGTGCACATAAGAAAAAGGGTGTATCTCGCACAAACAATAAAATGCAATAGCAGATAATATAAAACACAAGTATGGAAGCAAATATCTCTATAATGTATGAAAGTAGATGCCCCCAGGAGCTGCTGTGGGACTGGTAGTAAGTACTGTGCCAAGCATCCATGCTACATGTGTAATGGACCTATATAATCTACGATCAGAACTAGAAAGAAATTGAACGTGTATATTGTGTGTGTGATAAAGATAATGACATACAAGATATCTATCTAGCATGTGTAATAATGTTAACATTTATAAGAAAATGTAAGAAAGATTAAATGCAACCAAGATATGCAGTATTTTGTGTATTGATGGAATGGAATGCAAAGTGAATGATAGGAGCCAAGTGCCCCCCAAGTGAAAGGAATTGTATGTAGTGAGGTTTATTTGTTTATTCCCCCTTAGCAGTCAAGAATGAACCATAAATGGGAGTGTGTCATCTAGGAAATGGTCGAGTGATGTGTTGTATGTAGCGTGATGTGATGGGTATTTAGTGATGATGTGATGAGAATGTAGTGATGATGTGTGACATAGAGACGAAGTTTGAGGATATGTGATGATTTATCCTAAAGTGTATATCACTACAAGATGAGTAAGAAAAGTGATGATGTAGCATAAATCATATATCACTAAATGATGTTAGAGGAAGTGAGGATGTAGCCATATGATGTATATCACCAACCTAGGAGCTTTACGTGAGAAAAGGATTGAATGGTTGAGTACGGGAAAGAAATGTGGTCCATCTATGATGTATACCCTCAACAATCTAGTATGGACCATGAGACCAGAGTGTATCATTGGGAAATGAGCGCAACATGTAAAAGTAAATGTGTAAAATTAATAATATGTGTAGGAGATGTGGTGATGAGAAATCGTCATGCAATGTGTAATGTGTAGCATGTAATGTAGGATGTATGCAAGATGCGTAGATGATATAAGCATGTGTAGATGCATAAAAAATGTAAGACATAAGATGTAAGATGTAGAATTTATGTATGTAAGACATGTGAAGATGCACGATGTGTAGTGTATATTGTGAAGTGTGTGAGGTTCATGTTTGTAGTGTTCCCTTAAAATTCAAGTGTGAACTAAAACACAAGAGTGTGTCATCAGGAAATTTCAATGCTAGTGTGTGTCAATAGGTGTGTTTTTTCGGTTAGCAGGGAGCACACATAATGCCCCCAAGTGTGTAAGATGAAGAGTTCAATCATGTAATTTCATCTAGAAGGTCATCGTTGTCATGGTCAAATCCAAATGAACAAGTATCAGAGACTTGGTAAAAAATGGTGTCAGGTTGATTACATAATAAGCCATTAGGGAATAAGCTATAAATACCAATGGCATATTCCTCATTAGTAAAGGGAGGTAATGGACACCCATGTGCATACCAATGAGTGAGAATCTATGTAGAGATAAGAAAGGAACTATTACAAATGAAAAAGATGACCAAAAGTCATGGGAAATGAGATATCCGTATGATCAGGATCTAGGGTGTGCCAATGTAATCAAGCCATGATTTTCCTATTGTCGGTGGCAAAGAGCAAGGGATTCACACAAGAAAATTTTTGAGGTGAAAGACACATAAACCATAAGCGACATCAACATGAATGAATTCATGATAAATATGAGAACAATGCAATGGAGGGTAGAGATATTCAAAAGCAAAACCTAGCCGAGTCTATCCATCATGTGTGCATACTATGTCATTACAAGTGTTATTGAATGGAATATGATCCCAATAAGAATAATTGATGAAAAGAGTACATGTGAAAGGTTTTCATACTGGTTGAGGTGGCACATGAGGAGAGTGGAGGAGCTAGTGTGACGTCTGATGTAGGAAGAGGCCCCTGATAAACAATCAGAGAAATAGTAGAAGCAAGGGGAGGCATATATGGAGTTGGTATAGAATCTATCATGCAACTGACACGTTCAAGTGGTGGTAAATGTGGTAGCTCATCTATGTGTTGTGGGTCATCAGTAGTGTTGGACCTTGGAATAGGAAGTGTAGTATTTGGATCATGGTCGTAATATTTGTATAGATGATGATCATGAAGAACAATATACTAAACACCCTCATGTAGAAATTTGACACAATGATGCATGGTAGATGTTATTTCTTACATGGCTTGTAGCCAAGGCCAACCAAGTAAAAAAATTATGTGAAACCAGAAATTCAATGACGAAGAAGACTGTGTTGAGAGTTTTTGAACCTACAGTGATAGGTAAAATAATGTGCCCTAGGCATGGATGAATAGAGCCATCATATGCATAAAGAGAGAGACATGATGAACTAACATTAGTAGGCAAAAGACCAATATTTTCAAGGAATGACGTGGGACATAGATTAAATTCTGATTCATTGATAAATTAAAGTACAGTTCATACCCATATTATAAATGTGAATCATGATATGCAACGGTGGATCATTATCAAAAATTGAAATATCAACATGAGGATTAGATGGGAAAGAAATATGTTGAGAAAGCGCATCAACAAAAGAATTATATATGGTGTTTAGATGCATATCAGTGGGGATGAGAGTAGTATAAAGGAGATGTTGTACTCTATGTTTTAAATCAGGATTTGAAAGAAAGAAGTCATTAATTGAAGTACTCACAATGATAAAGCAACAACAATCCTAATAACATGTTGATCAAGTCGGGTTCACCAAAATTATTATGCTAAAATGTAATATCCTAGCGTAATCTAATGCAAGTTTGCAGTAAATAAATGAGTAGTATAATAACCAAAATACACCCAAGAAAACTAAGAAATAAAAACTATGAAACCCTAATGTGAAAGAGGGCTTAAAGAGCCTTAGTTGATACAAATATGTTGCTTGACTGTATCATAATGAAGACCAGCTGAACAAGAATGGGAGATTGTCACATAGGATCATGAGAAAATGAAAATCCAAGTGATTTAGATTGATTGGCGCACTTGGAAACTAGATAGGGGAGCCTAGGGCACCTTGATCTGTAGCTTGGATGCCCTGGTCTGTGCGGGAAGTACCTAAGCCAATTTCACAGAGTCTCTAGATGATGTGAAGCCTTCACTTCTTTTCGCATGTATGTTGCACTTAGCTCGCTGATGTCACTATAAACCTACAATAAAGGAATCATCTACAAAACCCTAACCCGGATGAGATCCGAGCTTACTAAATACGAGCTAGCCGAGAGGAGACAGAGGAGATACCATTCTCACAGTGGAGCCACTGCTACCACTGGTAGATCACCTGCCCCATCACATGGTAAATCTCACAAGCATACTCATCGATCGACACACAAAAGTCCTAAAACTGCAACGAGTCAATCTCGTCATAGGAGCTGCAATAAGATCTCTCATCGTACACCTTGAGTGGGATCCTGTAAAGAGGGATAAGCCACAAACACTTATGTATTTGAAATCATTTTTGCATATATATAATTTTTATAGATTTTTGGCTCGTAGATGAGCGTTTTGACCATACTTGTTATAGTATGATGGCATTGTATAAAAAACTTGATGTTATTTATATATACATATATGCACTTCTTTTTTGTTTAGCTATTCTGTGTAAGAGTTTACTCAATCATGGTTTTCTTTTCTTGTGTACTCTTAGATGGTTAGAATGTTTGGTGATTTTTATATATGATTTTATGGATGTATGTTGTAGATGATGATGATGCAAATGTGTAGATAGTTAATGATTTTTTTTTTGTTTTATATAAGATGCATATGAGAACATATTGTAATTTAGAATTTTGATTTTCAAGCAATATTTAACACTTTTTTATTGGAAAAATGTGAAGAATGTGGTATAATAGAAATATGAAATTGCTTTGTTACTAAATCCATACAACCAGTAAGATGTGAGGGCTCATCACCGAGATCTATGAAGGATGTGAGTTGTATGATTTTGATGAATGAAGATGGTGAGAAAAGACAATATTCTGACAAAGAACCTAATAAATTTGGTCCAGATTATTAAAAATAATCTAACACAATAATAAAACACCAAATATTATTATATTGATTTTAGAAATCATTCAGGATGATTTATAATGTGAGAATATACAACTATATAGGTTGAGCACCTCCTTAAAACAAGGATTCAACCTTAATCTTGAATCCCATAGAATACTCAACTTCTTCCAGAATATCTCAACACCTCATCCCACAATATCCTCAAAAACTTATCTATGTGAGTTGGTTTACCAACCAAATAACTCACTTACATTATTTAAACTTACACATTATATTATTATTATCTCACACTCACTTAACTATTACAATATTATATTATCATCTAGATAATATAATTCTACAAACATTATTAATGCTCACAATAACTAAATATTAATTTCTAACATTCACCCCCGTAGTGTGAACATAGGGCAAGTAGCACTTGAAGACATGAATATGACAAAGTTCTACAATTTCTATCTATATCTTGCTTTTTGGAACTTGCTACACATGACCACAACTATGCAAATGAACACATCCTGCATTTACTCCATGAAAAGAATGTACTTAGAAATTCCACTAGTGGATCATCTTCATAAAGAAGGAAGGCAGTCAGAGGATCTCTAGTCAAACTTACCTTTTTTTAAAAAAGACTCACAGTTCTGCATCTTCCACACCACATCACAACACCTAAAGGAACTACATTTGGAATTTCAATCTTACATGTGAACACATAATCGTGTGTTTTTATTTCTCAACCACACACTGAAAACAAACACTCAACACACAATTGAAAAACACATCCGCCAAATCATTTTTGTAGCCTCGTTGATGGTGCCTGATGAGAGGCTGCTGAAAATAGGAACAATGCTTGATGTAAGAATAGACATAGAGATATTATGCATTGGGGAACTAGGTTCTCCCATAGATATAGGCATGGTAGAAATAGGAACATAGATATATATTTGTGAGATGTCCCAAAAATTGATATTTCATTATATTTTTTTTTATCACAAACAAGATTGGTAAGAAAAATAATATTAATAATAGGCTTAATGTGATGAGGATTTTTATGAAGTCGTGCATGAAATTTAGATATAAGCTCCACTTGTTATTGATCCATAGTGTGATCTTCATCATGGTTATAATCATAAGAATGTTCATTGTTGGTTTTGATGTCATGTAATGGTACCTCATCAACACGATAACACTAGATGGAATGGTAGAAAATATGTAATAAAGAAGAATTCATGAAGATATGAATATTAAGAGTAGGGGGAGAAAGATAAATATGCTCCATGGATTGATTAGTAAGTCAATTTCTATGCTAGAAGGGCATAGGAAGGAAGTAAATGTAAACTAGAGAAATGGAAATATTTAGACACCAATGTTGATGAAAGAAACCCTAGGGGAACTAGGGTTTAAATGAAAATGTTTTATTCAAGAGTTAGGCCAACCAAATGTTTAAACCATTTTTAAGATTTTATCAATTTAAATAATGTTATGGAATGCACAATAGTACAAAAGAATGTAAAGTTTGAAACTAGGAGTTATTGTGATTAGTTAACATCTAATATTAACTATAAAATATCAGAATAACATGTTGGTTGTTGTAATTAGTTATTACAATATGCTACAAGATTGAAAAAAAAGGAGGAAAACTTAATTAGCTACAAAGGTATTGATGCACATACTGAATAATTTAGTAGTATAGATGTTAAAGATGCTTCATCTTGAAGATCATCATAGGAAAACCTCATGATTAAGGATGGTGCATTATTCTAAGAATGAATGTAATGGTTCAAGGCCTATTGTATGTCCTTGGACCTTCATGTTCTTGGGTTATCCAAATTTATTTTTCCTTTGGTGACTCTATCAATTTATTTTGTTATCAAACCCTAGGTATAACATATTACCCAAAAACTATATGTAATCAGATAAATCATGTGCTTAAAAACCTAACGATGGGTGGAATAGCCTATACTAAGGTTATTTTTTTGGGTTCAAGTGTAATCCATGCACCACCTAGGTCAGTAACTACTTTAAAGAATCCTCAAATCCTATATAGTTATCTACCTAACATGTAATATCTATATGAATGGAGATAGATAAAAACTTGAACCACCTTGAACATGTTTGAGAGGATTATGTTCTTGTTAAGTATTTCAAGTAGGGAACTTGGAGTGCATGGAAGTAATGGAAGCTAGACTCTTTGGCCTAGTTGAATGCTTCAAAAATATAGTAGTATCTTCCCTAATGGATGTGCATCATCTTTAGGAATATTTAATGAGCCTTGAGTTCCTTTTCTGAGTATTCAATGATTGTGCCAAGTGATTTGCTATATTATTTCCAGGTTATTAAATGCGTTGATGCTAACTTGTTTATATAGTGCTCCAAAGGTAAATTATCATGATAAGGATGACCTAGGAAGATGAATAGACCAAACAATATTATTGCATTGAGATAATATTTAGAATATGTGTTGGTTCAAGATTATAGAAGTTGGCCAAGACTTGATTTGACATCATAACCTAGCTATATGGTTATAAATAGGGATGTTGTAAACGAAATATGGAAGTTACTACTATCCAAAATTCACCCCCGAAGGTGAATTTGATAACTTGCACAATTTCTTCTGGCTTGAGAAAGCAGAAATGGTTTGAGGCCAAAAATTAGGTTTTGAGGGATCCATTGGCTTTTCTCTAACTTCCCTATCCAAAGAAAAATCCAAGGAGTTAGTGAAAATTTGTAAAAATTGTGAAAAATTGAAGTCAAGGGCCTATTTTAGTGCAAATCAGGGCTGAGGGCTATAGATGGAACCAATGCAAATTGTAATAGACTTCGTCGTACCTAGTTTAGGTCTGATTTTGCAAAGGAGGTAGTGTATTGTCGGCTAAGTCAGATCCTGGCATACTCAAGATACACAGGTTCACTCGGGCCATGATTTCTCTGCAAAGCCAAAGTAGTCAATCAACAAAGCAATAAAGTGCAATGCAGGTAGGGTGGGAAAAATTGTCCAGGACAATCAGGCCCCAAAAAATCTAAAATAGCCGAAGCAAGAGAAATGTAGAAAAAGTGGAAGATTTTGTCCAACGTAGTTCTGTGGGACAACAAGGACAAAAGTACGTGAAATGCCTGAAATAGCCAAAATACCTGCAGGCGAGTGGTGTGGAGAAGTCAGTGGTCAACGACCCACCTGGGCCGATCAATGGCAGACGTGCAAGGACAGAAGATCCTGAATCAGGAGATAGGGACGAAGGAAGACCCACAAATTCCAAGTACCACAGGGATTTGGGTTTCCTGAAAACCTGCAATACCCATAATCTAAAGGGAAAGTGGAATGCCTGACCACTGAAGTTCAAACACACATAATGTTTGACCTAGAGCTCCGAATTTTCACAAAATTTGACTTTTCGAAAAGGGCACGACATCCTTTACCCCAAAAAAATTGGATTTATTATTTTTAATGAGGGTAGCTAGGTAAAACTAAAGAGACATCTCCAGCTCCAAAAACTTAAAAGATCAATCCCGTGAAATGCATGAAATCTCTGGTAAACTCAAAATAGTTACTTACACTCAGAAGACCATAAATGTTGCAATTCTCAATAGATTTTCACAAAATTAGTCTTGTTGGAATCATGAATTTGATCCTGATGCACAAAAACCAAGGAATATGGAAATTGATGAAGTTTTGATGATGAGTTGATGGAAATTTTGGCCAGATTCAGAATAATTATTTTATTGGTGGTTAGGAGTGCAATTAAGGGGCATGATCATCATTCTTTCACTGTTGGAAGTTAAGAGAAAACATGGGGAGCCTTTTACAAGCAATATACCATTATTCCATGAAATTTATTGCATCTTGTAAGTGGTGAGAAGGAAAATTTCAGGATTTCAATCCTCTCCCTTCCAAATTCTATAAATTAGAGTGTTGGGCTCAATGAAAAGGGGGAGATGGTTTTTTGAGTACAAAAACTCTATTATTTTGTTTTTTGTGAAGCCAATGTGCTGCAGGCCTTTGTATTGGACTTCTTGCATGTTGATCCAGGACCTTTCTCTTGCTTTGTAAATGAACTAGTGCATGTCAATGAAGCAATAGATGAAAATTTGTGAATATTCTCTTCCCTTGTTCTGTGTTTATTGCATTCTTCTTTCCTCTTTGTTTCACTTGTAGGTGTATTCTACTTACTTTATGCTCTTGCAGGGACTCATTACTATTGTGCATGAATGGAAATGTCCTTGGGAATGTTGTCATTAGAATATGGAGACTTGTCGTCACCCTCTCTAATCTACATCTTGCTTCCATTTCCACACACTGGAAATTATTCTTAGCCCCTCCTTTTCTGGTCTATCAACACTTTAGTGTAGGCTCTATTTTAATGTACTCTCTCTCCCTGGTCCCCTTGGAAAGTTAGATCAGAATAAGATAGTTTTTCTTGCATTAGAGTAGATTGTGGGAGGTAGTTTAGGACCAAGAACCAAATTTCTATGGAGGTCTTCTTCCCCAAGAGTTTTTCTTGAATTCTTTTCTTGACTCGTTCCAATGATCTAGTCAAGTCATCCCCAGAAAGAGCCAGCTATTGTTCCCCTAAAAATTCCCCTCTTTTGAATCTTAATTTTTTTTGAAAATTTTGAGTTAGCACCTTTCAGTCTTGTTTTAGTGAAGTAAGAAATTTGAAGAGATGGTGAAAATTCCATTGCTTGGGGTAATTTTAGTGACTTGTGGGTTTGTCAGATATTTTTGTCCCTCATATCCCAAGTACCGGTGGGACTCCTATTTGTCTGATTGGCCAGTTTCCCCACAAGTCCTTGCTCGTTAGCTTTTTCAAAAAATTTCAGCCCATCTGTCCCAAGTACGCTCGGGCCTCCTGTTCACCGATTCCCCGCATCAGCCAAATCATCTCTTCACATCCATCATGTGCTAATGTTCCATGGACTTTTCCACGCCAGTTTTTTCTACCTTTTTCCCACATTTCACACAAGGTATATTTAATATGCATTTATGATCTTCTCTCTTTTGAATGACTATTTAAAGGGGTAACCGTCTATGCACTTGTCACATTGCCTGCTAATTATCTCTTGTCTGCATTTTTACAAAAATTGATTCGTTTGTCCACCTTCCTGTATCTCGTTGAAATAATTGTTGTGAGTCTGTTCTTTGAAGGCCATTCCTTTGTTCATTGTCAAAATGAAGATAAAATTTCAAGGGCATGAGTATCTATCCCCTTTGGAGACTTATGTGCCCAATATTGGAGATAGCGAAGTTCATCATTTGGATTTCGAATGATTTTTAGGACAGATTAGCATGCGAAAAGCCTGATCCCATGGATCAAATGATAAATGATAGTGGAATCACGTACATCGTTGGTTTGCATCTCTCTGTGTAATGTGCCGACACTGTGCTTACCTAAGGGGCAAGTTTCAATCTAAACATAAAGGAGGTTGTTTATGTGCATGACGAGTTGATTGTAAAATAGGATGTTGTTGCCATCACCACTTCCCTGTGCATCCCTGAAACAAAATACTCCAGTTTTCTCACTCTCTCTCAAGCTCAGACTCTATTTGATCAAGACAACGAGAAATATAAGGCTCAGGTAGCGAAATCATTGATGAAGTGCCCTAAGAAGGGAGCGTCCTGAACTCTCGAAGGCATTTTTCAGGGTCGACTTCAAGGAAGAACTACCAGATATCATCACCTTGCTTGCACCTGGATTATAGGAATTCCCTCTACTAATGAATTCCATTTTTGGATGTGCCATTTCATAAATATCATCTGTAAGGGTAAGAAAAATATGAATTAGACCAAGATTATCTATGGAAACCTGACTGAACAATTGTCAAATGTACATCAAAACAAAAAGTTCTACATGACTTCCTATCTCATGTACACCTTGGTAGCATCTCGTGAGTGGCTCTGAATTCACTTTCATTGAAGATAAGAAGGATGAGTCCAATCTATGCATATTGCCCTCAGTTTACCCTCAAGGTAAGTAATTATAATTTTAGACAGGGTAAATGATGCCTTCACCATTTACATTGTGATGCTCTTGGAGGCTGAAACTGCCAAAAGGCTCCCTAATGAGGCTAAGGCTTTGATAACCAAGTATGGGGATTCCTTCACTTAGTTTCAAAAAATTTTCATACATCAGGCTGGCTTGTTTTGAAAGCATACCTCTCAAGCTTCCCATGTTTTGCAATGACAAAATGGCTTTAGTTGAGGTGTGCAGGAAGCTAGATAAACTTCATAGAACATGTCGAGATAAGAAGATTATTGGTCTTCATATCCCTATTAACCTTGGGGAATTATACATGCTGGACAACTCTAGATGCCCAAAATATAGAAAAAACTATTTCTCCTCTTACATTTCATTTCTCCAAGCACAAGGACTTGCTTTGATCTTAAGAGATACATTGATCAAAATATCATGATAACTTATCATCACCATCTTGACACTGAGGATTATTGGGCTGATTGTGCTGATGATTTTGAGGCCAGGAGGAGGCATTTTTGCAGATTTTCTCTACAACAGTTCATAGACTTCAACCTCTACTAGGTGCCTGAAGGGATTAAGGACAATTATGAATATTTGTCAATCCTTTGAGTACATTAGATCATATCAAGAACACTCCTCTAGAAACCATGGATTGGTATGTGAAGGAAAGAGATGACTTGAATGAGGTGATCACCCTTGTCACCATCAAAACCAAGATTTGGTTTAACATAAAAATATGTGACCTCAGGATGAAAAAAGGTAGATCCTCTTCAAGAGAGACTTCCACACCTAGGAAGGAAGTACATATTCCTAGCAGTGAGGAACTTGATCAAACTCCTCCTTCTTTGATGAAAGAACCTAAGTTTTCTACTCCTTCCTCTTCCACTAAAGTGTATCAGAAGAAGGTCAAAGAAATCCAAGCAAGAACTGATCGAGGAAGAGACTCTTCTAGAGAAATCAAAATTTCCTATTGGGCTAGGAGAACATTATTGTTCTAAGTGATAATGATGATGATGAGATGAAAGACCCAGAAGAAACCCCATAAAATCACTACTGAAGTGGAGAAGGAATGACGAAGGACTGATCCTCCAAGTTTAACAGACTCCTCTGTAAAGGAAATTCTTGAAGTTGCATTCATTTCCCCACTAGACACAAAAGTGGTTCATACTTTGAGTGCCATGAGTTCACTTGCACTCGGGTCCCTTGATTCTTCCTTTTCTTCTTCTTCCTTTGCTTGGGAGTAGCCCCTAGTCGACAACAAGAAAAGGAAATATTCCTCCCGATTAACAGTTCTTGACTTTGATGTTGTAGTAGCTCTTCTTGGTACTACTCCTCCTCCTCCAACAAATAAAGCGAAGACCACTTCAAGGTTGCTGACTGATGCCCAAGGCCAATAATTCCTGGATGTTGCAAAACCTAAAGTGGATAAAGAGGAGAAAGATATTTTGATCTCTGACTTGGAGTCTTTCTAGAATTCCAATGGGAGAATCCACACCTGAGAGTGAAGTTCATAACCTTTGGGAAACCATGACTAAGGTTATTGAATGGGTGGAGAAAGGCAAGAAAACAATGGAGTATTTGGAAGAACACAACCAAGTTCTTTCCAACTTTATCATATCATTGTTGGCAAAGGATAAAGTTTTGGATCTAGCCCCATTGGCCGCTCTCCCACCTCCCATAGTTCTCAGCCAAGATGAGGTCCAAACCATCAAAGACATCCACAAGTATTCTACTTATGGGAAGGCTGTTGAGGCCATGGTGGATGATATGACTGTAGTAGGTTTAAACTTCATTGAGGAAGCCTTCAAAACTAATGAGAAGGTGATCAAGCTGCAGTAAAAATTCACTTCCTCAATCAAGGATATGGAAAAGGAATTGAAATTCTAGAGTGGATGTATCATAGATCTCCATCTGATGGGTCAAACTGATGATAGGATCCTATTGGCCAACAATGTGTTTGATGATGTTAATAATAACTTGTCAAGGATATGGATCTTTAGCATTGAGTGGAAAATAAAGGTTCTAGAAGAAGCACTGGGGGAATTGAGCAATGTATGGAAAAAAGGGTAGTCTTTTAAAACTTGTGTTTTATCTACCTTCAAGGATATCCACTGCCATTTTTAGGATGAAACAACATGGGTGTATTATTCTCTCTCCAATAAATCAAGGCTCATTTTAAAACCTTTGTCAAGGATAATTTGTTCAAGGAAGAGTCTATCACTAAAGAGAAAATGAAGGACGTTTGTCTCTCTCCATTTAGCTATAGCTCGAGGCTAATAAGGAATATCTGGAGCATACTGAGTTTGAAAAAGATACAGTAGAAATTCCTAGGCAAGTGGACTCATGCTATTTCTAACACAATGATTCCAAGGGGCATGGAGATAGCGGAAGAATTGAAGAGATTCAGGAACCAGATCCTCAAAATAGTGGGCCCTCCTCAACCACAACTGGATGTCTCTACTTCTGGATCTTGACTTTCTTCTTCTATTTTTAGTTCGTAATCTCCTTGTAATTTAATTAAGGACTTTATATTGTGTATTTCCTTAATTAATCTTTTGGTTAAAAGAAATGGTTACTAAATGTAACCACTTTGTAAAGTATAAATTGGTCTCTCCACGCCATTCCAAAGGGCTGGAACTCTGATAATTTTTGAAATTGTAAAAGAACTAAAAGCTATCAATATAGAATATTTCCCTTCCTGTTTCTATCTGCATCTATTTATTCTCTCTTGCTTGTATAAAGTTTGTGAATCATTAATCTATTGCATTAAGAAGCTTTGTATTCTTATGGATGTCATTTCTAGAACTTTGTGTCTATGAAATAATGTCCAGTGGTTTAATATAAATGATTATGTTCTATATATCATCCTTTCTCAACATTTATAAGGAACTATTTTTCTATCTATATTTCCTGAGAATGTTGTTATGTTCTACCTTTTCCCTCCCTTAGTTCTTCTGTTCTTTTGTATTGATGATCTACCTTTGCATTAAAAAACTTTCATGATATCAGAGTTCCTCATTAAAGTAGAAAGTTGTACATTTGTAAATAGTTTTGCTGCTTGCTTTCAATAAGGGAACCTCTCCCATTAAAGAGGAGGGACTTTCTGTCCCCTGACTATTATTTTCATTAAAGTCCTAATTTGACAACCAACAGTTTTTGGCGACTCTACTTGGGTATTCATTTCAATGAATTCCATTTTAAAGAACAATTTCTTGATCATTTCTGATCTAGGTGACTCTGAGATTTACTCATAGAAGAAGGGCTCTTGGAATTGAAGATTCTCAATTTCAACTCCTGAGAGTAGCAAGGCATTTCCCCTTCCTTCAACAAGGAGAAATAGAAGAGCTCGTTCTACAAGCACACCCCCTATTGAAGACAAATATTTTGGGAGTGGTATCCCTCAAGAACAACTCAGCCCTAATCTTCGCGCTTTAATTCTTGCTGGTGTTTCAGTTCCACTTCAAGAAATTTTTCCAAGGATGACAGCTCCATTACCTTGGGGAAAATGAGTTGGGCCTCTTGCCCTCCCTCAACCTTTTCATGAGTTACCCAGGGGTAATAGAAAGGACTTTCCCAAGTTCAGAGGTGATGGAAAGGTACATCCTAATGAACACATTGCAGCCTTCATAGTTGCATGTGGAGTCCTTGGAGTTGAACATGAGGATGTCTCTGTGAGGATTTTTGTGGAGACTTTGTAGGAAAATGTGATAGATTGGTTTTACCATCTCCCTCACTGGGACCATCACTAATTGGACTACCATGAGAACTAAATTTGAGAACTGTTTCAAACCTGTAGAAGATGTGCATGCTTTGCTAGCCCAGATTTCTCAAATCAAGAAAGAACCACAAGAGCCCATGAGAGAATTTGTGGCCAAGTTTCAACAAGCTGATTAACAAGATCCCACAAACACCCATGGCCTGTGGATCAAATTAAAAAAATGTTTCTTCCTAAATGCTCAATTTCCTGAAGTAAGCTATGCACTGAGAAGAGCCAATCTTACAACTTTGGATGCTGATCAGAGATTAGCTGTCAGTGTTGAAGATGACCTGATCATGTCTGGAAAATTGAAAAGAGACTCTTCCAAATCCAAAAATTCTTCTTCCTCTTCCTCTACTCCTAGAGCTAATGCGGATCAGTTAGTACAGAAGCTTTCCAATGACCTCATTACCATCAAGAAACAATTGGCTCAGCATGCTCCTTATCAAGACATTCCAAGGAAGAACTTTCAGCCTAGAAATTGTTTGCCTTCTTCTCAGACAAGGTTGGAAATTGAAGGACCACCCATCAAGGTCCCTATTAATGCAACTTGTGAAGTTGAAGAACCTGATGATGAAGAGGTTAATGAAGACTTTGAAGAACCTAGAGAAGAGGCTGAGGAAGAACTGGAAGAACTTGATGGATCTCGAGTTAATTTCCTCACTACTGAGGGCATTGATGAGGAAGATGATTATGATGAAGTAGTGGCAAAGATGAATGGTGAGTCATATGTTGTTATGACTCAAGAGCAGACAAACAAGAGAGAAAAAGTGATGCAGCCCGCTAAAAAATCTAAGGAGCATCCCATGACTATTCCAGTGATTGCAAGAAGAGGATCTCCTATTCCCACTGCATCCATGCAAAAGGTGAGTTCTGCTAATTCTTCTTCTTCTACTCCTACTTCTAAAACTTCTTATTCTCCAGCTCCAAAACCTAGATAAGCCTAGGATTCCTAGTGATGATACCCCATCCACCTCTGGATCTTTTGATATCATTGACCACCTCAAGAAGACAAAAAATCCAGATTTCAGAGGCTGAGTTTTATCAAACCCATCCAAAAGCCTTTGCCAAAATGGTCCACTTTGTCAATTCCCATTCCAAAACTTCATCCAACACTTCTAAAGGTATTTTTCCCACTCCCTCTTCCGCATCCCAACCAAATCTTGTGGCTGCAGTCACCTCACCTAATGAGAAAATCAAACCATTCTATGTGACCCTCCTCATAGCTGGCCATAGACTCAGCAAACTGTGTCATAGACTCAGAGCATCAGACAATGTGATGCCTACCAAAGTGGCTCATGCTTTGGGTCTTACCCTCACATGCACTTTTGGTTCTTGCTATTCCATGGAGAGTAGGGAGGTGCCTTTGGTTGGAAGAGTTAAGGATGCACAAGTAGCTTTTGCTGCTTTGCCAGAGAAAAAGGTCTTAGCTACTATTTTGGTAACTGATATTCCTCCTTCATATGGCATGCTGTTGAAGTAGAAATTTTTGTAAGGATGTAGGAGGAGAAATTCAAATGGATTGGTCACATGCCCTTATACCAGTCAATGGAAAGATGAAGAAGCTTGCTGCCTGAGAAGAAAACTGAATATATTGTGCAAAAGATAGATGATCCCAAGGCACAAATACTTTATGAAGATATTGGGCATGACAAACTACATGACCATGTCTCAGGATGAGGCAGAACAGTCCCAAAGAAGTGCTCCATGATCCTAATAGCATTTGGAATTTGGAATTTGATGGAAGTTTTCTCATCAGTTGGTTCTAAGGGCTGGTGTGGTATTGATATCTACCTAGAAGGAAATATTCATCCTTTCTCCTTCAAGTTGTATATTTGAAAATACAAATAACACAACAAAATATGAAGCTCTCATCCTTGGATTAAATGTAGAAAAAGAAAGAGGTGTGAGGAACCTCCGGGCTCGTGGAGATGTGGAACTAGTTGTCAAACAAGTCAGAGACCTTTTCCAAGTGAAGAACAGAAGGTTGAAGCACTATAGGAATCTGGTTTGGGATTCTATTGAATTTTGATGCCTTCTCCATCGAAGTGGTGCCAAGGGAGAAGAACACTAGAGCTGATTCCCTAGCTATTTCAGGGTCTTTGCTGATACCTCATCCTGATTTCTCTAGGAAAAATTCACCATTGAAATGATCCATAGACCAAGCGTACTGGATAATGCAAACAACTGGCAAGTTTTCAATGACGACCAACATTTGCTCTCTTTCCTAGAGCTTAGGGATAACTTTGATCAATTGTATTTTGAGGGAAGTGACAATCTACCTTGAGAGAGTGTCTCTTCCAATGAGGAAGGTGTCAAGGAGGAGATGGATCAAGATGGCTACATCAAACTAAAAGGTAACAAGATCCCTAAAGGGCTGATAAGTCTGGAGGAATTGTTTGATAAACATGACAGATATGTCAAGTCCAAGGCTTCCAAAGGAGCTCAGTAGTCTACTGAATGTGAAAATATTAACATTGGGAGCCCTGCCGAACCCAAAATGGTGAACATTGGAAAGTGTTACACTCAAGAGGAGAAGAAGAAGGTGGTAAATCTTTTGAAGAGGTACGTCGATGTCCTTGCTTATTCTTATGATGATCTGAAAGCTTTCCAGCCAAAAGAAATGCAACACTTCATTCCCCTCAAACCATGGGATTAAACCTTTCAAGCAGAAGCAAAGGCAGTACAATCCAAAGATTTGTATGACACCATTTTCCAAGAGATACAAAAGTTGTTGAAATCCAAGATCATCTTCCCCATTCTAACTAACATGATTGCTAATATTGTACCTGTCAGGAAGAAAAATGGTGAGATTCAGATCTGTGTTGACTTTAGGAATCTAAATCAGGATTCTTTGAAGGACAAACTATCCCCTACCCATGATGGACCAGGTGTTACTAAGTTATCACAGGTTTGGAAATGTTGTCCATGCTTGACGGTTTCTTAGGATATAACCAAGTGGAAGTCAATACTGCAGATTCAGCACAAGACTACCTTTACCACTCCTTGGGGTACTTTTTCCTACAAGAGGATGCCCTTTGGCCTCATTAATGTTGGTGCCACCTTTCAGAGAGTAATGGATTTGGATTTGGGGGTTTGAAAGGAAAATGTATTGTTGTGTATCTAGATGATTTAACTGTGTTTTCCAAAACTAGAGCAGATCACTTTCAACATCTTGAAACAGTCCTCTTGAAATGTAGAGAACATGGAGTCTCTCTGAATCCCAAGAAATATGTCTTTTAATGTCATGGAGGGAAAGTTGTTGGGACATGTTGTCTCCAAAGAAGGAATCAAGATTGATCCTGAATGAGTTCAAGCCATCCAAAAGATTCCTCTTCCCATTGAGAAAAAAGGGAGTGCACTCTTTCTTTGGTAAGATCAAATTCCTGAGAAGATTCATCCCTAATTTTGTAGAGCTGACTTTGAATATTTCCCAAATGATGAAAGGAAAGAAAATGTTTGGTTGGTCCTCTAAAGGAAAGGAAGCATTTGAAGGCATTAAGAAAGCTATTGCTAAGACTCCTATCTTAGCATGTCCAGATTTTAGTCAAAGATTTTATTATCTATTGCTATGCCACAGAGAGTACCTTGGCCAGTTGTGTTGACTCAGAAAGATTTTGAAGACCATGAGCTCCCAATTGCATTCATGAGTTATATTCTGAAAAACTCATGAGTTGAAGTACACTATGATGGAGAAACATGCTTTTGCAGTAGTTAAAGTTGTTAAGCATTTTCGATTTTACATTCTTAACTCTCACTCTGTTGTGCTTGTGCCTGATACGACTATCAAGTCTATTCTTACACAACAAGAGTTTGGAACCAAGAGAGGAAATTGGGTAGTGAAGGTTTAGGAGTATGATCTCGACATCAGACCAACGAAGCTAGTTCGGGGGTAAAGGCCTGTGTGAACTCATTGCCTGAAGGAGCTGGTCATGAGTTGCACCTAAGGATGAAGTTGATGTCCCTATTGTTCTATTCCTCAGCTCGACATAAGATGAATGGTACGCTGACATTCCTCACTTCCTCACCTATGGTGAGTGTTCATCTCACTTAACTACCAAGGAGAAGAGAGCTATCAAGTTAAGGTCAAGCACATACGTGTTGTGGGAGAATGCTTTGTTCAAGCAAGGAGTGGATGGAAGATTCTTGAAGTGTGTTGACAAAGAGCAACAGAAGAAGTTGTTCTCAGCCTTTCATGATCAAGCTTGTGGGGGTCATTTCTCATACACCTGTCACTATCTCACAAATTTTTCAATGTGGGGTACTATTGGCCTACTTTGTTCAGAGATGCATCAAAGTGGGTCGACAAGTGTGAAGCTTGTCAAACCTTTGTGGGAAGACCTAAGTTGGCTGTTTTACCACTTAAGCCAGTTGTGATCGAAGAACCCTTTCAAGTTTAAATGGGGTTTGGATTTCATCGGAACACTCAACCCACCTTCAAGTGCAAGACATACTCATGTGTTGAATGCCACAGATTATTTCACCAAGTGGGTGGAAGCCATCCCAGTTAAAAGTACTACTTTCTGAGGTAGTATGCAATTTCATCAAAGAAAACATCTTGGTAAGGTTTGGAGTACCAAACAAGATCATGACCGATAATGCTTCCAATTTTTCTTCTACTGAGATGATGGATTTTTGCTATGGGTATGGAATTTCCCTCACTCATTCTTCAGATTACTACCCTCAAGGGAATGGATAGGAAGAATAAAATAAAACAAGAATTTGGTGACCATTGTAAGAAATCTTGTCAATGAATCTCAGAGAAACTGGCACAAGAAGCTTTATGATGCTCTCTGGGTAGATAGGATTACACCCAAAAGAGCAATTGGGATGTCCCCTTTTCAAGTGGTGTATGGTGTGGAAGCTCAACTACCAGTGATAAGTGGAACTACCAAGCTTCACATTTGATGAAAGCTATTGAGGACCCCAGTTTCAGTGATTCTTTGGATAAGAGGATCATGTATCTCCATAAGCTAGATGAAGACAGGTTGTAGGTTTTCGATAGGATCTCTGCCCATCAGTAGAAGGTGAAATATTTATTTGACAAGAAAACTAGATCCAGAGATTTCAAAGTTGGAGACATTGTTTTACTATGGGACAAAAGGCATGAACCTCAAGGAAGCCATGGTAAGTTTGACTCTCTTTGGCTTGGTCCTTTCAGAATCAGGCACTTTGCTGGTGAAAATTCTTTCTATCTTGATTACATGGATGGATCTTCTCTCCCACTTCCTTATAGTGGGTAGTACCTGAAATTTTTCAAATCCTAGGTGAATAGGAATTCCTTTGTATATTATGTATAGTGTGTGTTTTCCTTTCCTTGCCTTTGCTTTGTTGTTTTTTGCATGTGTTTTCCCTTTGTATTGATTTTCCTTTGACTCTATTTTCCCAATGGATAAGGCATTGGTCTTCTTCCCCAGAGTTTTTCTTGAATTCTTGTCTTGCCTAAAAATTCCTATGATCTAGTCAAGTCATCCCCAGAAAGAGCTAGCTGTTGTTCCCCTCAAAATTCCCCTCTTTTGAAAGTTAAAAATTTGAAAATTTTGAGTTGGCACCCTTCAGTAGTGTTTTAGTGAAGTAAGAAATTCAAAGAGATGGTGAAAATTCCATTTCTTGGGGTCATTTTAGTGACTTGTGGGTATGTCAGACATTTTTGTCCCTCATGTCCCAAGTACCGGTGGGCCTCCTGTTCACCGATTGGCCGATTTCCCCGCAAGTCCTTTTCCATCAGTCCTTTTTCAGACTTTTTCAGCCCATCATGTCCCAAGTCTGCCCGGGCCTCCTGTTCACCGATTCCCGACATCACCCACATCAGTCTGAATCATCTCTTCACGTCCTTCACATTTTTCTGTCCCTCAGACCACTCGTGCTCTCTTGGCCAGCATCGCCAGCATCGGTCGAATGATTCTTCATGTCCCTCATGATCCAATGTTCATGGACCATCTGAGCCAGTTTTTTCTGCTTTTCCCGCATTTCACTTTTTTGAGTCGGTGCAAGGTATATTTAATACACATTTATGATCTTCTCTCTCCTGAATGGCTATTTAAAGGGGCAACCATCTATGCACTTGTCACATTGCTTGCTCATTATCTCTTGCCCACATTTTTACAAAATTGAGTCGTTTGTCCACCTTCCTGTATCTCCTTGCAATAATTGTCATGAGTCTATTCTTTGAAGGCCATTCCTCTGTTCACTATCAAAATGAAGATCAAATTTCAAGGGCACGAGCATCTGTCCCCTTTGGAGACTTCTGTGCCTGATATTGGAGATAGTGAAGTTTGACATTTGGATTTCGATGATTTCTAGGGTAGATTAGCATGCAACAACCCTACTCCCATGGCTCAAATGATAAATGATAGTGGAATCACATACACCACTGGTTTTCCTCTCTCTATGCAATGTGCCGACACTATGCTCGCCTGCGGGGCTAGTTTCAATCCAGACACTAAGGAGGTTGTCAATGTGCACAACGAGTTGATTGCAAAATTGGACATTGTCGCCATCGTCACTGCCCTACGCATCCCCAAAATAGAAGACTCCATTTTCTCACTCTCACTCAAGCTCAGACTCTGTTTGATCAAGACAATGAGAAATATAAGGCTCAGGTAGCAAAATCATGGCTGAAGTTCCCTAAGAAGGGAGCGTCCCGACTCTCTAAGGCATTGTTCAGGGTCGACTTCAAGGAAGAACTATAGATATCATCACCTTGCTCACCCAGATTATGGGAATGCCCTCTACTAACGACTTCCATTTTTGGATGTGCCCTTTCATAAATATCATCTGTGAGGGTAAGAAAAATCTGAATTGGGCCAAGATTATTTATGGAAACTTGACTGAACAATTGTCAAATGTTCAGAAAACCAAAAAGTTCTACATGACTTCCTATCTCATGTACACCTTGGATAGCATCTCATGAGTGGCTTGGATTCACTTTCATTGAAGGAAAGAAGGATGATCCCATCTATGCATATTGCCCTCAGTTTACCCTCAAGGTCAGTAATCATAATTTCAGAAGGGTAAATGATGCCTTCACCATGTACATTGTGAGGCTCTTGGAGGGTGACACTGCCAGAAGGTTCTCTGATGAGGCTAAGGCTTTGATAACCAAGTATGGGGATTTCTTCACTCAGTTCCAGAAAGTTCTCATACATCAGGTTGAGCTTGTTTTGAAAGCACACCTCTCAAGCTTCCCATGTTCTACAATGACAAAATGGCTTTGGTTGAGGTGTGCAGGACATCTGGATAAACTTCATAGAACCTGCCGAGATAAGAAGATTACTGGTCTTCATTTCCCTATCACCTTGGGGAATTATACATGCAGGAAAACTCTAGATGCCCAAAATATAGAAAGGACTATTGCTCCTCTTACAATTCATTTCTTCAAGCCCAGGACTTGCTTTGATCTTAAGAGATACATTAATCAAAATCTCAGAATAACTTATCATCACCGTCTTGACACTGAGGATTACTGGGCTGATTGTGCTGATGATTTTGAAGCCAGGAGGAGGCATTTTGGTATATTTTCTCTACAACAGATCATAGACTTCAACCTCTACCAGGTGCCTGAAGGCCTTAAGGATGATGATGAAGATTTTCAATCCTTTGAGTATGAAAGATCAATAAAGCACACTCCTCTAGAAACCCTAGATTGGTATGTGAAGGAAAGAGATGAATTGAATGAGATGATCACCCCTGTCACCATCAGAACTAAGATTTGGTTTGATAGAAAAATACGTGACCTTAGGATGAACAAAAGTAGATCCTCTTCAAGAGAGACTTCCACACCTAGGAAGGAAGTACATACGCCTAGCACTGAGGAACTTGAGAAAACTCCTCCTTCTTTGATGAAAGAACCTGAGTTGTCTACTCCTTCCTCTTCCACTAAAGTGTATCAGAAGAAGGTCAAAGAAGTCAAGCAAGAACCAATTGAGGAAGAGACTCTTCTGGAGCAGTCAGAATTACCTATTGGCCAGGAGAACATTATTGTTCTAATCATGAGAATGATGATGATGAGATGAAAGACCCAGAAGAAACCCTTAAAATCACTGCTGAAGTGGAGAAGGAAGGACCAAGGACTAAACCTCCAAGTTTAATAGACTCCTCTGCAAAGGAAATTCTTGAGGTTGCATTCATTTCCCCACTGGAGAAAAAAGTGGTTCATACTCTGAGTGCCATGAGTTCACTTGCACTCGGGTCCCTTGATTCTTTCGTTTCTTCTTCTTCCTTTTCCTGGGTGCAGCCCCTAGTCAACAACAAGAAAAGGAAATCTTCCTCCTGATTAACAGTGCCTGAATTTGATGTTGTAGCAGCTCTACTTGGTATTACTCCTCCTCCTCCAGTAAAGAAAGTGAAGACCACTTCGAGGTTGCTGACTGATGCCCAAGGCCACTAGTTCTTAGAGGTTGCAAAACCCAAAGTGGATAAAGAGGAGAAAGATATTTTGATCTATGACTTGGAGATTTCCAGAATTCCAATGGGAGAATCCACACCTGAGAGTGAAGTTCATAACCTTTGGGAAACCGTGACTAAGGTTATTGAACGGGTGGAGAAAGGAAAGAAAACTGATGGAGCAGTTTGAAGAACACAACCAAGTTCTTTCCAACTTTATCAGATCATTGTTAGCAAAGGATAAAGTTTTGGATCTAGCTCCATTGGCCACTCTCCCACCTCCCATAGTTCTGTACCAAGATGAGGTCCAAACCATCAATGACATCCACAAGTATTCTACTTATGGGAAGGCTGTTGAGGCCATGGTGGATGATATGACTGTAGTAGGTTTAAACTTCATTGAGGAAGCCTTCAAAACTAATGAGAAGGTGATCAAGCTGTAGCAGAAATTCCCTTCCTCAATCAAGGCTATGGAAAAGGAATTGAAAGTATGGAGTGGATGTATCACAGATCTCCATCTGATGGGTCAAACTGATGATAGGATCCTGTTGGCCAACAATGTGTTTGATGATGTCAAGAATAACTTGTCAAGGACATGGATCTTTAGCATGGAGTGGAAAATAAAGGTTCTAGAAGAAGCACTGGGGGAATTGAGGAATGTATGGAAAAAAGGGGAGTCTTTTAAAACTTGTGTTTTATCCACCTTCAAGGATATCCACTGCCATTTTTAGGATGAAACCATAGGTGTATTCTTCTCTCTCCAAGAAATCAAGGCTCAGTTTAAAGCCTTTGTCAAGGATGATTTGTTCAAGGAAGAGTCAATCACTAAAGAGAAAATGAAGGATGTTTGTTCTCTCCATTCAGCTATAGTCGAGACTAATAAGGAATATCTAGAGCATACTGAGTTTGAAAAAGATATGGAGAAATTCCTAGGCATGTGGACTCATGCTACTTCCAACACAATCGATTCCAAGGGGCATGGAGATAGCGGAAGAATTGAAGAGATTCAGGCACCAGATCCTCAAAACAGTGGGCCCTCCTCAGCCATAATCAGATGTCTCTACTTCTGGATGTTGACTTTCTTCTTCTATTTTTAGTTCGGATCTCCTTGTAATTTAATTAAGGACTTTATATTGTGTATTTCCTTAATTAATCTTTTGGTTAAAAGAAATGGTTACTAAATGTAACCACTTTGTAAACTATATATTGGTTTCTCCACGCCATTCCAAAGGGCTGGAACTCTGATAATTTTTTAAAGTGTAAAAGAACTAAAAGCTATCAATACAGAAGATTTCCCTTCTTGTTTCTATCTGCATCTATTTATTCTCTCTTGCTTGTCTAAAGTTTATGAATCATTAATCTATTGCATTAAGAAGCTTTGTATTCTTATGGATGTCATTTATGGAACTTTGTGTCTATGAAATAATGTTTGGTGGTTTAATATTAATGATTTATGTTCTATATATCATCCTTTCTCAACATTTATAAGGAACTATTTTGCTATCTATATTTCCTAGGAATGCTATTATGTTCTACCTTTTCCCTCCCTTAGTTCTTCTGTTGTTTTGTATTGATGATCTACCTTTGCATTAAAACACTTTCATGATATCATAGTTCCTCATTAAAGTAGAAAGTTGTACATTTGTAAAAAGTTTTGTTGCTTGCTTTCAATAAGGGCACCTCTCCCATTAAAGAGGAGGTACTTTCTATCCCCTGACTATTGTTTTAATTAAAGACCTGATTTGAAAACCAACACCTAGTCACACTATAAGACCAAGCACACACACTTGTGCAAATCGAAGGGTGTTGTGATTTGGTGATCACCGGTACACATTTCAAAGTAGAGTTCAAGCATTGATCTTATGCAATCACACTTAGATTTTTTGGACACAACAGTGTGTGAGAATAACAGAGTTACAAAATAGATTTAAAAATGAATTAAGTAGGGATAAAATGTGGATATTTGTTGTTGAAAAATGAGAAAAGTCACAATTAGTATTGTTAAAAGGGTATATTTCTAAATTTGAGTGTCTACAGGTGATCGTATGAGCGAGATAGATAAAAAATTGAAGAGACACCAAATAAGAAAATAATTAAAATTTTAAAATAGAATTATTATGGTTTTCATTTATAACTATAAATCATTTTTTTTCCATCTTAAGATTTGAGATTTTTTAATTATTTTTTTGTCAACATATTCATTATATAATGATCAATATCAATACTTTGATTTGATGAATTTGTGTCTTCACATTTCATTACTTTAAAATTTGTGTTTTTCTTTAAATCTTGAAGGATTTTAAATGAAATGAAATCAAAATTGTTTTTCTTATAGACCTTGATGATTTTTTTAATTCTTTAACTCAACATATGTATTTAAAACATCTCCATTTATCTTTATACAATCTTACAACTCTTATGTTTATTTTAACATGTTAATGTATCCTCTTAAGGATTATTTGATTGCATTGTCTTTTAAAGATCATGCAGGAGAGATTTGATCTTTTTTTGGATTTAAAATAGGTTGGGCATCTCCCCTCTCTTCAATTATCTAAACTCCTTCAAATCTAATCACTTAATGTGCATCTCATTCTACGCATGAGAGTCAATTTAAAAATATAATAAAAATTTTAAATTATCAAGCCCTACACCAACAATTTCTTTTCATTTTATTTTGGATGTCATCACAAGTTATTATTTTTTGTTAGATGTGGAAATATTATGTAATGTTGAATATGAATTCATAACCTTTTTGTGTTCAAAAGTTACTACAAAAACTAACTAAATTGATCTTTCTATAATAATTCTAGGCAACATGTATTGGCGTGTAAACTATTCACTTTTGATTTAAGGAACCACATCTGAATGATGTGCCTATAAAATTTCAAATCCCACATAGGAAATAGATTCATATCATTTTAGGTCCCATATCTGATTGGCATTTGGTATCATAAATAGTTATAATAATAATGAGTCCATTTTATCATATTTTGTTGGAAGGAAGAACAAAAATGTATAGGATATGGACCATTGATATCAAGGTCAACATATTTTTCCATGTCTCCTTCATTATAGATGCAGTGTGTGCATAAATCCATTTTCTATTTTCCCATGTACACAATATATCATTGTGGTAATGGTATAAATATTTAAACAAAATATTGTCACTATGGTTGTGACATTAATATTTAAAAACCGTCAAGATCTAAAATTATCAATTAGCATTGATAGGATTGTTATAAATATAATTGAAGTATTGAATTCCCAATCCTTTCCCCTAACAAATTTTTCTCCCTTTGATGGAAAATGTAATGATTTATAATTGAATAAAATTAAAACTGTTATTCTTACAAACTTTGAATATTTCTTATTCATTTTTTAACTATGCACATATGATATGTCTAGATGGTCTCGCAATTCCTATCTAAAAATACACACTAGTGTTTATATGTTTTTACAATATTGTATTCTCTTAAGGATTACATGTTTACATGGTCTTTTAAAGATGGTGGAGGAGGGATTTGAGCTTCTACAAGATTTACACTAGATTGACTATCTCCCCTCCTTCCTCTTTCTAGAATTCTTTCAAATCCACTCATGTAGTGTTTTCCTCATGTCATGCATGAGAGGAGTTTTATAAATATAATCAAACGATCAAATTCTCATGCCTTTGGCTAACAATTTTTTTTCACTTGATGTTAAATTCCTTGATAAGTTTCAATTTTTTTCGAGATTTGTGATATATGTAAGGACAAAAAAGAATCATAAGCCCTATTGTTCTCTTGTTACAACTAAAGAAATTGACTAAACATTAGTGCTATCAATTTTCTAGGGAACAAGTATTGGTGTGTAAAATATTTCCTTTTGATTTGAGGACCTGCATCGAAATAACACATCTATATAATTTCAAATTCCATATTGGAAATAGTTCCCTATGGTTTTAGGGCCCATATTTGAATGAAATATGGTATCATGAGTAATGACAACAATAATGAGTCTATTTTTTTTTTCTTTTGTTGTTGGAAGGAAGAATGACTATTTATAGAATATGAATTGTTGATCTCAAGGTCAATAAAATTTTCCATGTCTCCTTCATTTTAGATGTTGTCTATGCATTTTCCATTTTCCCATGTACACAATTTGTCATTACATCCATTACATAAATATAAAAAAAATCTAAGTCTCAAATTAGGGATCAACATTGAGAGGCTTGTTATAAATATAATTGAATACTCAAATTTTCAAGCCTTTCCCTAATGATTTTTTCATTATTTGATGGAAAAAATCATGATAATATTTTAGTTCTAGAACAAGAAAATATTTTCTCATCAAAATTATCAAATGAACACTCACATCTCCTTTTGAGACCAATGACTCAATATATTTTCTCTATCCAATAGGCATTGTTTCTTTCAACATATTTACATCCAACGTAAATGCATGCCTTTGTATATATGTGCATCCTAAAGGTATTCTCACACAAAATAATAATCTCTTTCAGTGGGAAATCAATCATTCTAATTTTTTACTTGGCCTAGCCACACCCATGAAGGATAAGCCATTGTATGTTAGCAAATATTACATTAAACCTTATGAAGAATATTTCTCATTTCAAGTACCTTGTTTACAATTTTTTGTTAACAAATAAGTGTCCCGACACATGTCTCTTTCCAATAACTTTATCTAAATATAAAAAAAAGAAGAGGTGATTATGATGCAACCCTTACAATATGTGAAAAAATTAATTCTTATTATATCATGTGTATTTTGTGTTTACAACTATTTTGGTTTTAGATCCACACTTATATTATTAAAACACATTAGAATTGGATTGAAATAATCCCAAATATGATACATATCCAATAAAAATTACGTGTTGATGGTGAATCACAGCACCCCTAAATTTCTGCAACTCGATGGGTTGAGACTCTCAGTGTGATTGCATAACATGGAGCTTTTCCCAAGTGTGGGACCTTGTGAATCAGGAAAGCTCTCCTGATGAAGGCCGGTTCCTATTCCTCTGTTCAGATGCACACATAAAAATGTAGAGGGTTTACTCAAAAAAACCTAATCTAACTTGCCAAGGAGACAGGGTAAGAAGATGCATAAAAATAAACCTAAACTAACAAAGGTGATGCACCGAGGAATGAAGAACACCTGTCTTGCCAATAAACACAAACCATTAAAATGTAATGCAAGATCATGCACAAATAACCAGATTTGTAGTGAAAGATCAGGAGGATGCAAATGAACATAGAGAGGGTTGAGAATCATCCACAGACATGCATTATTTGCTCCAAAGATTGATACAATACACTACAAAATGCCAAGAGGCAAAGTTACATTACAATTTTAAATGGGAGGTTTGAACTCCACAAATTCACCTGCCAAAGAGAAGAAGGGAGGGGCAAAACAAGAATGTCCAACCTTTAGAAATAAGCCCCTCCTTACAATTTATAGGAAGAATGAGAGAGAAAAGAGAGAGGAATTCCAAATCTACCCCAACCACCTCTAGGTTGCATTTAATTCATCTCATTATGGTGGTAGGTGAGAACCCTAGCAAACCCAAAAAGTGGCGAACTGTATTTTGCATTTTTAAGAACTTTTTCCCACCTAATTAAAGATATCCAGTTGTAGTTGGATAGAGGACCTCGTAATCTTTCCGAAAAGTCCAACCTTGCATGAATCTGAGCTCCCTGTGAAAAGTTATGGCCATCTGAATATCTGCGCCAGGGTTTACTTCCTGTCAGCGCTCAAAATGTTGCGCCTCCTAAAGATGCGCCATAGGCGCATCCATATTTGTGTCGATATCCTCTTACCTATGCCATAGGTGCATCCATATTTGTGTCAACATCCTTTGATGTGTGCCCTTGTCGACATTTCTATGTTGACATCCTCTTACCTGCGCCATAGGCGCATCCCATATTTGTGTCGACATCCTCTGATGTCATGCGCCCTTTACCCTGCGCCAAGGTGCATCCATTTTTGTGCGACATCCTCTTACCTTTAGGTTCATGTGTCGACATCCTTTGCTGTGTGCCCTTTACCTGCGCCAAGGCGCATGACATTTTCATGTCGACATCTGTTTCTCTTTACCTATGCCATAGGCACATCCTTTCTTTGTGTCGACATCCTCTTACCTCCGCCATGCACATCCATATGTGCGCCCTTTACCTGCGCCAAGGCGCGAATTTCTTCATGTTGACACCTCATGTCGTGCGCCCTTTACCTGCGCCAAGGCATCGAATTTCTTTCGTGTTGACACCTCATATGTCATATTTGTGTGCACCCTTTACCTGCACCATAGGGCATGAATTTCATGTCGACATGTCATGCGCACCTTTACCTATGCCAAGGCGAATTTCTTCGTGTTGACACTCTGTGCCCTTTACCTGCGCCATAGGCACATCCATTTCTTCGTGTCGACATCCTCATGATGTGCACCCTTCTAGTTGGAAACACAATAAATGTCGGGGGTTTGAGTTTCTTTGATTTCCATATTCTTCTGCTTGTCTATATCTACCCGGGGGAAGATATATACAACAATTTGGTGACTCAACGGGATCACCTGCCTGCTAGGTAGAAGATCAGTGGCCTTTTAGCAATCCATTGGGCATGGAGTCATAAGCAATAACCTGAAACCAACTTGATCTCTGATCCCGAGCCTGATACTGTAACTCCTTCTTTGACAGCACGTGCTGAACTATAGAAATTCAACCTGAGAGCAAAAAAACCTGTGCCAAAGCACTTAGGGAAATTGAAACCTAACTACAACAAGACAATGTGCATACGCACTTAGAGGAATTGAAATCTAGGCTAATATTTACAAGGGTAAACCTTTTCCTTTTAGTAGCAATGTTTAAGGTAGATTCCGTTAACCGGAATCAGGAGTTCTTCTCCATCCAATGTAGACAATTGGAAGGCATTACTACTTTTACATCCCGTGACCATGTAGGGGCCACTCCAAATGGCATCAAACTTGGAATGCCTTCCTGGTTTTTCTCGATCTGCATCCCATTTCAGAACTAGGTCCCCTTCCTGGAAGGTCCTTGCTCTTGCCTTCTTATCAAACCACCTTTTTACTAAGGCTTGGTCCTTTTCAATCGTCTGAACTGCATGCTCTCTGATTTCTTCCAATTCCATCAACTCTGCATATCTGGCCTCCATTGGTTCAAACTCAGACAACTCCAACTACTTCATGAGCTCCAATGCTGGCAATTCTAATGATATAGGCAATACTGCCTCTTTCCCATAGACCAACTTGTAGGGAGAATTACCTGTAGACCTCTTTGGCGTTATTCTGTCAACCCATAATGCTGATTTTATCTTGGTATGCCATGTCCTTTGGTTTTCATCTAGAGTCCTTATGATGATCCTTAGCAAATTCTTGTTCGTGGACTCTGCCTATCCATTACCCTGTGGGTAATAATTTGAAGAGGTGTTCAAATAGATTCCATTCTTGACAGCCCATTCTGTAATCTTGGAACCTATGAATGCCAATGCATTGTCTGATATGATAGTGGCCGGCACACCGAACCTGGTCACTATTCCTTCATAAAAGTCTAGTATGTTAGACTCATTTGCTTCTTTGAGCGCTACTGCTTTGGTCCACTTGGTGAAATAGTCTGTTGCCGTGAGAATCCACTTGTGGCCTTGGCTTGAGTTTGGATTTATGACCCCAATGAAGTCCAATCCCCATTACATAAATGGTTGGTCAACCAAAATTGGGTGCAATGGAAGCACTGCTAGTCTTTCTTTGCCTGTGAAGAGTGCACATTTCTTACACTTTCTTATCCATGTATAGCAGTCACTGAACACTGTGGGCCAATAATACCCTGCCTTCATTATCTTGAGAGCTATTATCCGTGGGGAAAAATGTCCTCCAGAATCTCCATCATGAAAATCTTGTAACACCCTCTCAATTTGACCTGTCCCAATGCACCTTAATAGAACTCCATTGATGTCTTTCTTGAACAAAACACCATCAACAAGCACATATGGAATGGCTTGTAATCTGAAGTATCTCCTTTTTGCTTTGCTCAATTCTGGAGGGCATAGGCCTACCTGTAGGAAGTGTATCATATTCTGAGTCCAACAAGGAGTGGGAACATCATCATTTTCCTATTCTTGACCATCCTGTAGTACCAAGATAGTCTCTTTTTCATCACCTGCTTCTAACTTGCCGACTCAAAGCTAGTTGTTCACATAGTCCTTTTCCACGTACTAGTTTTGTGACCTTGATCTCGATGTCATATTCCATGACACGGGTTATCCATCCTACACGTTTCTCATTCAAATCCTTGTTTAGAAGGAAGTCCTTGACTCCCGCATGAGAGACCAACAATTGGATCTTGTTGTTTGAGACTAGGTGCTTGAATTTCTTTAAGCTCTTGATCACTGCAAGGACATGCTTTTCAATGAAAGAGTACCTTGTTTCGTATTCCTCTAGGCCTTGACTGAAGAAAGCAACTGGTTGTTCTAATCCTTCTTTGTTTTGTTGTACCAAGATTGCAGAAATTGTGTCTCCACCACCGAAGGCATATAGCATGAAGTCCTTGGAGAAGTATAGATTGACGAGAGTCAGAGCTTGAGATATAGCCTCTTTTATTGCCTCAAAACTTGCCTTGCCTTCAGATGTCCACTTAAATGTCATGCTCTTTTTCAACATCAGCGTTATTGGCTTTACGAGAGCTGCAAAGTTTGGAACAAACCTGCGGACAAAATTGATCCTTCCCAAGAAGCTTTGAAGAGCCTTCTTGTGACTTGGCAATGGCAACGCTCGAATTGCTTCAACTCTTTCTGGGTCAATCGTCAACCCCTCCTTTGAAACAATATGGCCTAGAAGTTTTCCCTCGTGAGCCAAGAATATGCATTTTTTGGGATTTAATGATACCCCAAATCTTCTACACCTCTGAAACACCTGCCTCAAATGGAAGAGGTGATCTGCTACATTTTTTGAGAATACAGTGATGTCGTCAAGATATATCAGAACTATTTTATTGATCAATCCCTTGAATGCCATATCCATTGCCCTTTGGAAAGTGGCTCCAGCATTTGATAGTCCAAATGGCATCTTCTTGTAGGCATAGGTGCCCCATTTTGTGGTGAAAGCCATCTTGAACTGGTCATCTTCTTTCACCATTACCTGATTATACCCTGAGTAGCCATCTAGGAGAGAGAATCTCTTCGAACCAGATACTACTTGCAATATTTGTTCCATTGAAGGAAGTGGGTAATGGTCTTTGAGAGATGCCCTATTTAGGTCTCGGAAGTCCACACACAACCTGATTTCTCCGCTCTTCTTTCTGACCAGAACCAAGTTTGCAACCCAGCTTGAGTGCTTGATCGGAAATATAATGCTTGCCTCTATTAGCTTGCTTAACTCTTTCTTCATTAGAGGCTCAATGTGAGGGTTGACTGGTCTCTGCTTCTGCCTGATGGGCTTAGCATCTGGATCCAATTCTATGGTATGTTGTGCCAACTTCGGATTGAAACCTCTTAAGTCTTCATAGCTCCAAGCGAAGACATCTGGAAATTCTTGGCAAAGTTGTATGAAATCTGATTTCTCCTGCTCAGTGGCCACTTTACCAATTTGAAGTGTTTTGCCTTCCTCAACCAAAATTGGCTCTGAATCTTCTCTCTTGACCTGTATGTTAGTATTTTCCTTACGGAATTGGTCGTTAGGGTTGAAGATAGAATCCAATGTTACTAAACCCTTGGGAAGCTTGTTTGTCTGTAGCTGCACTACTTGATCCCCATACTGCTGCTCTAATCTGTCTTGATTCCTAGCTGAGAATTCAGCCTCTTCTTGTAAGAAATTGACGATCTGTTGATCGTTCTCAAACACCTGCCAGCTTGTGTTATTATCTGGAACTGCTGGCCTCACAATCACATGGATATGTGGTTGTGTTTTTTCCCTTTTGATGTTGTCAACCACATCAAATGTTGCTCCAACTGCTGTGAGCCTATCCGCTGCTTCATTTTTCTTCCTGGGTATGGACACGATATTGAAAGCTTCGAAATCCTCAACGAGGTCCCACACCCTGTTCTTATAGTTCTTCAGCAGTTCATTCTTTGTAGCATGTTGTCCCCTGACTTGATTGATGATTAGCTCACTATCCCCGAACACCTGCAAGTTCTTTATGCCCTTTTTCCTGGCCCAATGAAGTCCATGAATCAAGGCCTCATATTCAGCTGTGTTGTTTTAACAGGAAAACTGGAAACGGAAAGCTGAATAATATTTGATGCCTTGAGGTGAAACAAGCATAGCTCCTCCTCCTACACCTTGCCTACTCCTTGATCCATCGAAAAATAATTGCCATACCTCATTGTCATCCTTATGGTCTAGTTTGGTGATGCTAGGAATAGGCTGGTTTTCTTCATGTATGCAATAGACTCCTAGCTCAGATTCTTCTATTTCTTGGTAGGGATCAAAAGCATGTACCTTGCTTGCCCATTCATCAAGAGTCAAATCTAGGATGCTTCCAACTTTGGTGTCAGCTTCATCTGTGCTTTGATAATCTTCTTGATCAAATGTTGAACAGTTGGCATTGATTTGGCTTGGAGTATGAGGCTCAATATGAAAGTTTGCAATTGGTTCAGATCTGATTGTGACCTTAGTACAATATCTTGTTCTGAACAACATGTGTGACCAATCAACAGATAAGTAGCCTCTAATTCTAGCTGTGAAATCCCTTGATAAGCATAGGGAAAAGAGTGGTGGCAAATCTATCACTGACACATCTTGCAAAACGGTAACGTTGGGGCATGCATGCAAGGTAAGATTCAAAATTTTAATCACTCCCACCATTGCTACTGTTGTCCCATCCAATTGCACTACCCCCTTTAATATGACTTCATATTGGAGACCCAGCTGATCAGCTATTTTCTTGGGCATGACAGAAGTACTTGCCCCAGAATCAATCATGCAATTGTGTACTAGTTTATTGCCAATGACTAATGAAACATAGAATGGAGGGGGTTTCAAAACTTTACCTTGTTGTCCTCCATGATTCCCTTTAGGATGAGCTGCATTTGTGAGGACATTCTCTTGCATATGGACCTGCTGGTTTGAAGTTGACCAATTCTTCATGGAAGCTTGTAGAAGATCTCTTTGGCCTGGGATGGATAAAGATTCCCACATTGATATATTCACATTTGTCTTCTTCATTTGATCAATGATGTTAAATGGGGATGAAAGATCTCTTTATTGTCCTTTAGGTTGCACATTCCTTTCTTGTGTATGGGCAGCAACAGCTGGCATTTGAGTTGGTTTAGAAGGTGGTTTGGGCTGTCCTTGCGTGTTTGGAACTGTATTTTGCTTACCAACACCTTGTGGAGTGATGGAAGGTTGTAGATCACTTGGAGCCAATGACTGCCCTTCACCAATATTCCTCTTCTTTGATCTTGTGTTAGCTGCTACACTCTGAGAAATTGTTTGATTCATGCCACAAAAATCCTCAGCTTGCCAATTCACAAGTGCGGTATCATTTGGAGTGGTGTTTTGCTGAGATGTCCCTTGTTGCTGATTTGTTTCTTGACTCACTTCACCCTCTACACTAGTAGTTGTCACCATCAAGGCTTGGTTCAAAGCACCATTGAAGCACATAGATTGGTTGTGAGGTTCATTGCATGGGAAACACCAATCATACTCTTGAGCTATGTTGTTTTTCTCTGGCACTAAGGCTTTAGAAGTAGATGCAACATTGGGGTTATAGGGCTGAAATGGTCTATTGGTGGGAGGCCTTACTTGGCTTTGATTTGCAGCTGGATTGGGTGGCCTATTGGGATGGTATGGTGGCCTAGCTTGGTACTGCACTTGAGGCTGATACGGTCTAGCACTTTGAGCTTGTTGTCTTTTGATAGTCACCATCTCATTTCCAAGGTTCTGCAATTGTTTCATAACCTCTTGGAGTTCATTTGAAGCACTAGAGGATGAAGTAGAAGTTTCATTTGAACTTTGATTTCTAGGAGTGGGAATAGGAGCCAAAGTGGGTGCTTGACTAGTGCTTGGATTTTCTAAGTTTGGATACAAGGGCATGGGAGGCCTAGGAGCCAGCTTACCAGCTTGAATAAGACAGTTTTTAGCCCTAATGGAAATGCTATAAGCAACAGGTAAGGTTGTGCCTCCCATAGATTGAATTAACATAGAAATATCAAAATTCAAAGCCTTAAGATAGTATAGAAAATCACCTTCAGCTGTTGGCCTAACGGCCATTGGAATTCTATCCCAAGACCTTTGAAATCTGAAGTTGAAGTCAGTCAGCTGCTCATGGGGAGCTCTCTTGATAGTCGTCAATTGTTCTAGTAGAGACAAATTATCTCCCTTTTCTCCAAACTGCTCATGGAGAACTATGCATAACTGATTCCAATTTTGGATAAAACTAGCTCCAAGGCTCCTAAACCATTGCAATGCCTTCCCTTTGAATGAAGATGCCAGCAATTTGACAGCAACATCCATTTCATTTATCTCATGGATTACACAAATGTTAGCAATGTCTTTGACATGATCACCAGGAGTGGTATGATTTTCTCCAGTGAAAAATGGAATGTTCTTCTAATGCTGCAATTGGAACTAGATTCTGTGCATTGAGGGCAAGTGGGCTGCTGCTAGTGAAATTGACAAAGGGATTCGGTGGTAGATGTGCCATTATGATTGGCCTAAGAACTCTGGTTGATGCGAGAAAAGGTCTACTAGGTGGAGGTGTAGACAAAGTCTGGTTAGGTGGAGATGGTGATCTTCGTGGTCCTCTTCCTCTCCTTCCTCTGCCTGGTGATAGCTGCAAGTGGAAAAATAACCCCTCTTCTTGAGTATCAGACCTGGTTCGAATTCTTCTCATGTGCCTGGGAAACTATTGCTATTAAACGACTGAATTCTATCCCTTCGGAGTCACCAGATGTGTTGGATAAGTGAGCCTCAAAAGGCTAGATTATGCCAAGTTACACACCAAACCTGACAATATTAAAAATAGAATTTAAAAATTTGAAGGACCCGAAAGATATAGCTCTTCAATTTGGTTATCAGGACTTGTTGTGCAGTTACTAATCCCTAAAAGGTATAGGTGAAACTCAGGTCATGCAAGGTAACTTACAAAACCTGAAACACACTGTGTCGGAACTTGAGACATGCTCAACACCCGGGAAAACCTAAAATACTAAAAACCATGAAATTGTGAAAGTCAAAATCTCAAAAATCTAAGAATACCCTTTTGAATATTATCCCCCGATCTATCAAATGGTGAAATTTTGACTTGTTTTGAGCAAGTTAAGCCCTTGAAAATTGATTTCAAAGTTCAGCCTAGAAGGTGAAAAATCTGAAATTGTAAAACCTGCAATTTTTTAGTCCAAATTTCTTGAAAATTCCTTCAAATCTTATGGAATGACCTCTTGTCCCACCGGGCATGCCAAAAATGTTGATGGCGAATCACAGCACCCCTGAATGTCTGCAACTCGATGGGTTGAGACTCTCAGTGTGATTGCATAACATGGAGCTTTTCCCAAGTGTGGGACCTTGTGAATCGGGAAAGCTCTCCGGATGAAGGCCGGTTCCTATTCCTCTGTTCAGATGCACACATAAAAATGCAGAGGGTTTACTCAAAAAACCTAATCTAACTTGCCAAGGAGACAGGGTAAGAAGATGCATAAAAATAAACCTAAACTAACAAAGGTGATGCACCAAGGAATGAAGAACACCTATCTTGCCAATAAACACAAACCATTAAAATGTAATGCAAGATCATGCACAGATAACCAAATTTGTAGTGAAAGATCAGGAGGATGCAAATGAACACAGAGAGGGTTGAGAATCATCCACAGACATGCATTATTTTCTCCAAAGATTGATACAGTACACTACAAAATGCCAAGAGGCAAAGTTGCATTACAGTTTTAGATGGGAGGTTTGAACTCCACAAATTCACCTGCCAAAGAGAAGAAGGGAGGGGAAAAACAAGAATGTCCAACCTTTAGAAAGAAGCCCCTCCTTACAATTTATAGGAAGAATGAGAGAGGGAAGAGAGAGGAAATCCAAATCTACCCCAACCACCTCTAGGTTGCATTTAATTCATCTCATTATGGTGGTAGGTGAGAACCCTAGCAAACCCAAAAAGTGGAAAACTGTATTTTGAATTTTTAAGAATTTTTTCCCACCCAATTAAAGATATCCAGTTGTAGTTGGATAGAGGACCTCGTAAGCTTTCTGAAAATTCCAACCTTGCATGAATCTGAGCTCCCTATGAAAGTTATGGCCATCTGAATATCTGCGCCAGGGTTTGCTTCCTGTCAGCGCTCAAAATGTTGCACCTCCTGAAGATGTGCCATAGGTGCATGAAAATTACATGTCGACACTCTCTTACCTTCGCCATAGGCGCATCCATTTTTGTGTCGACATCTTTTGCTGTGCACCCTTAACCTGCGCCTTGGCGCGTCCTTTTACATGTCGACACTCTTTTACCTGCGCCATTGGCGCATGAATTTTTCATGTCGACATCCTTTGATGTGCACCCTTTACCTGTGCCTTGGGCATCCATTTCTTTGTGTGACACTCTTTGTGCCATAGGTACGCCTTTACCGCATGCCATAGTGCGTGAATTTTTTGTGTCAACATCTTTTGTGTGCGCCCTTTACCTGTGCCAAGGCGCAAATTTCTTCATGTCGACACCTCACGTCATGAGCCCTTTACCTGCGCCATAGGCGCGAATTTCTTCACGTCGACACCTCATGTCGTGCGCCATTTACCTGCGCCATAGGTGCAAATTTCTTCATGTCGACACCTTATGTCGTGTGCCCTTTACCTGCGCCATAGGCACATCCATTTTTGTGTCGACATCTTTTGATGTACGCCCTTCTGGTTGGAAACACAATAAATGTCGAGGGTTTGAGTTTCTTTGATTTCTATATTCTTCTGTTTGTCTATATCTACCTCGGGGGGAAGATATATACAACAGTAGGCTTTTTAAAGTTAGTGGCTATTAGGACAAATTTAATATTCAATAAACATTGCACTAACTAATTGTGCCACAGTGGTAAGTGTAAACACTAAAATTTGATAACTTATAGTTTTACAATGTCAAGTTTGACTATATTGCTCCCTTTCTAAGAAAAATGCTGACATTTGAAATCCAATCAGTTACTCTATCTAGTACTTTTTTTGACTCCCTTATCCTTACACATTGCTCTTTCATTAATTCTAGATAAAAATTTCTGATTAAAGTAGTAAAAAACTCTTATGCTCCATGTCACTTCCTGTTTTAGTTTTCCCCTTCTCTGTTTAATATCGTATAAATAGATCAGGATGTTGGGTTCTATCTTAGCTAACTTGTATAGTATTGGATCATTAAGTTATTCGACTATGTTTTTAAGTTTAATATCTTTTTGGGTCATTTCATCTTCCTAGCATTGTCCTTATTAAAAAATTTCACATACGGAAGTCTATATATAAATAAGTCTGTATTCTTTATTAAAAAGAACGATAACTAGATCGTACCAAGCCAAGAACATAGAAGCTAATCAAACACCACGATCAATAAGATGAAAGTAATTCGCCAGAATAACTTTACATAAACCTTTGCAAACAAATGAGCAGCAATATCATATATTATTTTGGAACTCAATGCAATACATTGAGAATGGGCCTTGCTTAAATAGGCAAGGAATAACAATCTAAGAACCAGTCAAGGTCGTAGATCAAGCCATAAATCAAGGAAATAACTAGTCATCAAAAAACTAGTCAAGACCATAGATTTAGGAGAGAACTAGACATTAAGGATCTAGTCATTACCATAGATCAAGGAAAGAACTAGTCAATACCATAGATCAAGGAAAGAACTATACCTAACAACTAGATAATATCTTCTAATATCTAAAGAAGTTAAAAGAAATATCCACACACATAAGTGGGTGAGGATAAATACAATAAATATAAATAAAGTACCTAGGTGAACATGAGCTAAAGGTAAATACCTACTCTAACAATTTTCACACATGAAAGTCTATATATAAATAAGTCGGTATTCTTTATAACTCACCCGACACTCTTATAAGATCTTGTTACAATTATCATTCCAAATGAACTCAAGGGTCTCTTAAATCTTCTGAAATAAGTTGCACATCAATGATAATAGTCCGTATTATAGGTCTAAAGCACTAGATCAAGTTAAAGAGTCTAACGTCCTCCATTTTCAAACATGCAATGGTCATAGAGCTTTGTCTTAATAAGATAAAATTCACTCCAAGCAATGCATAATGGTTTAAAGAAATACAGGGTTAGGTGACATAGCTAAGGCACACCACATCACACTACTATCGCACTAGGTAAATTTTATACTGTATAATTAGCCCACTATCGTGATTCATGGTGTTAAGAGACACGAGGGACCCCAAGGGATTGACTAGTTGTTCTCACTTGCACAAGCACCTAAGAGAACTACATGATGCTTGATCCTGTAACAAGGGCATGCATTGTAACTTCTGGATTGGTTCAACAACTAGGAGTTTGACTGTTAAGGATAACCATCACCAACCACATAAACATATGTTATTCTTTTTGGTTTGTTAATGCTTTGATGAACTGTTCTAAAGGTTGCTAGGGTTTCCACTTAGCTACATGTGATTATAAGTCAACATGAATATGTGCAACAAGAGTAAAAGACAATGAAGGTCATTTTTTAGGCAAGCAAAGCATATAGGACGTTTCAAATCCAGCTTGCTTAAGGGTCTAAGATAATACAGATCCAGGTAATGACTGTAACTTTCCCACCTTGACTATACAATAGTTGTATAGTCAAGCCCCTGCTTAGTTTTTAGTTGCAAAATCTACGTTGGAGCATACCTGGTCTTTGATCCTTTTGTTTCATTGTTTTGAACATCTAAATCCTCTCTATTCTGACTTGTACAACTAGGTTTTTCCATCATCTTGTATAATTGAGCATTTATTTTACAATTCATCAATCATTACTCATATTAATACACTATTTTGATTGTGAATACTTACTGTTGGAAGTTAATTAATCGGAAATGTCTCTCGTTCAAAACCTTAACATCCTTTTTATTGTTGTGCACTTATGTAACGTAAAATTTAATTAGAATGTAAATAATAAACAAAACTAACACATGATCCATATATAACATAGTAAAAAAAATAAAAAAAATAACATACATTCTACAAATTCACAACCCAAAACTCTCATCCCTCACTACTCTTCCCTTTTCAATATTTCAGCTTCAATAGAGTGACATTAACTTCATCATCGCCTCACTTCACTATCAGCGTCTCCTTGCACCGCTCATAAAGACCATTTGTAGATGTCTTGAAGTTTGAAATCACGGGCGAGTGCAAGTTCCTTGAAATACACATAATCATCCGGAGGTTGGAACATTTTCCTAAGAGCGTAATTTTGAAAAAATAATAAAACATGGTTTACACGTTGAACGACAAGTGGGCGGCGCGCAACCCTATATTTGTCTTAACGAGCTCCACGCCAATTCGACGCAAAACCGTCCATAAAAACAACGGGAAATGCGCCATCGCGATCATTCTGGCACGGACCGTACGCTTTTCACGATCCTACTTCTATTTAATCTTTTTTAACCAAACCATATTTACCTGTACAGATCACATTCTGGTGCACGGCATTATTAATGGGTTCTTGTCTCTCCTCTTCTCTCGTCAGTCCCACGGCTAAACTTATCCTCGACGACGGTGGGCTCACAGAATTTTTTGAACCCGTCACGGTGGAACGAGCTTTAGCGGGGATGCAAGGCTTCTTCATCTGCGATGCCGATTCTATGTCATTTGACGATTATTTATGCCCTCTCGATGCGGAGGAGACGCTGCAGCTCGATCAGATTTATTTTCTGTTCTCCTTCAAGAAGCTGCAGTACCCTATTCTGGCGTCTGATATGGCTGCCCTCGCCGTGAAAGCAAGTGCTGCGATTAAACGGAGCGGAAGTAATGGAGGACGCGCTAAAATCAGGCCATCGACAGAAGAGAATTTTGATGTTTTGCACGTTCGAAATGTAAATCAGAGAAGGAGATCGGCAATTATTAAGGTCGAAGAGTCTGAGGCAATGAAATCGAGAAAATGCAGGAGAATCGAGCGGATGGCTTCGAGACCGAGAGAACATGCAAATAAGACTTGGAAGAGAAAGCTGAGCACGATTGAAGAGGATTTCTGTGAGTAGTATTAGCATGCGTGTTTGCATGGCTTACCGCAGGAGATTATGTGTTCAATTATGGGGTCTGTAGAATATCGGTCGACCTTTGATTACCTTCGTCTTGGCTATGAAAGAATTATCTTGAATGGCATTTATCATTCGCATCTGTGATATTAAAATACTAGAACGGGAGAGTAACCGAGGGATAGCGATATGGTATCAAGGATTTGTGGCCTAAAGAAACCACGGATATTTGGGTACCACAATTTCTTCGTATTCATGAATGAATGATATAAGTATTATTGAAATAAAGGTGGGTTTTAATAATAAAAGCTCTAGTGAAAATAGAGGTACAAAATCCATTCCCATAATCAAAGTATTGGGACTATGTTACTTCTGTACTTTTTTTGTACTTGACTATTTTGCAAAAGTGCTTTTGATTTTAGTGTGAATTCATTCCAACGTGAGAATTATGCGACTATCAAATCCAAGAAAATACGTAATAATCAATATACCTTGCCAAATGTTTATCCTTTCATGATAGTTCATAAATCATAATATTTAGGAAACGATATTAAAACTAGAACTTTGATACTAAAAAGAATATTTGAAGGATTAGTAAGCCTTCCACAATTAAAGAGTTATATGCCTAGAGAAATTTGGAAAATAGATTCCATTTTCAAACATTCGATTACTAAATTTGAGCACATTTTTAAAATATATTTTAAAATTACTAAAATACAATGTCTATATTAACTTAATCATTTAAAATTAAATGTAATACATTCTATCAAGTCTAATATTTGACATTTGTTTCGGATATATTTGACATTGTAGAAGGTATTTTATATTTTCATTTCATTGTAAATTGTACGAGGACACTTATGTTTTGTTTTAATTTGTTAAAAAGACATTTATAAGTTCATAGAACATGTAAATTTTTTTTTAAAACATTGATGCTTGTAGAAAGGAACATTTCTAGATTTCTTGACCACTATATTACTTTTTTTTTTTTCCAAATATAATAAAAAAGGTATATTTTTAAGAAATCTTTCAAACAAATTTTTAATAAGAGTGGTTATGTGATAATTTGTTTATGTGAGTATCTGTAGTTTATCTAAAATATTATATATCTTCCTGTTTGTTGAAAACATAGATGTTATATGTATGGTGAAACAATCTATGTATTTTTATATAACATTGATGTTTTCTAATGTGGGATCTACATATGAGAGAATTATACTCTATCTAAAGTAGTTTCTAACTTGGACAATACTCTATGTAAACTAGAATTCTCCAATGACTAATTTTAATAGAATGTTATCCATTTATAATAATAACTTTTTGAATTTTTGTGTTAAGTTGTCTAATGGTTCAAGAATTTAAATTTGATTAATTATTTTATTTTTTATTTAAATTTTGTATTAACATAATTTTATGGGCATCCACCATGTAGGTAGTTTTAAAATGTCACAAGAAAAAATCACAACATATTCTTCATGATATTTATGGGTTTGAAAAAACCAAAACTCGAAACATTCCCTTAAATATCCCATTGAAGATGATGAGTCACAAAGAATGATATCCTGAAGTGAAGGAAAATATACATGAACTATTTGAAACTTCCTATGATTCATTAGTCGATCAATTTGATGAAGAGGTAAGGAAAATAGAAAAACAATGACAAAAGAAGAAAGTTATTCCATGAATGAGTAGATATGTTTCAATGGTTAATTAATTTTGATAATCATAATAAAATATTTATGAATTGTGAATATAGTGTAAAGTATCAAAGTGTTATACTTTGGGGTGTCAAGATTTTGATGTACTTCAATACAACATGATGCTCTTTTAACTAGTGAGAAATACATAACACATAAGGAATCTATTGCTACATGGTTTTGTACAAATGAGAAATAGGTATAATCTATCTATACTAGAGTGTGTTTTAAAAATTAAAATAAAATAAAATTAGAAATATTGATAACAACAATGAAAATAAAATATTTTATTTTCAAAGAGGATTTATCGGTGTCTAACTACGAAAAATTGCACAAGTTTCTCTTGTATCTAGCAAACACCTACCTTTTTCCAAATTACTGGGCATATGTTTCATATCCAAATAATTTTTATACAAATGAATTTTTGTATTACATAACATATTTATCTTGAAAAATTGCAATTTAATATGTTAAGTTTACCTTTCTTTGCTTTGATGTTAGACGAAAGAAAGGATCATATTATTGAACATCATCTTGTTGTCTATGCTACATATATAGAATAAAAAGGTATTGGACCATCAATTTCTCCTTATTTATGGTACTCGAGAATGTGGGAGAAGGGGAAATTCAAAATAATATATGATACTATGCATGAAGTAACCCAAATTAGAGATGTATTTAACTAAAGATATTGACTGATGTTTATACATATTGGACATTGACAATACACATAAGATGTGAAAATGGTTGTGTGTAATATTTAATAAAAGATTCGCCAAATATTATTGTATTTCATTGTGTAGATCATTGAGATTCATTAACAATAGTAGATTCTACAAAGAGGGTTCTTGAGTTGTTATACATGGAAAATATTGTAAAATAAGGTATAATAATGGGTACAAAATTTGCCAAGAAGAAATAAAGAATCAACATAAGTACTTATGGTCATGATCATATGTATATTCTTGATTATTTACAAATACATGGATTCTTATGATTATTTAGGGGAGAGGTCATTAAGAACTTGGAAAAGCTTATGCCAATAATTTGAACTTAATATAAGAATGAAAGGAAAAAATCATCATGTTATAATAAATCACAAATATACTTAGTGAAGTTTAGTTTCGATATGCTTTTAGATGTTTTAGGTAAGCTCGGTATGTTGAAAAAACTTTATTAAGAAGATAAAATTCATGCTACCATTCTTGACATGTCTCTAAAGGTGACCACTACTACCCTAATGAGTTGGTTTTTTAGGATGGAACATTTGTTGAAGGAACATTATATCTTATAAAATTGTTAAATCAAACTATTATCCCAAAATAGCCACAATGTCAGTTTGGAATTTTTATCCAATTTTTCCCCTCGGGCAAAATTGATCAAACACGACCTTGCATAGGAGAAATGGAGAAGTTACTTCGATCATGCGAGTTCACATTTGGTTTCAAAAATCAAGTTACATATGAGATCGTCAATGAAATGTAAGGTCGGAAAATCAATGGCCGAGAAAATGTCGAAGACGATTAGAGCTCAAGAGCAGAAGAATGGAGAAGGCTCAAAGTTTTCAGACTTCACATTTTTGGCATTTCAGATTTCAGTGGCCAAATGGCCAAAAATACTCAGCAATGTCCAAAGTCTGAGAACTCTAAAACTCTGAAATTTTAGACTTTCAGGTTTTGGGGTTTTGGAGTTCTCGGCGGCCAAAGTTGGAAAAAGAGAGAAAAATGCCCAAAATCTGAAAGTCTAAAATTTTAGAATTTCAAGTTTTGGAGTTTCAGAGGTGTGGAATTCGGGGTTTCGAAGGTCTCCGACAACAAAATCAGAAAAGTGACCAAAATGTGTGTAATCTTGAAAGTTTGAATCCTAAAAGGGTTCAGATTTCGGAAGTCAATGCAAGTTTTGGGGTCAACACGGCGGCAACTTTAAGTTTCGAAAGTTCCAAAATTTGGGACTTTTGGCGTTTCGGAAATCTTTTGGAGATTTCGGAAGTGGTGAATAGCCCCAAAAGGTCATGAAAAGGGAACACATGTTTGAAATGTCTGAAATTTCAAACTTTTAGGTTTCAGACTTTTGAAAGTCTGAAATTTCAGACTTTCAGAGTTTCAGAACTCTCAAGCCCTAAAGTTGGTAAAAATCTGAACTCAATGTTTTAAGTCTCCGAATTCTGAAAATGTCTGAATTTTTCATAGATTTCGGAGGTTGCATGCATTTAGGACTCTCGAAACTCTGAAGCCTTTTTTTCATAGAGCTCGACACCCCGACCTTCAGATGGCCATAAATTTTGACTGGGAGCTCGGATTTGTGCAAGAAAGGGCATTTTTGGAAAGCTTACAGTCTCCTTTACACAACTACGATTGGATATCTTAAAATTAGTGAGACTAAGTTCTTTAAAATGAAGAAATACAGTTCACCATTTTTAGAGGGTGTCCCAAGACTTCTCACCTACCACAATAATGAAGGTATGGGCTTCCTTTCTTCTCTTAACAAGGCATAATACATGGAGGCATGGAGCTTTGCAGTGGAACCCATCATTGTGGACAGGGGAATTCAATGCATTTCTTGGGTGGTTGAGAGCAGAAATTCAAATTCTTCTCTCCCCATTCTCTCTATATTATTCCTATATATTGTAAAGAGGGGCATTTTTCTAAAGATTGGACATTTTGTATTTGCACCCTCTAGTTCTTCTCTAGTCTAAAAGTGAATTTTTGGAGTTCAAACCTCCCATTTCAAACTATATATGCAATTTTGTGCCTCTTGGCCATTGTAATGGACTGTATCAAATTATTGGAGCAATAAAAATAAGTCGATGGATGATTCAACCCTATCTTATGTTCATTGTATCTTCTTGATTTCTCTTTGCAATCCTGGTTATCTGTGCATGGTGGTTTTATTACACTTTTAATGGTTTTGTGTTTAATGGCAAAGTAGGTGTTTAACATTCCTTTGGTGCATCACCTATGTTAGAATAGGTTTAATTTTTGTACATCTTCTTAACCCCTATCTCCTTGGAAAGTTAGAGTTGATTTTAGAGTAATGTTGGTGTCGAAACGTAGCACCCCTGGACACTGATCAGACTTCTGATTTGATTGCTCGAAGCATCCGTGCAATTGCACAACATGGAGCTTTTCCCAAGTGTGAGACCTTGCAAAATCAGAAAAAGCTCTCCGATGAAGGCCGGCTCCTATTCCTCTGTTCAGATGCACGAATAAAACCGCAGAGGGTTTACCAAAAAACCTAATCTAACTTGCCAAGGAGACAGGGTAGAGAATGCATAAAAATAAAACCTAAACTACGGAGGTGATGCACCGAGGAATGTTGGACACCCGTTTTTTGTAAAATTAAACACAGACCACATAAATGCAATACAACACCATGCACAGGTAACCAAAATGTAATAAGAGATCAAAAATGATAGCAATGAATACATGAGAGGGTTTAGAATCAATCACAGACATATATGTATTGCTCAAAGATCGATTCAATACATTGCAGTGGCCAAGAGGCAAAAAATTGGCATTACAATCCATATGGGAGGTTTGAAGGCTCCACAAATTCTCTCGCAAGCAAGAGAGAAGGGAGGATGCAAAACGAAAAATTTCCAACCCTTTAGAAAGAGCCTCTCCTTACCATTATATATGAGAAAAAAGAGGGAGAAGAGAATGATTCGGATTCTGCCCCAACCACCTCCAAGACTGCACCTAACTCATCCCATAATGGTGGTAGGTGGGATCCCCAACAACTCAAAACATGGCGGACTGTATTTTTGCATTTTTAAGAAATTTTTCTCACCCCAATTAAAGATATCCAGTCGTAGTTGGGTAGAGGACGACGAGATCTTTCTGAAAAGTCCAACCTTGTGTGAATCCGAGCTCCCTGTGAAAAGTTATGGCGATCTGAATATTTCCCGTGTCAGGGTCTTCTGCCTATCGGGTTCGGGGTTCTCCTCTGCATTTGCATCGGACTTGGAGGATGGCTCAACGATGCTACTTGATGTTTGCGTATTTCCCGAAACCCGCTTCCGCCATTATTTCCGAGCTTTGCTTTGTTTCGGGGGGCGAAAGATGAACTTGCATGTGCATCGGGCTCAGAGGGTTGCTCGACATGTTTTCACCCCCGTGTTTTCCCGACGTGTTTCTCCGCCTCTGAAACCTGACGTTTGCTTTGCGTCGGGTTAGTTCCAACCCTTGCGACATGTTCTTTGGCGTCGGGTTTTCTAACCCTTCCGACATGTCTTTTGATGTTGGGTTTATCAACCCCTTCCGACATGTCTTTTGATGTCGGGTTTATCCACCCCTCCGACACCCGATTTCCCTTTGCGTTTTATCTATATTTACCCGGGGGGGGATAAATATATACAGCAAGTAGATCCTCTGCAAATTTTATGTGGTGCACCTGAACAGAGGAATAAGAACCGGCCTTCATCTGGAGAGCTTTCCCAATTACAAATTCCCACACTTTGGGAAAAGCTCCGATGTTATGCAATCACAGTGATAGTTTCAACCCATCAAGTTGTAGACCATTCAGGGGTGGTTGTGATTACGGTATCAATAGGAATTAACAAGGTTTATTTTGGACTCACGATAAAAAAATTAGAAAATGTCATGGGAAACCTAACTGTAGTGTACCACAAACTTCCAGGAACTTAGTGTCCTGTGGGTTTATCCTTACCCGTGAAACAAAGGGGAACATCAACTAGACTTGGGTGGATGTGTGGATTAAGAAACAAAAAAGGATCCAAAATTTCCATGGAGTGCTTGAATGAATTTACGTTCCATGGAATCTTCAAGTTTGTGGAAGGAAGAAACAAGGATGTGGTATATTAAATCATGTAGGATGTTATAGAATGCGGCCAAGAAAAAAAAAATTGTCACGAGAAATTGTTCAATGCTCTGCTGGACAAAGAAAGGTCTTCCAAACACTTAAAAAATATTCCAAATACTAAAATTTCTAGAGAATGTTAGAAAAAAATCAAATATTCAAAAAAACCCATGAGCCAAAAGAATGAACGTAGGGAAGCCACAGAACGAGTGATCAATATTTTTTCCCATAACTCTTGTTGTAGTTACCCATAGTTGAGAAAAAATGTTCTTATTAGATGAGGTCTCCTCAACACCTTTATTATGGGATCATGAGCTATCATTTTTGAATAGGTTTCGGTGGTCAATTATGCAAATACGGGATCAAGGTAAAAATGATGGTTTGGAATACGCAAGGTTATCAAATTATAAACAAACCACCAAAATTAATGATAAATGGAAATCCTTCACCATCTACGTGTCAAATAACATGTAAAAAATGACCTTTCAGAGGTGCCCATGTGCTTTACAAGTGAATTGATGAGTGTTTGGTTGGTGGTTGAAAAGAGAAAGTGATGCCCATCCCTCTCTCCCTCCCCGTCCTCTCCCATTCTCTATATATTGTAAAAATATCTCATTTTAAGAAGAGGATTTCTAACATGTGAAGGAAACATGTCCAAAATGGTCTCCAAAATAGTTTTTGTGTTGTAGACCTCTATTTGGGACTTGGAAAAATGCATTTTGTGTCTTCTTCTTCAATTTGCAATGGTATGAATTTACGTCAGAAATAAAAGCTTGTGGTTGTTTCTCTCTTCTGTCCATATGCTTGTGTTTAATTTACATTTTGGAGGTCCTTTCCAATCTCACTATTGTATGGTTGTGCATGTATTTCCCCTTTCCAAGTTCATTTTATAGTGTTTTAATTGAGAGTAGATAGTAAAATGTAGTTTTGGCTCTGCGTCACTTAAGTATGGCCTCTCCCTTCTCCATTTATTTCTCACTCATCCCTCGCAGAATTTCTTCCCCCTTTCTGGCGCTATCACGTCTATTTTAGCTTAGGATTTTCTATTTTCTTGTACCATTCTAAGCCCTTTTCTCTCTCCTTGGTCCATTGTAATGTTTCAGTTAGGATTGGATAATTGTGTCTTCTGCTTTAGGATTTGTTTTACCCCTATATTTAAGTAGAGGAACCAACCTTCTCTGGAGGTATATCTCAAGATGTAAGTCCCCCACTTAGAGACAGTCTCATGTTAGCAATAAGTAGGTAAACATCATGGTCCACTAGTGTGACCCAGGGTGCAACATTTATATGTTAGTAATGTGATGGTAAGAATCAAAAGGACCTATAATATTCTGTAACTAAATTGTACTTGGAGAAGTGGATATTTGTGCTTAGAATTCTTGGAGAGGTGGAGATTATTCAATCACATCTATTGACTCCATTTGATACATTTTTTTGGAATTGGGTGTCCCAACACCAAGGGAAGAGTGGCATAGGGCATCCTAGTTCCTTGCAAACTAATTCATTTCCCATATTCCATGGGACCACACTACGTAATCATGACAAATCTAGGTCCTCAATGAAACCCTCAGTTGGAACAATAAATATCAGTGAAAATTGGCACCTCCATGTGTTCCATATGGGTCTACCTATCAAGTTAGTCAAATAACTCATTCATATCAACTAATGATCAAATTTTGATTTGAGCATGGATTTTCTTGTGAGCCTAAATATTGTATATAAATGAATATGGTGTATTCACTTGTAACTTATCATTCAATGCAGTCTTTATATCCAGATGTTGATTGTTGGGGTCATCTTACGTTTTTGTAGAGGATTTGTACATGAGAGTATGGCCTTGCAAAATATGGCCATCCCATATAGTTTCCCCTTATCAAGGGAGAAAGGGGTGATCATGTAAGCTAAACAACATGGTTAATATGAAAGTAAGCCCTTTTGATAGGGAGGTCCTGTGACCTACTTGGGTCAGTCAAATTGAATAGAAGGCTTATAGGTAATGAGTAAAGTCATTTGTTTACTAGAAATTGGAGTGACATCATGTTTCTTGCATGAGTGTACAAGCAATAGAGGATAATGACCATAACAGAGTGACGTGCATTGGTATCAAAGGGAAAAGTATATGTTGTAGTGATACCTGAACAGAGATACCATGTCACAATAGAATATGTCCCACTTGACTGGGTATGAGTTGTAAAATAGATAAACATGAATGTTATAAGAGAGTAATTGAGATTTATAAAAGTATAGCAAAATAGAGACAATGACAAAAGGAATAGTCATGGAATTTTGGACAATTACGCAAGGTAGACTAGGTCTTGATATAATACATTAGAATAGAAGAATACATGTGAATTTAAGATGAAGAATGACTTAGAAAAAGTTGTAGTAAGCACATGGGCATATAGTGTGTAATTTTATTCATACATTGTTTCTTATGTTATAAAAGAGGATATGAAGGGGCCCAAATGGTTAGTTAGAATGAAAGTGTCTTCATGTATCATTATGGAAATAGGATAAATAATTCGTCCCAATGCCACAAACAACACAAAAATGGTATAGTCAAATGGGGACCATATTTTTGTGGAGTGTAGATATTTTTTGAGTTAATTAAATAGTTGGTAAAGATATTTTTATGATATATGACTATAGGACGTAAAAAGGTCCCTTTTACTATATATAATGTGGTAGAAAATTATATCAAGAGTGATTTCATTATTATCAAGATAAGATAGAATGACTTGTGCTTTGAGAGATGCAGTAAATTGTCATCTGCTAGAGAAAATTTGATACTTGTGATTTGACTAGGTGGAATATGTCATTCAATTGAAAAAACTTGATTGATCTACGATCGAGTGTCCCAAAATACCATTTGTTATCAAAATATGAAAAATAAGTAGTCTTTTTCATACATATTTTATAAAAATGAAAATTATATTTTTAGAAAGCTAATAAAATTCTATATTTTGTGTTAAAATTTTGTAATTTTATTCATTCGCTAACCCTAATTACGTGGCACATAAGTGGGCACATTTTTGGCATAAACTTATCCTCCAAACAGATTTGGCGCCAAAATGTGCCACATAGGGGGGTTCGCACGAAGGTGGGTTCGCATGAACCCCCCTTCACCTAAACCCCCCTAAACCCTAAATCTACCACCCAAAACTATATAAATATCTATATATAACTCTTTGTCGCCAAAATTATTTGAATTCCAAGGTTTCGCGCGAAGGGGTGTTCCCGTGAACCCCCATTCATGCAAACTAGTTTCTTTTTCCTACGTGGCAGTTCAGGTGAAGGGGGTTCACGCAAATGGGGTGTTCGTGTGAACACCCTCGATTTCCAATCCCGCCCAACTTCTTACTCACAGTTTTGGGACACGAAGTGGGCCCTATCCATCCTAAACCACATAACCCTATAATCAAAGTTTGTAGCTTTCTAAAGGCTTTTCCTTCCATATCCTCTCCTCTAAAAGAATATATTGCACCCTCCCCTTATTAAAACCATAGAGAATCAATTTGAAACTCATCCCACTACTCCTCTTGCATTCCCAAACCCATTTTGTGAGAAAATTAATTACAAAATTAGTTTAGGACGAAAGCCAATTAAAGAACCCAATAGGGAAAATCTCATGAAAAATTTGAAGGATTGGGGATCAAGATTTGAATTCAACATCAATACAAAAGATGAAAAACACTAAGGATGTGGAACATGCGAATGAGCCAAAAAACTAAGAAAAGTCCCACAAAATGTAGAAAATCTATGAAACACTTAAATAAGATGTGAAAAATTCAAATAAGTCACGCAACATCTAAAAATGTCACAAAATACTTAAATGATAGTGAAAAAATTCAAAGAATCCACACAATAACCAAAAATTTCAAAAGTAATTAAATGAGATGTGTAAATTTCAAATAAGCAGCACAACAACTATAAATGTCATGAAAGTATTAAAACATAGGGGAAGGTTGACGATTTATAAAACAATTGATCTAACCATGTAGGTTCAATAATAACCTAGGTTTTGATCATTCATACACATTTAAAGGCATCCTAGGTTTCCACTAGTATTTTAAACCACATATATTAGGATTTATGCACCATGTAGGACTGAAACAACTGTGCAACATTGATCAGGGTGTTGTAGATCATGACATTTTCCAATTTATTTAGATCTAAACAATTCTTAGCACTTGTAAATCATAAACAACCATATCTATCCTACACAAGATATAACACTAGCTCTGATAAAATTTTAGCGAAACAACTATGATAAAGTAATAACACATATTTTAATCATCCACCAAAAAACATTGTTGAAGATTATAGTTTATTGTAGTCATTTATTTACCCTTAATACCTTTTACTGACCCCAAGTGCACCGACCTATCACCTAGCAAGCGTTGGGCACTCATCTGAGGCACACATGTGCATTGAGCCCCTCCTTTATGTGACCTTTATGAGAGGGTTCCTCTATTAATGGAGGATGATTTACAGAAGCAAAAGTACATTTATTTAAACAGGTAGAAGATGTAACTAACAGGTCTAACATTAGTGCATTATAAAAGCTAAATAACATTGCAGGAAGCATAATAAACTGGATCTAAGCCATGATAAGTCATATGACACAAAGGGAATACACCCTTAAACAAAATATATAGAATGAACCCATAGATACCTTGATTTAACATAGTTCAGGTAGCTACATTACAATCAAAAGGGTCCTCTCAGACTATATCCAATAAATGATAGGGACTTAGCTCCCATGAATCCTTACCCATATGAGACCCTATCTATACCTTTCCCATTTTAACCCTTGTTACAAATCCTAGTGCCATACATAGGCTTATAACATCCCTCAGAACCATTAACACTAAGTGCTCTAAACCCTAGCATTACTGTAACACATTGGTACTCTGCTTATTATTCTTTTTTCATTCTCTCTATCTATCTCTTGCCCCAATTTTTCATTCCTCTTCTATATTATCTTTGTCTATAGCCTGAGTCATCTCTTTGTATAGGATCAAAACCCATCACCATGCCTTCTCTCCTGAATAGATCACGTGCCAAGTTTCGACATGGGCCCTCCAATGGTGAAATGCTTATCCCTTTGCAAACCTCCCACTCTTTTGTAATGATGTCTTCTAGGAATATTCCCTACATGGAATATCCTTTTCTTGACCTCCAAGGTTCCAGGCTGGCACCTCATCCACTCATCATGCCTAGTCAGGTCCTCACGTTTTTCCTCAAGTGCCTCTAGAATTCCAAATATGGCTGAGTCCTTTAAACTCATGTTTTTCCTCCCACGCGCGCCCTTGTTTCACTTAAACCCTTCTTAAACCCCTTTTTCCTGTGCGCTTTTCCCTTAGTGCCTTTCTTCTCATTGGTCCTATGCATGCGCGCCCTTTGGTACTTACCCAATATTTTAGGGCCCAACATCACACCACACTAAGTGTGTTCTCCATCCTCAAAAACATCCTACTTCTTAAAAGAATAAAACATAGTGGGATGTGGAAAATATGAATAAAGAATGGAAGAATCTGCTACTACTGTAGGAGGAGTGGGAATTCTTACTTTAGTGTTGCTTCAATCTTTTTCTAGGCATCCACCTCACCCTGTGCTTAGTGAAGTAGGTCACCTACTAGAGCGCTCACCTCATCAAAAACTCAATTTGTCACTCTTAGCATTTAGCGTGTCTATAATTCCTTTTAGCTACTTGCTAAGATCGTCTAGCACGTCAATTCTGTGGGTGAAATGGGGATATAGTTCCTTAAGTGGATTCTTGAGTTGAACCTCGTAAGGTCTAGATTACTTCCAAATTGTTCTCAACCTTGGCTAGGATATTATCCCACTCCACCCTATTTCCTTTTTTCATCTCTTGAAAATCCTTCTGATCCGCCTCATGCGTAGCTACTAGTATGCTTGCTATGCGGTCTCTATCAGTGTAATTGTCATAAACAGCCTCAACCGTTTGTCCGGTGGTCTTCACAGTGGCAAGGAGATCATAATATTGATTAAGTGTTTCCGTAATATTTAGTTTTTATTCCTTCTTTTAGCACACCAATGCCTCTTCTGTTGATTCTAGTGTGAGAAATCACCTCTCCATCATGAGAATACATGTCAGGTCTTCCAAGCATTGCATGGTTTACTCTTATTTTTTCTTAGGTAGGGCCAGGTCCGGGTGCTTTAATATTGTGGCATCTAAAATAGTTTCTATCTTCTTATGGATATCTTACACCTTTTTCTTTTCCTCCCTTAATTCACACCTTAATTGTGCACTCATCAGATCCTCCTACTTTAGCTCCTTGCACTTTTCAATGATACTTCATTTTTATTTCCAAGCTCTTCCTCCAAGACCCCTAATCTGTCATTTCTCCCAAAGAGCCTCGCCTCAACCTCCACTGACACTTTGTTGAGTGCATTACAAAATTTCTCATCTGATAGTTGCTGAGAATTGACAAGAGGGTTTACTCCCTTGCTATATGGTATCTTCATCAACACCTCACAGTTGAACTTGATTTCATGGTCATCAACATGGGACTCAAAAGCACAAGTCAACATATTCCCTATGCATGGGTATGCACCATCTTCCATAAAAATAATACCATGCAAGGAGTTTCTTTGAAGGTACGTCACTTTGGAATCACACGTGTAGTACTTTATTTGGATCATTGATGTAGGTAATCCCTTGTTCTTACATTGCTACCATACCCTTCCCCCTATGCACGCTACCTTTGGGAAGCTTACCGTCAAGATGGGATCTCCACCCATGCTTCCATACTCGTTTTCTACACTCTCACTTCCCTTCGTCTCCTTGAGAATGTCTTCGGTGTTGCGCTCCACCTCTTGATCCACCAAGTCTTTTGTGATATCTAATACCTCCATTTCTATGGCATCCACCAAGTCTTTTATGATGTCTGATACCTCCCTTTCTATGGCATGCCTGATAAGTCAAATATTTCAATGAAATCCCAAACTGCATGCTTATACTGCTTCATTCTTTGATTTTTTGTTGCATACAGTTTTCTAACCTGCTTGACAATTAGCTCTGAGTCTCCCTTAAAAATGATTTCTCTAATACCGTATTTCAAAGAAATTATTAGACCTAAGAGCAATGCTTCATATTTAGCAATATTGTTAGTGCACTCAAAGTTGAGTTTTAAAAGAGAAAACAAACTCTTCTTGGCCTGGAGATATCAGAACAATACCAACACCATTTCCAAATTTAGAGCAAGCTCCATCAAATAACAATGTCCAAGGATAGCCTACGTGATTAAGAGACTTGAATTGATCAATTTTTTGCTCATTACCATCAGCAAATCCAACAAAGTTATCTGCATCAGTGTCAGTGTATAACACTTCATAGGAAGCATTATTAGGATCCTCAATGAGATGTAGCATCTTATTTTCTCCAAACAACTTTAGAAGGCTGACCTCAATAGGTATAGTGGGAAAAGACATATCCATTTGCATACTACCACCCACACTAGAAACCCATTTTCTTGACAACAAAATTCCCCATTTGGCAGGGAAATCAACAATAACAACATCTAGTTTTAGGTTCATGCCTGGGTAGGTTGCAAGTTGCACTATCAAACCTTTAACACATCCAACCAATGACACCTCTCTGGAATCCATGGCAGTGAACTTCCCATAAGTTGTTGTCACTTTGATATCCAATTCATTTATGACCTCAAGAGGCATAACATTGCATGCTGCTCTAGAATCAAACATACAGTTGTGTAACAACCTGTCCCTAATAATCAGAGTAGTGAAAAACGGATCCACATTTAGTTGGGACTCAACCAAGGATGTTCCCAGATATACTTCAAGTGGCTCACCCATTTATTCCAACACTTGGGGTTTTTCTAACTCTGCAATGGTAGGAGGAGTCTCAACATTTTTTACATTTCTTTCTTGGGTAATATTTTCTTCTTTCAATCCCAAATACTCAAAGGCCCTTTTCTTGTGCTCAGCAATCCAAAGCAGCTCAACAATTATAATAGAAATATTGATCTCACTCAAGACTTGGGAAATGTCATAAGGAACGTTTTTGGGCAAGGCACCATTTGGAGGAAGATTGAGAAACTCATCAGACATAAAAGGATTTTTCATTGTTAGAGCATGGGCAGGGATACAAATTCTGCATAGGGATACAAGTCTTTTCTTAGATGTATCTTTCTTAGGAGTTTCTTTTGAGATATTGGTGAGAACTAGATTTTTGTGTTTGGCATGAGGCCCTACCCCTTTGACAACTTTACTCCTAGTGTTATATTCCTTTTCATGGCCAACTACAACATTCATTAACAACTACCTATCCTCCTTATAAGGGATTCCTCCATCATACTTTTGAATCATTAATGCCCTTAAGTATTCAAAATCATTACTAGGCAATTCGAAATATTATACCATATCTATTTCAAAATTATGAGAGAGAGGAAGGGGTAATACCCAGTGGATGCAATCCCAGAAATCTATAGCAATTCTGGAACTGATTAATTCAGTCAAAGTTGCTCCTAGTAGAGCACCCCACCATGCACACATAATCATCAGTGTCATCATCAACTTCCTAAAATTATTTTTCTTCATCACATAGGGCATGTGGCAAGAAAAATTTGTCATACCACTCAATTTCATTGGCTTCTTCCACAACAACAACTTTGGAAGTCAAAAGGATCAGGCTAAATTCTATTCTCACTAGCCTTGGGGGCTGTCTATTTCCTAATCCCACGAGTCATTTGCCTCTATCATCAGATATTTATTCACCCCTAGGATGATTTGCAAATATTTCTTGACCTTGTTTTTTATGATTACCATGGAAACTTTTTCCAATCCCCTTCTCTGCTCTGGCTAGTTTATAGGATATTTCCTTAACAACTCCGACCAAATTTTTCACAACCTCTTCTAGATCCACAGACTTACTTAACCGAGGCTTCTCTGGATTGATCAGCTTGATACCTTCCATCTTATGAGGCTTACTAATTTCTTTCATATTATTTTCAATCTGTAAATCCATGGTGAAGGACCTGCCGCAATGTTGTTGGGTTCTTATCCCTCAAATAATAGACAACCTCCTTATCAAAAGCATCAGAGTATTTTATCAAACAAGAAACATCACTTGGCCTTAGAATCACAAGAAACCTATTTAGGGTCTTATTGAACCTTGTATTGAAGTCATGAATAGGCTCATTAGGATTCTTTTTTATATTTTCAAATTTTGATAAAAGAAACCTAGGGTCTGTTTTAACTCCATACTGTAATCTAAAAACATTCTTCATTTCTATAAATGAATCAATGGAATTGTCTAGAAAAGATTTATACCAGTCCTGTGCATCCTCTTCTAGAGTATGAATAAACAATTTAATGTACACATCCTCAAATTTGATCTCAAAGCCTTCCATAATATTGACAAAAAGATTTAAGTGCTGATCCCTAGTAATGGCATTATTTCCTTCAAATTTAGGTAGTCTATTTCTAACATCTTGGAGCACAACATTTGGATATCCATCCATACCTCTGAAATCTATAGGACCAAAAGTGTTCACAATAAACAGAGGTTTGGGTGGGGGCTGGGCCATATTGTTTTGGGGAGGTGATCTTATAGGAGAAATAAAATGATGAGGAGTGCGGGTTCTGTGAGGCAAAGGAATACAATTCTTAGAATGAATGTTCTCTAAAAACTCTATTTCTTGGAAGAATCCTATCAGCTTTGCAGAACACAGGGATAGAATGAGATGTAACTTTTTCAAATACAAAAGAAGGACCCTCTCCAGTTGGAGAATTTGGATTTAAAAAGAGACTACCCGATTCAGAAGAACTTGATGAAGTATGGCAATATTCAATGACAGGCTGATCAGTTTCCACAATTGATAACTCTTTTCTTGATTTCTGATCTCCAACAACTTTTTAGATTCTTCTTCCTTCTGAATTCATCTTTCCTAGCTCTGGAAACAACTTTCTGGTAGGGTCTCTAGTGAAGAAAGATCTATTTCCTTCCATCTTTGCAAATATTAGTGATAAATTACAATTGATAGAGGTTAAGACACTGCCATTTTATCAAAAATTCATTTAATACACAGTCGCCACTAAGTATTTTCACCTTAGTTGTGCAAATGCACTAAAAATGATTTGTCAAATGTCTGTCAAAACTGAATTCATGCAAATATTCAAAAGATATGACCCTAGTTTACCCATATTTAACTTTGATGATGTAAACTTAGTGCAAAAAACCACAGAAAATTGAAATATTACATGTAGAACTTGTAACTTTACTTGATTCTTAAAAATATGGACACAGGATGATGTTTCAACAAATTATTTGCACTTTAAAATTTGAAAGAAGCATATACCAGGGTCTATATGCGTTGCTGATGGTGTTCAAACTTTGCACACAATTTCATGTCCCCGGCAACGGTGCTTATTTTGGTGTTGGTATCCAAATTGATTCTCCCTTGGAAACCGAGCAACATCAAATATTTATCATGACATTGAGAGATAGAAAAATCATATTATGAGTCATTTTGTAGCCAGGGAGGGGATTTTTCTGACTCTTTGTCACTCAAGAATTGGATAAATGGATAACACCTTCATTAAGGATTTGATCTATCCTCACTGCTTTAGGATGTGCCTTTCAACTAGGGTGAGAGGACTTGTTTTGTAAACTCTTTCAGTGAAGGCGAGTGAAGTTATCCTTCTTTGCATAAATTTTAAAGGGGACCCTGAGAAAATATGATAAATGCACCATAATTTAAGTCTCATGAGTTATCACTTCTAAATAATGGTGATGTTTTCTAAACAAGGCTAAAGGTTACTAAAGACATTATGGGATCCTGATTGCTTTTGCATATTTTGGCAGTTAGAATTTATACATTTGTGGACATACAGGGAAAATAGGGGTAGTTCAGGTAAGATTCATTGTACTGATTAATTTTGGTGGGAGATTAAGCAGGATAAAATTGATTATGCCAGATCTTTGAGAACCTTCACAAAATTTGGAAAACTAAATGACATAATGCTTCAGAATAGCTAAAAAAAATACTTAAACCAGAAGGTGTGCATCAATGGAGGACCACATTTGCATGTTTTCACACAATCTCCAAGAATTTAACACAAAAGATCGAGCCAAAGACTCAATTAAGAATCAAACACCCCTAGTTCCTCATGCCTAAGATAAACACAAAGGCTTACAGACCAATCTTTATCAACAAATGATAGTAAAATGATTTTAAATTGTTTATCTCATCAAAGGATGAAGGTTCTTCTTAAAATGAAATTGTAAATGCAACTAAACTGTCATAAGGACGAGATCCGGTGTGATTCAGAGGGAATTTTAACACAAGATTGCAATAGGAATAAGAAAAACTACTTGCAGACATTCTGAAATAAATCAGACACAAACAGGTCCAAGATTGACAAATATTAATTCAAAATTGATTAGATTTATCAGTAGGGGAAAGTTTCTTTGAAAATTCTCAGAGCTTGTCAATGGCTGTACACTCGCAACCAATTTGATGTGATTGAAATCTAAAATATAGGAAATTAATAGGTTTCTTGGAATGGTCTCTCAGGAAGATGGGCTCTATCAAATTTTCTCTTAAGAATTCAACCCTTGACCCTTTACAAGAGTACTCATTACATTTATACATTTCACTTTTCCCACTCATCCCAAAATTTCCCCCCAAAAAGAAGAATATTTGAGGACACCTTTGCTTGTTACCAATTTTCCTCAGAAAGTGACGTTTAACAAATTCATACCCGAAAGCTACCAAGTGGAAAAAATTATGAACTAGTCACATTTCTCAGACCCTCGACTAATGACTAGGATGCAATGCCACAAATTTTTGACAGTCCTTTTAATCATTCTTATTCTATCATGTGAGAAATCCCTGTTTTAATCATTTTCTGGTGGCCCTATATAACTGAATCTAACAGGAAATCCTTTTCACCCTCGAGGAAACACCTTTTTCATCCCTCATCCCTGCAACCTCCATCATTTCATCCTTTTCCCATTCTTTCCTCTATAAATTTTCTCTACATCTAGATTCCTTGGTAATTCATGTTTTTGTAACTTCTCGAGCAATTCCAACTTTAAAATATCACCCTTTACAATCCTTGGACTCACAAATTAAGTTCTAAATCCATTCAAATAGAACTTTTCAGATAAAAACGACAAGGAATTTCATCAAAAAATGATGAAAAATAATGTGTATTCACATCTCCAGGAGTCTCAGAGCAAAAAATGGTAGAAAAATAGATGCAATGCACAACAACCATTGATTCTTCCCCTTCTCACTTTACATTAGAGTCGTCCACGTGTTTGCTTGGCACAACTACAAAGGTGAGGTATAGAGGTGTTGGCGAGAAAATTTTGTCTTGTGGATAGATTGGTGCATTTCAGGACAATGCTATGGGAATATAAGTCCCTCTACTTGAACGGTGTAGGCTTCCATACGTGCATTCGTGAAAAAGTGGATTTCAATGGTGGTCTTTCGAAAAGAGATCTAGCAGGGGCACTCCACTATCCCTGTGGCAAAAGCTAGCAATTTCTCACCAGAGAAGAACTTTTTCTAAGAAGGGAAGAGATAGTGAGAATGGAGGTAGGAAAAACTAATGTTGTAGGTAGAATATCATATTCCCACACACATCAATTAGAAACTTCATTTACATGTATTTATAATCAGAAGAAAAAAAAATCCGCAAGAGAAGCTACAAGACCGAATGAAACTCATTAATCATAAAGTACCAATTAATTCCTCAATCAAGGAGGCAAAAATTCCTTCTTTTCTTATTGAAGCTTGAGGCAGAGTTTTTACATAGCTTGAGAATGGGAGAAATTTGAGGAAGAAGAGAAAATAGAAGAGGAAAGGAATTTTCTATCTTTTCAAAGTATAGAGCACTCTAGTTTTTTGGAAAATCAATTGCCCCTTTGGAATGACGTCAAGAAGACATTATATTATTTTCAAGAAACCGTTACAACTTCACAAATCCTCAACACCTTTTTACATTCCTCTTTTGTGAAGAAAATGCTCATGGCGGGTTAAAACCAGATCTTGCAAAGAAACTATTACATTCAATTTGCCAGTTTAAATATAAACCATTAGATTTTCTCCTTTAAATTTGAAATCGTGGTTGTCCACGTGGTAGGAAAGGATTAGAGCAGCTACAGGGGAAGCCCTTTGCATTTTGTGATTTTTTTAGAGATTTGAAAATTTGGAACAAATTGGTCTACACCCTTGCTTTGACTTTTCAACTTAGACACATGGCTGCTTTTGATTGGAAATGGGGTCACACCCCTTTTCTCAACATTTTAACCTTTTCCTGAAAAAAGGATCAAAACCTCAATTTCCTCCACTAGCCCACTCTCCCACTTTGACTTTTCAACAGCGGGCTTCACCTTTGATTTTTTCCATATGGGCTTCAACTTTGAGATTTTCCTCTATAGCTTGATTAGGGTTGTGGATCATTTTTTAACTTTTACCTTTTTTATGAAAGGCTCAAAATAACAAATTCCTCCACCACCCCGCTCTTCCACTTTGAATTTTCAATGCCTTCGACCTGAGACCTTGGTGGAGCCGCAGAGCATTTTAGAAATTTTAATTCACTTTTGGGAATTTGGTTAAATTTCCAAAAGTGCCCCAATGGCCCACTCATCCGCTTTGAATTTTCAGTGCCTTCGACCATGTGGTGATTTGGCGCTGATTTGGTAATTGACCTTTTCTTCCCTATCATGGAGTTGCCCCGTTGTGACACGTGGATCCGTCTACTGAGCCTTCCATACTTAGCTGATTTTACCTTTATTTTATGCCTGGGACACATGGAGTTGTCCACTTAATTGAAATTGTCCCTTAGAATTTGGCCCTAGAGTTACATTGTTGCGACACGTGGAGCCATCTGCTGAGGTTAGAATTTTCAATGGTGATTCAAATTTTCGGGTCCACGGGGCAAATTTACCATATTTGTCAAAAGCAACAAATTTTTTTAAATTCACCAAAAATCCTGTTCCTCCCTTTCCAATAGGATCTGACCATGTACCTGTATTCATTGAAGCCAAAATTTGACGGGAAAAATATACCCGTCATCCTGACTACGGGAAAAATACACAGAGGAAGAGAGCTTCACCATTTTGAGTCCAATTTTTTAATTTCCTTTGCTAACCAGAGGTATGGAGGAAAAATAATGGTTTGACGACCTAGGCCATAGAACAAGTGAAAAATTTTGATCAGAAATGAAGGTTGCAAAGAGGATATTACATGTACGGACCGGGGAATGGGGAATTTTTCAAAATGTGAAAAATAGAGGTTTAAACAACTCTAGTGCATGACCTCTGCTAATTGTTGAATCTCTAATTTGTCTTAGACACCAATGAAGGGCATGAAATGAAAACATAGAGTGGTTTTCAAGAGACAACAACTGACACTAACTTGGGGACATGGTGTGAACTAAGAATTGCTAGGGCATGACATGAGGATCAAGAATCTCAAGTTTCAAAACATATTACATTGACTAATGCATTATCCATTAGGCCTTGCAGAGTCATGTACAATTTTGAGAAAGAATGGAAGAAGAAGGAAAAACAAAATCCAAACCACACACAAAAAAAACCAAATAAAACCAAAACCAAAACCACGCAATAGAAAAGGGAAAAAAAACACCTACGCAAATTACCTATGGTACACGGCGAGGGACAACTCGCTTTCACTGATGATATAGTTTCAAGTATTTCCCACTTTGAGATAATTCTGATGGAATTCTATCCAAGTAAGATAGGAGAAAAACATTCTCACCACAAGCTCCATGACTTTGGAATGGGCTCAGCCACAATGAATGAAACTTTCCATGGCTCCCCTTTGGTTCTCTTTTCTTTTCCCACATCAGGACCAAATCTCCAATTTTGAAGTTCCTTACTTTGGTATTCTTGTCAAAAAAATTCTTCACTTTCAACTAATGTTCTTTAATTCTATCCACCACTTGGCATTTGCTTTCATCTAGCTTCACCGGGAAGAGGATCCTCTTGTCAATGGAGTCTTTGTACTGACCATCTTCTATTTCTTGTAGCAACTTAAGAGCTGGCATCTTAATTGTTGGCGGAATCTTTGCCTCAATTCCATACAACATTATAGATAGGTGACATACATATTGTCTTCTTAGGAGTGATCCTATCGGCCCACAATGCATCATACAACTTCTTATGCCAGTTCCTTTGATTCTCATCTAGCATCTTGCGAACAATGGTCACAATGTTCTTGTTGCTTGACTTAGCTTAACAATTTCTCTATGGGTAGTAGTCATAAGAGTGAGATAAGGAGATTCCAAAACCATAACAAAACTCTGTGAGCTCTTTTGAAGAGAAATAGGTGGCATTGTCAACAACAATCTTCTATGGTACTCCAAAACAGACAATGATATTCTCCTTGATGAAGTTGCAGACTGTTTTAGAGATGGATTACTTGGTTGGAATGGCTTCTACCCATTTAGTGAAGTAATAAGTTGCAGTGAGTACATAAGTATGCCCTACACTAGAATGAGGATTCAAAACACCAATGATATCTAGGCCCCATTACTGAAATGGTTCCTCAATCACCACAAGCATGAGTGGCAATGCAACGAGTTGTGGATTTCCAACAAATTGTTGGCATGATTTGCATTTGGAAACCCAATATTGAGTATCTGCAAAGATTGAGGGCCAAGAATATCTCCCCCTGAGAATATTATGTGTAGTGACCATTGCTGAGAAATGTCCACCACAAGCTTGATCATAATATGCCTTGAGTAAATTTTCTTGTTGCTCCTTGTTTACACACCTGAGGAAACAACCATCCAGGCCCCTCTTGTAAAGTGCATGATTCCAAATCACAAAATTAGTTGCCTTTAGCTTGAGTTTCCTTCTTTGTTTGTAGTCAAGATGAGGAGGACATTCTCCATAAGTGAGGTAGTAAGCAATATCTGCATACCACTCATCAATAGTGGTGACAAAGAGAACTTGTGGACTGTCTTCTGAACAAGTTGGGAAAACATCATCCTTTTCTCCCTGCTGAGCTTTGAGAGCTTCATCTTCAGCAATCAGCTTGCAAAAACCATTTCCTCTTACCTGATTAGAGGGCCTAATCTCCAAGTCATACTCTTGGGTCTTTGCAATCCAACTTCCTCTCTTAGCCCCAGGATCCTATTGAGTCAAAATGGACTTGATTGCACTTCTAGGGACCATCAACACTATATGGGAATTTAGAATGTAGCATCTAAAACTTTTTATAGATTTAACCACTGTCTAGGCATGCTTCTCTAGTTGGTTGTACTTTAGCTCATGATTTTTCAAAGGACAGCTCATGAAAGCAATGGGTGCTTTCAAGCCTTCATCATTTTTCTACACAAGGACAACAGAGAGTGTATGTTTTGATGCGTAGCAATACATGAACTCCTTGTTAAAATCTAGAGATACACGAGTTGGAGCTTTGGAAATGGATTTCTTGATATTCTCAAATGTTATTTTTTCCTCCTTATTCCACTTGAAATTTTCTTGAGGCTTCATTATGGAAGTTATATGCTTAGTCAGTTCATAAAACTCAAGCAAAAAATGACGAAGGAAGTTTACCTTTCCAAAGAATGAATGAAATCCATTTTTGCGGGTTGGTAAGACTAATTCTTGGATAGCTCTAACCCTCTTGGGATCAATGTGTGCTCCATGTTTGTTCATAATGTGTCCCAAAAACTTACCTTCTGTGACTCCATAAATGCACTTCCTTGGATTTAGATAAATACCATGTTTCCTACACCTTGCAAGGAATTTCTCCAAATGACTGATATGGTATCCACTCCTCTTTAAGAAAACCGTGAGTTCATCAAGGTAAATGATAATGAGGTATTTAAAATATTTAAAAGCCAAGTCCATTGCTCTCTGGAAAGTGGCCCCAACATTGATCAAGCCAAAAGGCATTCTGTTGTAGGCAAAAGTTCCTCAAGGTGTTGTGAAGGTTGTTTTGTTACAATCCTCTTCTGCCACCTTGATTTGGTTATACCCTAAGAATCCATCAAGAAAAGAGATCATCTCAAATCCAGTGACTACTTGCAAAATGTGATCCATGATTAGAAGAGGGTAGTTGTCCTTGAGAGATGCCTGATTCATATTTTGGAAGTCTACACAAATCCTTATTTCCCCATTCTTCTTCCTTATTGGCACAATGTTAGCCACCCATGTTGAATGGTGAATGGGGAAAATGAGTCTAGCATTGAGCATCTTTGTCACCTCTTCTTTGATACATCAGCAATATTTGGATTGTAGGGCCTTTGTTTTTTCCTGAAGGGCTTGGCTCCTTGCTTCAAAGGAATGGAATGATGCATTTCCTTTGGCTGAAAAGACTTGAGTTTATCATAGGAGTAGGCCAAGACATTTGAGTACTTTTTTAGCAGAGTGAAAAAATTTATTTTCTCTTTTGGTGAGAAGCATTTACTAATGTTAACCATCCTTGGATTCTCTGAAGTGCTAATGTCTTCTTGATCAAAATTTTATGGGCACTGAGAAGAACTTTTCTTTCTCTTGGATGAACCTATCATGCTTTTCAAAGAGATATTCCAAAGAAAATAGGCCTTTGGGTATTTTGTTTCCTTTCAGTTTAATCACCCCCTCTTGATCAATTCCCTTAATTCCTTCCTTCTCTTCTTTGGGGACTGATTCACAGTGTGGGTTTTCACTTCCTTCAAAGAATAAATTATTGAATTTATCCCTTTGTTCTAAGAAGGATAGGATCTGATTGTCATCATTGAAGACCTGCCAGTGATTTGCATTGTCTGGTACACTAGGTCTGAAAACCATCTCAATGGTCACTTTATCTTTTCCAAAATAAGGATGAGGTGTCACTAAGGAAGCTGACACTGTTAGAGAATCAGCCTTTTCATTCTACTCCCTAGGGATAGCTTCAATGGAGAATGCATCAAAGGATTCAATGCAGTCCCACACTCTGTTTCTATAGTGCCCGAGCCTTGGATTTTTTACCTGATATTGTTGGTGGATCTACTTTACCACAATCTCAACATCACCTTTGCATCTCATCTTCTTGATCCCCATGTCCTCTACTACATTCATGCCTAAGAGAAATGCTTCATAATCTATAGTATTGTTTGTATTATCAAATTGTAGCTTATCAAAAAAAGGGTATATCTCATTAGAGGGAGAGTATAAAACTACACCAGCTCCTAAACCTACTCTAGAATGACTGCCATCAAAATCCATTGTCCAAATCTGATATTCGTCTTCCTCCATGAGGAGTGGAAAGTTATCTTCCTTTTGTGATGTAAAGAAGTAGTTTCCTAGCGCACAATCTTGAAAGAGGATGTTAGCTCTTGGATCATCACATTTCCTTACTGTGAATTTCATTTTCCTGACTGATAGTAGCTTCTTCATTTCTCCTTTCACTGGGACATTTGCATATGACCAATCCATTTTTATTTCTCCACCTAGGTCTCTGCAAAAATTTCCACTCAAAAGCATACAAAAAGATGCTGGGATATCTGCCACCAAAATGGTTAAGAGTATCTCCTTGTCAAGGTAATCAGCTAGTGCAACCTAAGCATCCTTAATCCTTCCCACCAATGGAACTTGTTTGGATTCCATTGAGTAGCATACACCATTTACCTGGGTCAAAGTGAGGCCAAGAGCATTTTCAATTTTTTTTGGCATCACATTATCTAAGGCTCCAGAGTCTATGATGCAATTGTTCAACTGGAAGCCTTTGATGAGAAGTGATAGGTGAAAAGGCTCAGCTATGTTGGTGTTGGAGGCACTGAGGGCTAGCATGTTTTGAGAAGGTGGTATGGATGGTGTGGGAAGTAAGCCTTTAGAATTAGAGATATTGGGTGTAGGGTTACCGCCCCAGACTGTCTTGATGAATCTATTAAATTAGGCAGGATGTGTTTGTAGGTATTCAATCTCAGAGAGCTGAACTTTGGTTTTACTTGCATGCTCCACAAAGTCAAATGGTGCTATGGTAGGTGAGGAAGAGGTTCCATCAGTGGATGAGGACTTAAATGATAGAGGTTTTGTTACTTTTGGTGCTGGGTTATCCTTTTCAAATATAGCAATTGACTTGGAAGCAGGTGAGGGTGTAGCCCTTGATTGAAATTTAGATGTTCTTGCAGAGACAATATTAAGAAGAGAATTGCTCTTAAAAACTTTTGGGTTGAGAGGAGACTCAGATGACTTACTTGGCACATCAGTGTGATCCTTGAAAACCAGTGAATCTGGTTTCTCTTTGGCTAATTCCATGGAAGGTGGTAACGGTGATCCTCTACTGATGATCTTGTTTTGTGGAGGCTTTGAAGAGCTATCTTATTTGTTCTTCCTACTCTCAGTTGTAATTGCTAAGGCTGAAACACCATTCTTGGATTGTGCATGAGTGAAAAAAACACATGAAAAAATTGGAGCATCTTCATCACCTTCCTCCTCATCATCGACGTATTTAATCAGACCATTGTGCATGCTGAACTCTTAAATTTCAAGATAGTTTTCGTAGACATCCATGCTTTCTTCTTCTATTTCCTTAATGTTTGTTCCTTCTTCTAATTCTCTAGTGTCACAGATAGCATTGACTGGTGGTGCTTCAAGAGCAAGCCTACGAGGAGGTGGAGCAATTTTTGGTCTGTCAAGAGCATTTGATCTCCTTGGAGAATTCCTCATTGTGATTTGTGACACCTGCTTCTTCAAAGCAACTAGGTCAATTTCCATTTTTTGGAACATTGGATGAGTGGTGGCTGGATTTTAACTCTAACCTTTTTGCTTCCCATTTTGTCCTTTCACTTTGTTAGAAAGAATGAGATCATCATCAGTCTCAATTGCGAAGTCTTTTGTGTCCCTCAAGGTTCTTGGTTGGGCTCTTATGAGGAAGAAACCAACTTCTGGTGGTAAAGCACTGATGAAGAATATTTTCAAGTTTTTTTCAGAGGGTAAAACATATTCTAGGATCCTCCTTGTCAGCCTATCATACCTTGCTACAAAATATCTCATTGATTCATAGGTCTCCTTCTTCATTTAAACAAATTGGACCAGTAGGTCGTAACAATCTTTTGTGCTCTTAAACCTATGTTCAAACACACTTCTTATATCTTCCCAACATGTGACAGATCTTGGGGGAAACATGTAGAATCATTCATATGCCTTTTCTTAGAGTGACTCCACAAAAATCCTAACTGAAAAATATTCATCTTCAACTCCCAACATTCCACAAGTAGTGATGAATGCTATTACATGTTCTTTTGGGAGTTGAGAACCATCCCCTTTGAATTTTGGGAAGTTCTTTCTTGATCCTCTTGGGATCTCATGGAGTGGTTGAGAAAGAACCAGTGGACTGGTATTAATTCCCCATGGTACATTGGGCCTATGTTTCTCATGCTCATGCTCACGATCACCCATCCTATTCCTGTTTCTAACCTCTAGTCTTGCTAAGGCTTCTTCTACTACTGCTCTTTCTTCTGCTTCGATTTGGAGTATTTCTATTTCTTCAAGTTGAGCCCTTATCTCCTCCTTAACAACTTCCTCTCTTTTGAGTTCTTTAGATGCGGGATCAATTTTTCCTCCTTACCTCAGTTGTCAGGTGTATCTTCTATTAGCTAGCTTGAAAGTTTATGCTCTCCTCTTGGGTGTTGGAATTTGTCTCTTCCTTTCTAGTTCGACAACACGTTCCTCTTCTAGTTCCAGAATCCTTATGGAAATGAAGTATCAATTGAAACTTTGTCTCTTATGCCAAATAACTTCTATCAGATCAGAAGTAATGTATTCTTGGATGTGAAAGAGTAAATCAGTTCTCTCAATAGGAAGATTTCCGATAATAGCCATGATTTACATCCATGTAGTCTGTGTGATTATTCAATCTCCAGGAATTTTTCTTTTAGAATATTTTTTGTATTTTATGACCTTGAGGTAATATTTTAGGTGTAGATGCTGTAAAATTTGCCCTACGGTGGGCACCAAAAACTGTTGGCAAGAAAATTTTATCTTATGGACAAATTGGTGGGTCTCATGCCAATGCTACGGGAATCTAAGTCCCTCTACTTGAACAGTGCAACTTACGTATGTGCATGCATGAAAAAGTGGATTTCAATGGTGGTATTTTGACCAGAGATCTAGTAGGGGAAATCCACTATCCTTGTGGCAAAGCTAGCAATTTCTCACCAGAGAAGCACTTTATCTGAGAAGGGAAAAGGGAGTGAAAATGGAGGTAGGAAAAACTAATGTTGCAGGTGGAATATCAGATGCCCACACACATCAATTAGAAACTTCATTTACATGCATTTATAATAAGAAGAAAAACAAATCCATAGGAGAAGCTATGAGACTGAATAAAACTCATTGGTCACAAAGTACCAATTAATTCCTCAATCAAGGAGGCAAAAATTCCTTCTTTTCTTATTAAAGCTCAAGCAGATTTTGTAGATAGCTTGAGAATGGGAGAAATTCGAGGAAGAAGAGAAAATAGAAGAATAATGGCGTTTTCTATCTTTTTTAGGTATAGAGCACTCTGGTATTTTTGAAAATTGATCACCCTTTTTTAATGACGTCGAGAAGCCATTATATTCTTTGCAAGAAACCATTACAACTTCACAAATCCTCAATGCCTTTTTAAATTCCTCTATTGTGAAGAAAATGCTCATGGTGGGTTAAAACCAGATCTTGTAAAGCAACTATTACATTCAATTTTCCAGTTGAAATATAGACCGTTATATTTTCTCCTCTAAATTTTAAATTGGGCCATCCATGTGGCAGGAAGGGGTTAGAGAAGTTACGGGGGAAGCCCTTTGCATTTTGTGATTTTCTTAGAGATTTGGCAATTTGGAACAAATTGGCCTGCACCCCCACTTTGAATTTTCAACTTAGACATGTGGCTGCTTCTGATTGGAAATGGGGTCACACCCCTTTTCTCAACATTTTAAACTTTTTGGGAAAAAGACTCAAAACCTCAATTTCCTCTGCCGGCCCACTCTCCCGCTTTGACTTTTCAACAACGGGTTTTACCTTTGACTTTTTCATTACAGGCTTCAACTTTGACTTTTTCCTTTATAGCTTGATCGGGGTTGTGGATCATTTTTTAACTTTTCACCTTTTTTACAAAAAGGCTCAAAAATAAAAATTCCTGCATCGGCCCGCTCTTCCGCTTTGACTTTTCAATGCCTTCGACCCAAGACCTTGGTGGAGCTATGGAGCATTTTAGAACTTTTACTTCACTTTTGGGAATTTGTTTAATTTTCAAAAAGTGCCCCAATGGCCCGCTTGTACACTTTGAATTTTCAGTGCCTTCGACCATGTGGTGATCTGGCACTGATTTGGTAATTGACCTTTTTTGTCCTATCATGGAGTTACACCATTGTGACACGTGGATCCATCCACTAAGCCTTCCATACTTAGCTGATTTTACCTTTATTTTATGCCTGGGACACGTGGAGTTGTCCACTTAATTTAAGACTATCCCTTGGAATCTACCCTCGGAGTTGCGTCGTTGCAACACGTGTAGCCATCCACTGAGGTTAGACTTTTTAATGACGATTCGGCTTGTTGGGTCCGCAGGGCAAATTTACCATTTTTTGCAAAAGCAACCAAAAGTGTTAAGTTCACCAAAAATCCCATTCCTCCCCTTCCAATAGGATCTGACCATGTACCTGCATTCATTGGAGCCAAAATTTGATGGGAAAAAGACACCCGTCATCTCGACTACGAGAAAAATACACAGAGGAAGATAACTTCACCATTTTGAGTCCAATTTTTTAATTTCCTTCGCTAACCAGAGGCGTGGAGGCAAAACAATGGTTTGACGACCCAGGCCATAGAACAAGTGAACAATTTCGATCAAAAATGAAGGTTGCAAAGAGGATATAACGTGCACAGACCGGGGAATGTGGAATTTTTCAAAATGAGCAAAAAAGAGCTTTAAATAGCTCTAGGGCATGACCTCTGCTAATTTGTAGAATCTATAATTTGGCTTAAACACCAACGAAGGGCATGAGCTCAAAAAATTTAAATTTGGCTATAAAAAAATAGAGTGGTTTTCGGAAGACAACAACTGGCTCTAGCTTAGGGACATGGTGTGAACTAGGCATTGCGAGCGCACAACGTGAGGATCCAGAATCTTAAGTTTCAAATCATATTACATTGACCAGTGCCTTATCAATTGGGCCTTGCAGAGTCATGGAAAATTCTGAGAAAGAATGGAAGAAGAAGGAAATGAACAAGCCAAACCACACACAACCAAAACCAAACAAAACAAAAACAAAAACCACACAACAGAAAAGTGAAAAACACAACTATGCAAATCACCTATGTTACAGGGTGGGGGACAACCCACTTTCACTGATGATACAGTTTCAAGTATTTCCCACTTCAAGACAATTCCAATGGCGTTCCATCCAAGTAAGAGAGGAGAAAAACATTCTCACCACAAGCTCCATGAATTTGGAATGGGCCCAACCACAAGGAATCAAACTTTCCATGGCTGCCCTTTGGTTCTCTTCTCTTGTCCTACATCAAGACCAAATCTCCAATTTTGAATTTCCTTGCTTTGGTCTTCTTGTTAAAAATTTTCTTCACTTTCAACTGATGTTCTTTAATTCTATACACAACTTGGTATCTGCTTCCCTCCAACTTCTTCGGAAAGAGGATACACTTGTCAATGGAGTCTTTGTACTGACCATCTTCTATTTCTTACAATAGCTTGAGAGCGGGCATTTGAATTGTGAGAGGAATCTCTACCTTAATTCCATACAACATTTGGAAATGTGACATACCTATTGCCTTCTTCGGAGTTATCCTATCGGCCCGCAATGCATCATACAAATTCTTGTGCCAGGTCCTTTGATTCTCATCTACCAGCTTAAGAACAATGGTCATAATGTTCTTGTTTCTTGACTCAGTTTGACCATTTCCCTATGGGTAGTAGTCATAAAAGTGAGATAAGGAGATTCCAAAACCATAACAAAACTATGTGATCTCCTTTGTATAGAAATAGGTGGTATTTTCAACAACAATATTTTGTGGTACTCCAAAAAAGAAAATGATATTCTCCTTGATGAAGTTGCAGACTGTTTCAGAGATGGCTTGCTTGGTTGGAATGACTTCTACCCATTTAGTGAAGTAATAAGTTGCAGTGAGTATATAAGTATGCCCTGCACTAGAATGAGGATTCAAAACACCAATGAAATCTAGCCCCCATTATTGAAATGGTTCCTCAATCACCACAAGCATGAGTGGCAATGCAACTAGTTGTGGCTTTCTAACAAATTGTTGGCATGCTTTCATTTGAAAACCCAGTCTTCAGTATCTGCAAAGATGGAGGGAAAATAATATCTCTCCCTGAGAATCTTATTCGCAGTGACCATTGTTGAGAAATGTCCACCACAAGCTTGATCATAATATGCCTTGAGTAACTTTCTTGTTTATCCTTGTCTACACACCTGAGGAAACAACCATCCAGGCCCCTCTTGTAAAGTGCATGATTCCGAATAAAAAACTTAGCTTCATTTAGCTTGAGTTTCCTTCTTTGTTTGTATTCAAGATGAGGTGGACATTCTTCATAAGTGAGGTAGTAAGCAATATCTGCATACCACTCATCAGTAGAGTTGACAAAGAGCACTTGCGGAGATATAAATTTGACAGGGAAAACACACCCATTAAACCGTAGAATGTAGGGAAATCACCATTTCCACCTGGAAATGAATCTTTCATTAAGGAAAAATAATTTGGAAATGATATAAGGATGAAATGTGATCCACCGAGCTGCATCAAATAATAAAGAACCACTTTTCGATAGGTATTGGGACAAAAATTGATAGGGAAAACAAAATATGACTGTGGAAAATTTAAAGGAAGGGAAAAAACCTGAGTTTATGCCCAAGTTACAAATTATTTCACATGTATAGAGGAACGGGAAACATATTCTAGACTTAAAATGATCCTCAACCAAAGGAAGGGACTGATCATGGCAACCAAATGAAGGACAAAGCTTTCACGCATCAACACGGGGGGCTAGAAAATATGACAGAGCTCGTAAAATGAAGAATTTCAAGTACAAATGTGGCAAGATCAAGATCAATTTGATTTATCGTGGATGGGCACTCCTTGTGAGTGCCACAAGAACAAATAGCAAACCAAGTGTTAAAAATAAACCATTGGGCAACAGAGTCAAAGAACAATCATGAAGATCAGAACAATAATAACCAACTCCCCCAAGGATGAACTGAGAAACCAACAAAATGGCCACCAAGTACCACGATGAAATAAAACAGAAAAAAATGAAAGTAGAAAGAAACCAAAAGACTATACACTATATAATGGTGTAGACCTTGATTATGAGAAATCAATCAAGGAAAGGTTTGAAATGCCTGCCACTAACAGAAAACTCAAGGAATTCCCCATCTAAGTCGTTTAAGAAGAAGGCATGTTCAACAATTTGAATGTCAATTGAATAAGGGCCCATCCACAATGCATCAAAATTTCCATGTTTTCCCTTATCCTTGTGCCTGCTATCCCACAATAACACAATATATCCCACACTGAAAGCTCTTGGAGTAACCTTCTTATCGAACAACTTCTTCAATTTCTCTCTAAATTTTACATGCCTCTGATGGGATGTCCTTCTTTCTTCATCTAAATCAACAATATAATTTATGTGAGAATCACAGAGACTAACCTCTTGATCTTCCAGTTGTTGAAAAAATTGAAAGGAAGACAATTACATATGTAGGGGCAACAGAGCTTGAGTTCTATACACCAACTCAAATGAGATTTTTCTAGTATCTCATTTAACAGTGATTCGATTAGCCCAAACAGAAAATTTCAACTGTTCACCCCACTTCCTTTTGTTTAACTCCAAATTTCTTCTAATTATCTTCAACATATATTTATTGTTGAAATCTTCTTGTCCATTTCCTTGGGGATTATAATTGGAAGCATATGCCAAATTTATCCCATATTCATGGCACATGGCCATTAAATGTTTAGCTCGAAAGCTCATGGAACTATCAACAACTATTTTAGCAGGTACCCCCAAATATGTAGATGATATAGTTAAGGATAAAATCCATGACAATTTGGTGAGTTGCCTTCTTGGTGGGGATTGCCTCCACCCACTTGGTGAAGTAATATATTTCAACTAGTATCCACTTATGGCCTACACTTGAAGCATTAGAAATTTCCCCAATGAAATCTATTCCCCATTTCCTAAATGGGGCTTCAACTGATACAGACTGCAAAGGAAGGGAGCCTAAAGGTTTCACTCTTCCAAAAAAGCGTTGCCACCTTGCACATCTTCTTACCAACAAAGTTGTATCCTTCAAACGAGTTGGCCACTAATAACCAGCCCTTAAGATCTTATGAGCTATGACTCTTCTAGAAAAATTCCCCAGAAATCCCTCAGGGTTCTTCGAAGCTAACCCAAAATCACTAATGACATATTTTTGGGAAGCTAAATTAAGTGCTCTTTTCTGATTATTTCTCAAATTCTCAGGGCATTGTAGATGTTTGAGATAAAAAAATGATGTCCTTGTACCATTCATATTTTATCAGTTTTTCAAGGACATTCAACCTTTCTTCTTCAACTTCATTTACTTCAATTGTCTTCAAATTGCTCTCTGCCATAAGTTTTTCCAGGCCTAAACCTATGAACATTTTTTTTGTTTGGATGTCCATATAATACTCTTGCAATTTGTTTACCCATCGGCATCTCTTGCTTGAAACCTCTTTTCTAATAGGATATCTTTCACCATGGTGTGGGGAACATAAGAAATGATTTTGGAACTCATAATATATGGCCTGAAGACCTTTTTTTCCTTTACCAAAGAAAATGCTTGATTCTCCATGATAGTATATTTTAGCTCATCTCCTTGTAATGCCTTACTGAAAAAGGCAATTGGTCTTTTAGCTCCTCAATCATCCTTCTGCAACAATACAGATGCAATAGTAATTTTTTAAGGAAAATAAAACCTTTGGAAAGCCTTCTTATAATCAGGAGCTGCTAAAACAGGGGCATTTTTAATGCTTCTTTGATCCTAGCAAAAGCTTGAATAGTTTCTTCTTCCCATTCGATACTTTGGTCCTTCTTCAGCATGCTAGTGATTGGAATAATTAGCTCAGCAAAGTTGGAAATAAATCTCCTGATAAAATTAATCTACCTAAAAAAGGATTGAATTCCCTTTTTGGTTCTTGGAATAGGGAATTTGATGATGGATTCTACCCTCTCAGGATCAGTCATGACCCCTTCCTTTGACACAATGTTTTTGTAGACACCAAAATTAGGTCACACTCCCCTTGGTTCCTCGTCAAATAATCACCTCGAAAACACTCACCTAATCATGGCCCCTTTCACCCCACTCTAATATTAATTTAATTAATTGAATTAAATTAATTCATGATCTCATAATGCTTATTATTTAAGTATCCTAATTGAGATAATTCTCACATCACCACCTCACCTATACACCTCACCTAACCACCTCACCCTAGACCTATTCTTAGTATGTTGCCATAACTAACTAAGACCTACCTAAACCCTAAAAATCAAAGCCTACATTCCCTTTAATGACATTCCCTCCCGTTAGAAAGGAAGCTTCCATTCTAATCCGCGGAAAAAAAAAGGATACAAGAAAATCAAAGGGATCTGCCCATTTTAGAAAACCTAGGAAATCCCTCCTTAACTGACACCGATTACCCTAAACCACCACCAGTCAATCTAGAACCATCATCGGTTACCATTTATTCCCCAAAACAACCTTATTTTGAGGTTGGCACATTTCTGAGAAAAAAGAGACAAAACAAGAGCTGCATACAAGTAGAACTAACATTCATACACACATCAGAGCATTTTTAGCTAGAATCAGAAGTGATCACAAAGCCATTTGCATTAACAGAAAAATCCAAGGAGGCACCATCACTATACCAAACTCCATCCATTTGATCAACTTCAATTGCAATCCAGCCATCAAGCTCACATAAAAGTAAGTGTTTCATTAACCAGATTCATCTACTATCAATTTAGTAGGCCCTATTACCTCTGTTATCAGTTTCTACTTTCATTCTCATTCTCCCATCATTCACCTTCATGCAAAATTGATCATTCCTTCACCCACACCATTAAATTTCCCATACCTAACTTTTAAAGATCTTTGAGTATATCCTAGATCTCTATAGACCTTGCCATTTCCCTCTCCATTTCCATTTCACCCTAGATCTATCCTCATACTGAGATTTTAATAAATTTCCTCTACCCCAACCATACTGACACCGGTTACCCACAACCATCGTTGATTCACTTAAACCGACATCGGTCATACCAGACCGACGTCGGTCTCTGTGTTTTATCCTCATACCAAGAACAAAGCCTAAAATCACCACCAAATACCCAAAACAACCCAAAACCAGACCTTGACCAGTACCAGTATCCTGACAAAGACCTTAACCTTCAGATTAAATCATAGCCTAGCTTGTTGTGAACGAATCTTCTTATTGTAGTCTAATGAGATACCTAAATCATTTTAACTTCATTAGGATTTCATTTATTGTTAAGATTGAGTTGTTTTAAACAGTGGATTGACAACCTTATAGGGAGTATCACACTTCCTGGATCTAGCATACGCTAGGCAGTCCACTACATATACTGTTTAACTTCTATTTGGTGGTCTTGTTTTCTATTTCAGGTAGTTCCTCCTAACTTAAACCAAGATCTCAGGATCAGCTGTGGATCAAGAATTCATATGCACGCAACAACCTTCAACTAGCTTTAAATGGGTATTCCTCCTAGCCCATTTACCCTTATATGTTTCATCAATATTCAAAGAAACACTCTATGAATTTGGTGAAACATTTTGGAACCCCCGGTGGGACCCATTCGGGGTTCCTTGCATTTCTTCGTGTTTAGGTGAAAAGTTGTATGTTTGTTTCCTTTATGAAAGTTTCTCACATTAAAATTTCTCCCCTAGAATTTTCTCTTCCTTCTATTGTCTCAAAGCAATCATGTTTTGGTGCTATAAAAATAACTCTTCTTCTCTTTCATTTGTAATGCATTAGTGAAAGATCATATTCTCTCCTATTCATCTTTTTGTGTCATCAAATTTGATATTTCGATTTGGGATTAAAACCAACTACATTTCATTCTACTTTACTGCATTAGATGACATTAAATGAGGGCAACCTATATGCTGGAAGTCATGCCCATCTGATGGTTGACTAATGAATCGTAGAAAAGTACTTCTTTCTCTTTCTCTCTCTCTTTGAGTCTTACCAAACATAACAAAATTGAAAAAAAATACATACATTCTTAAACATAATCTCACTCAGAAGAAGCTTTAGGTAATCACATGATCATGGTACAGTGGGCACCCCACTGGTTATCTCTGTCCAGTACCCCATCAGAGGATAGCTTGTCCCCACCATAACATAACCTGAAACCTCTCCTTGTAGATCTCCTTCTTCGTAGGAAGCCTTCCTCACCAAAAACATCTATTCTAAAGTTCATGACTTAGTATTCTAAATAGCATAAGCTGAACAACCATAAATAAAAGAGCACTCTTAGGATCATATTTTTCTTAGTGTTTCTGCTTGGCTTGTATTTTAAGGTGAGAGGACATGTTCTTCATCTTTTTATTTCTCTTTACACGTTCCTCATCATAGTTGTTATATTCCAACTTCATCTGAGTGTGCCTAGGCTCCATTTTCATCATTCTTAGAATTCTGGGTTTGATTCCACACTTGATTTTAAATCAAAACCACCCTTTTCTTAATTTTTGTCTTAATTTCACTATAACCGGTGTTGTTCCCGCGACCGTCGTCAGTTACCCTCTGACCGTCCCCAGTTTTACCCAACCGGTGTCAGTTTACTATTCTTTTGGTTAACCTACCCAAAAAGACACCTGTTTCATTTTCTTTGTTATTCAGAGTCTTTATAACTCTCAACATCTTCTCTATCTTGTTAAAATCCATCTACAACTTCTCTAACTAGTATATTATCAGTCTTCTTCCTTGTTTGGCAAATTGTTCTTTTTCCACAGTGACCGAGTGCAGTTACCTTTAAACAATCGCAATTACCCTCTGATCAACATCGGTTTACCCTAACTGGCATCGGTTAGCCTCTATAATTTTCCAGCTAACATTTTTACTCAATCCACCTACCATTGCCTAATTTTCCCATTATCTATTGTATTTCTGTGTCGTTTACAGAAAGCAGTCCTAGCAAATCAGTACTTGTTCACATGGTACCGACTCATAGCCAAGAAAACGCCCTCATAATCCACGCTAGTTGTCAACCAATCCCACCTAGTCCTTCACCACCTTCCGTTCTATCACCCATGGATCCTACCCAACCTATCACTATCACCGCAGATGACGAGGAGTTTGCATGACTCCTTGACCATAACCCTGCCGCCGCATAGTTCTATCTTTCTCACTCATTTAATCGAGATGCCTTGGGTTAGTTGATATATGACATGCTTGTATCTATCCCCCCAACACTCATTCCTACTTCTATGTCATTCCCTTCTAGCTCTGCACTACCCACACATACCTTGCCCCCAGTAATTTTGCAGCTAGGCCTTATACTTGCTATGACCACCACATTTGCCATGTCTATTGCACCCACAACATCCACTATACCTTCCTCGGCCACCCTGAATGTAACCTCATCCATGCCTATTGTCTCACATATACCCATAGAAAAATAACCACCTCTAGTATCAATGACATCTACCCCTTTTCAAAACATTTTCCTTTCTATTTCACAGTCCTTAACCCCCATCAGTACTAGAGTCACCTTGACACTTCCACCTCCATATACATACTATCAGTAGCCTCCTGTTTCATCTATCATTCATTTTGGGTACATTCCCCCTATCTCATTCCCCCATTCTCAACCTACCTATTTAGCATCGCCATATAATTGAATTCCATCTGCATCATATGTCTAGCACCAACCCTCTTATGCTACAGGAGGTACTCATCCATTACCACCTACCAATGACCTCATCAAGTTAACGATGAACAGGATGTGGACACAAGAGGCATCAGTTTCTGGCTCACACAACTCTCTCAACTACGATGAAATTTGCAATGAGCCCATACACCAATCCATTCCTATTCGTCCATATCCCGTACATTAGGAGATGCCTAAATTTAACCACTTCAATAGTAAAGAGGACCCGCAACAACATTTGCAATATTTCAAACATGGGTGTTATCTGATCGCTCATGATGACATTTTTCTTCTGTGGACCTTTCCCATGTCTCTGACCATACCTGCATTAGACTGATATAGTGGGTTACATAGACATTCAATCTTCTCATTTAATCAGGTAGCCCAATCCTTCTTGGATCACTTCACCATTAACATTGTTAAGAAGGTTACCATGACTGACCTCTACTCTACGCGTAAATATGATGACGAATCTATCACAGATTTTGTCACTCACTGGCATAGCTTGATCAACCAACTCAAATTCCAATTACCACAAACCGAGCATATAGAGATCTTCACTTGGGCTTGTGCTAGACATATCTTGCTAACCCTGCAGGTCCAGAATTTCTGAACCTTTGATGAGGCATTCACCATGGCATAAAAAATAGAGATTCGGGCTATTGAGAAAAATAAAATTCAACTATGCAATAAGGACTCAACATTTAATTCAAATGATACCTCTTCTTCTTCGAAACCGTAAATTAATTATTCAAAATCCAAGGGGACCACTAATGCAGTGGTACTCAAGGCCAGCCCATCTCATCTACCAAATCAGGCTAAGCCCTCATCTAATATTTCTCCTGTCCAGACTTTTCAATTCAGATGATAACAACGGAAATACACCCCAATTGGGGAGCCTTATTCTTTTTTCTTAAAAAAGCTCATTAAAGCTGGGGCCATCACCCTTCCTCCCTATAAAACCACACACTGGTTTTGATCTTGCTCGTCCCACACCTGCATGGTACAAAAGAGCATGACTTTTGTAACTATCATCGAGTAAAAGGTCATAGTGACCGTAATTACATCACTTTCAAGAACATTATCCAGGAAATGCTCGAGAATGGCGAGTTAGTCTTGGATAACTGGAACACACCTGCCAATCAAAACCTACACATCTTCAAGAAACCATTTCCTAATCATGCCCCTTCTTTTGATCAAACTGGAGAGATCTTGACTAATGATAGCCATACCCGCAAGGTCCATGCTATTTTTAGTGACGCACCAGTTACCTCCCAATTACCTCCTATTCCTTCCATAGAGGAAATATTGACCCAAGGTCCTCCACCTACACATGAACCCACTTCACCTATTCCTCCACCCACAGAGGAACACCCTTTGTATCCTCCCTCACCTATGAAGGAGTCTTCTATTAACTGTTATCAGCAAATCACAGCACCCCTGTGCATGTATTTGAACTCACAGTGTGATTGGATAACATGGGTACTATCTCCAAGTTGTGGGACTTGCTACTTGAGACAGACCTCCAGAGAAAGTTGGTTCTTGCTCCTAAACTACCTACCACAATCTACTCTAATGCAGGATAAGCTAACTGTTCTAATCTAAACTTCCACAGGGACCAGGGAGAGAGAATACATAAAATGAAATCCTACACTAAAGCGGTGATACACATAGAAAAGGAGGGTGTGAGAGTAATCTCCAAATGTGTGAAATACAGAGGGAAAGTGCACACTAGAAGAGGTGATGACAGTTCACCATAATCTAGCAAAATGCATTCACAACAATATTCCAAGCATACACAATGTTAGTGAATTCCTGCAAGAACATAATAATAGACACAATATTCTTGTAGAGAGATAAAAGGGGCAAGAAGAATGCAAGAAAACACAGCAGGGGAAGATACATCCACAAACTTTGTATTTTATTGCTTCCTGGTATGCACAGTTCAGTCTATTACAAGATAAGGGCCTGGATCACCATGCAAGGAGTCCACTACAAGGGCCTGCAACACACTGGCTTCACAAAGAAATTTTGACAGAGCTTTGCTACCCAAAAACTCTCTCCTTTACAATGAGCCCAACACTCCAATTTATAGAAAAAATGTTCAGTAGAAGGAGAAGAGAAGGGAAAATGGAAATCCCAAAATCTGTCCTTCAAAAACCACCTGTAAGAAGCATTAAATTGAGTGAAATAATTTTATATTACTTGCAAAAGGCTCCCCATACTGTCCCATGTGCTGCAGCAGAGAAAGAATGATGACCATGCCTCTTAATTGCACTCCCAGCTACCAAATAAAACACTGTTCTAAACCTGGGCCACGTTTCCTTAAAAATGTTCAATCAATTTCTGATCAAATCTAGAATTTCTTGATTTTTGTACATCGGGCTTGGAACCATGATTCCAACGGTACCAATTTTGTGCAATTTCGTTGAGAAATGCAAAAGTTATGGCCTTCTGAGTGCGGGCAGCTATTTTGGGTCTGGCAAGGCGTTTTCTGTCATTTGACGGGAATGAACATTAACTGACTGGAGCCGAATATGTTTCTCTTAATTAAATATATCTACCCTCATTAAAAATAATAAATCCAGTTTCTGTGGCGTAGAGGACGTCGTGCTCGTTCCAGAAAGTCCAATTTTGTGAAAAAATCGGAGCTCGGAGTCAAAAGTTATGGCCGTTTGAAGTTTTGCAGGTCAAACGTTGACTTTTCCTCTTCTGTCTTCGCCCATTTCGCGCTTTCGCGTCCCACGCGTCCCTCACGTACTTTTGTCCCGGCTGTCCTCGGACGAAAAACTCTTCCTTCGGGTGATCTGCGCTTTTCACCTGACACGCGTCCCTCGCGTACTTTTGTCCCGGCTGGCACAGTGCTCCTTGTGCTGATTTCGGGTGAACTGGCCGGTTCGCGTCCATTTGTCCCAAATGTCCCAGTTGCCTTCGGACTGTTTGTTCCCATTTCACGTGGTTCGGCTGGTTCGCGTCCATTTGTCCCGCTTGTCCCAAAGGCGACCCTCTCATCAATTAGCCAATTTTTTTTCTCTTTTGGCCAGATCGGCTTTTCGCGCCCACCGCGTACTTTTGGCCCGATTGTCCCAAATGCTATTTGGGCCGCCTGGAGGCTTTTCGGCCGATCCACGCATTTTTGTCCCAAATGTCCCAATTGCTCCTAGGACTAGGACTTAGCCGATTTTCACAATTTTTTCTGGATCAACCTACTTGCCTTCTGCAACCATTTTTCACATTTTCTCAGAGCTTGCTCCTTCCTTCTTTGGCCAGGGGAGTTAGAAAAATATCTGAGGGAACCTCAGAAACATGATGTTTTCTCTGAATCAATCAATGTGCTTGGGACTTGAATATTCTGATGCATGTTATCAAAATTTACCCTGGGGGGTAAATTTTGGATAACATTAACATTAAAACCATTTCTCCTTTGGCTTCTCCACCTAGAGAGCCACCACCAATGGTACCTCTCCAACCCATGGGAGATACTTGTTCATCTCCCCCACCCACAGAAGAACACCCGTCATCTCCTCCACCTATGAAATATCCAATACAAATGTCGTTACCTCTAGGTGATTATTCTCCATCAACCACCCAAGATCCTGCTGACGTACTTTAATCTCTCTTACCCACAGAGGCTGAAGCTAGAAAATTCCCTATTTCTAAAACACATTTTATGGGAATCACCATTGGATCCACATCAACCTCACCCATAGTAGTTTCAATCTCATGCTTAGCCAATCACCTAGATTATGTGGATAGAGCCTGAATTTAGGGGTGTCTTCTACTTCCTGTCTCAACATAAATGCAACTATCACTCGCTGACACCTCCAATATTTATACAAAATTATTTTGGCTAATCGAACCAAACACAACCAAAACTATCAAAAATTCTCCTACGATACCATTCATGGCTCAAGTTACACGTCTACCAATAACCCAACATGCATCTACATCTAAACCCACCTCTACATCATCTACCTTGCCTAAACCTATTACTACTTTAAGGGTCATCCCAACGGCTAGCCTTACTCATCCACTCATCAAATTAGATTTAGATACATCCTCCAAAACTAATACAAAACTTAAACTGACCCCTAAAAAGAAAAACTAATCTCCTAGACCTCGTACCCCAAACTCATCAACCATGTCCTTATCACCTTCACCTCTTCCGTCCATCCTATGACCTCACCCCTTGACACTAGCTAAGAAATCCCCATCCACTGGTAAACCCAGAATGCAACAACCCATTTACCCATCGTAGACCTCTAATATACCGAAGCACCCCACACAACCTCCACCCTTGCCTGTAACCTTTTTGTTGCCCATACCTCCAATACCATCGATACCTTCGTCACTACCCACAACATTTATTTCCCTTTACCTCACACCTCCTGCCCAACCTACACAATCTACCTCCATAGCACCTCGGTTTCCCCCATGGGTAACCTGCCCTCTTCCATTGTCCACTTTTCTGTCTACATCTCATGGGCTCATATCACCTTTACCCAAGAAGGTGCAACCTAAAGGAAAAACTCCGCTACCCTCCAATAAGTTAGTTAAACCAACAACACACTCTATTGCCAGTTCATCTACCATGCCCCTACCCAAGTAGACATGACCAACACCTAATACCATAGCCCAACCTACTCCCCCTCTTGTAAAAACTCTTCCCATACAGTCAGCCACACCTGCACCCAAACCCATATTCACCTCCCATTGTGATCCACTAGTGGTATCCTATGCCAAAATCCTAACCAACCTCCTTGAAACTTCTATCATCACATTACCACCTCTTAGACCTTACAACCCACTCAAACCAAAACCAAAAGGGTTTGACGAAACTAAAATTTGCGCCTACCATCCTATGCAAGGCCATGATGTAGAGAACTATAAGGCTTTGAAAATTGTTCTTATCCTGTTGTGTCCTCCTAAAGAAAACTTTGAAGATGATGACCTTATCAATGAGGACCCCATTTCATTAACACTAGTTTCCATAGTTCTTCCCTCATTTCCTACTCAGTGACCAAGACCTCCACCCTCAAAAATCTTAGAGCCACCCCTGAGATTTGAAATTAACATGGTTCACATAAGATAGTTGGCCAAATCACCACCCAAATTTAGTTGCGCCCAACTCACTTCACAAGGATTTTATCCCCCAGTAGGTTTCTGCCTGTCATGCCATTATACCACTCATCCTACACCTTCTCCATTTAACCCCTCCCCTCAGATTAACATGATCCTTGTTGCTTCCCGTGTATAGAAAGACAAAGGCAAAGAAAAGGCAATAGACCCACCGACTAACCCTATACCCAACATACCATCTGCATCCACACCTAAAGTCACTATTCGTGGCCCCACATATCCTATTTCTAATGGAGTTACACATCAAGTGATGTTTAAACAGTTACACCAATCCTCCCTAAAAATCTCCCTATATGACCTCATGCAAACATGTGAATCCCATCGCCAAGCTCTCATGGAGGTTCTCTAATTTATTGAGGTCTTACCCAATGACCCTACATTCGTAGCCTCCATTATTACACCTCATCACATAGCCTCTCTCACCAAATTATCACCTTCTTCTACACCTCCACCTACTCACCAAGTATCCACCCTCAGCATCTTAGATGAAGATATTGCACACACAAAACTGATGACCCTAATCTATCCCATTTCATGTCCATCCATATTGATAATATACATGTACGATGTGTTATGATCGATGGGGGCACTATCATTAACATCATCTCCTCCCATGCGTTTGACCAAATGCACATACCTGACAATCGTATGCATAAACATCCTCTCATGTTACATTCATTTAATGACGCTATCACCTCTACACTTGACACCATCATCCTACATGTTCGCATGGGGCCCCGCACTATTCCTAAGTTATTTTACATCTTGGAGGGGGGATTTCAATATAACTTGTTTCTTGGTAGACCCTAGATTCATTTCATGGGTTGTGTTCCTTCCACTTTGCACGGTTGTGTGAAGTTTGAGCATGAAGGACACCCCTATACCATTCTGACAGACCCATCACCTTTCAAAACTTGCAACATGCTTTACCGACGCAATGACGTGCTTATACACATGAAGATATCTACCCCATGACCACTTCCTCTTCACCTACACCTCCACTTACCAGTGTCACTGCTACATCAACCACACCTAACTCGTCCATCCCTACCTCTGCCACGACCTCCATTACCGACCCATCAACCTCCCAATCAGCTGGCTCTAACTCCAATCCAATCTCTAAAACATCATCCACCCCAACTACCCTCATATCGACCACCGATCCCTTAGAAGGAATTTTTCAACGCCTCACTCTGGGGGATTATCACTTATATAATATCAACACATTCCTTACTCCACAAGAGTATGGAAGCCTACACCAACACCCTCACTACGATCAATCGCATAGGAGAGCGTCTCCTTTACAGTCCTCCACACATTTGCACCAATCTCACCTATGGGGGACTTGATACTACCACTTAAACACTTGAACCACCATCACAAACCCGCCCATTTTCTGACGACCTCCAGTCACTCACCAATCTTCATTTCACCCACACCTTCCTGCACCAATGTGCGTGGAAGGGTTTTGGTTTTGGATTTTATGAGTAAGGCTGTCACACTATTATTCCATGTACTACCCACAAACATAATGACTGTAGTGGTATCGGCTTTGTTGAACTACCTACCAAGAAGGCCCGCATTGAGCTCATTATGGATATCGACCCTTCTCCACTTTCTTCACCCGCTCCACCTTCTTCACCACCTTCACCGATAGAGTCGATGGATCTAGAATCCATCCCTCCTAACTTTTTTATCATAAAAACCATTTCCTTGGGGCCTCTGACTTATCAACACGAGGGTGAGGCTCCCTCATCTCTTCCCTTCCTGTATCCTGAAATGATTGATGACGATACACCTTCTATTAATGTTGTTCAATGTCAGGATGATGAATCTATACTCACATACCTTGGTGTAGAAGACTCATATATTCATCGGTCGTTACCATCTGAGACATAAACCATGTTGAATGAATCAACTATCGAAATCAACATCCACACTCAGAACAATCTACACATTCTAAAGATTGGCCAATCTTTAGATATTTCTGAACACGAAGCCATCACTTCTTTTCTCAAAAATGATAACCATGCTTTTACTTGGTATTACATAGATATGCCTGGTATTGACCCCACCATAGTGGTCCACAATATCGTAACCATTCCCGATGCCAAACCCATAAAAAAATGCTAAGGAAAATGCACCCTCACATTGCTCTTATATTCAAAGTAGAACTTCAGTGCCTTCTTTTTGTTTCCTTCATCTTACGCATTGATTATCCTTGATGGATTTCTAACGTTGTCCCTATCACTAAAGAGACAGGGGGACTACGCATTTATACAAATTTCCATGGCCTCAACCTAGCTTGCCCAAAAGATGAATTTCCTCTACCTGGTATTGACCAACTAGTTGACCTTACCGCTGGTCATGAGATGCTATCACTCATGGATGGCTTCTCAGGTTATAACGAAATCTTACTTGCCCCAGAGGATCAACACAAAACCACGTTCATCGCCCCTTGGGGGACCTTCTGCTATCGAGTCATGCCTTTTGGCCTTAAAAATATTGGTGCTACATATCATTGGGCTATGACTTACATGTTCCATGACATCATGCACCATATATTGGAAGATTACGTAGACGATCTCCTTACTAAATCTAAACACCACTCCGAGCACCTCACCGTCCTAAAGACCATCTTTGACCCCCTCATTAAGTATTGTGTTCACCTTCAGCCCAAGAAGTGTGTCTTCACGGTTCTCTTGGGAAAGCTCCTAGGATTTATTGTTTCCCTATGTGGTATAGAGGTTGACCCTACTAAATTCAAGGCTATTCTTGAAATGCCTCCGTCAACTAATCTGCGGAAACTTTATACCCTGTAAAGTAAGTTGTAGTCTATTCGCCATTTCATTTTGTAACTTTTTGATCGATGTCATCTATTTCATCATCTTTTCAAAAAGGATGTCTCCTTTAAATGGGATGATGACTGCCATAAAGCTTTTGCAGCCTTAAAACAATACCTTCTCCAACCATTTGTACTCATTCCACCCAAATATGATCAACCCTTCTACCTATACATTTCTTCTACCGATCACTCCTTAGGGGCTATGCTCGCTCATTGCAATGAACAAAATAGAGAGCATGTGATTTATTACATAAGCCACACTCTTCTAGACTATGAGACCTGATACACCCATGCTGAAAAAACTTTGTTTAGCCTTAGTTTTCGTTGCCACCAAACTCCACCATTAACTACTTAACCACAAAACCTATATTGTGACCAACACCGACCCCTTACACTTCATGTATGCCAAACCTTACCAAAATCAATGGGCTGCACACTGGATTATGCTTCTAGCTGACCTTGAACTCAAATTCATCCATCAAAAGTCCTTCAAGGGTCAAGATATCACTGACCAATTGGCCGATGCACCTATTTCTGGGGATCAACCCTCTAATTTTGACTTTCAAGATGAGTCAATTACTGCCCTTTCCCTAGATGAACCCGCTTACCAAATGACACTCTTCTTTGATGGTTCTAAGTGTCAGCTTGGGGGTCTGGCTGGTGTTATCCTCATTCCACTTGATGGTGAACCCATGCCTTTGTCTTTCAAACTCGATTTTTATTATACGAACAATATTGTTGAATACAAAGCACTCGTATTGGGTCTCCAGGTTGCTTATGCTTTAGATGTTAAGTGAATCAACATCTTTAGTGATTCTCAATTTGTCATAAACCATGTCAATTGTATATAATAGTGACGTAATGAGATACTTCAAGATTATAAGCATCACGTGGACATACTTTTGACCACCTTCGACTATTATAACCCTTTAAAAACTGCTCCTCGTTCTACAAACAAAGTTGCAGATACCATGTCCTGCTTGGCTTCCCAGATACCTGCTTCGCCCACTGATTTTAAAATATTTTTCACCGTACAAAGAATCCAATCACCCTCTTATTTACCTCACGAAGTTTACTCTATCGGAACCACCTCTCCCAACCTGAGTGATCTTTGGTATAAACAATACTCAGACTACCTTTCCCTCTCCATCTTAACTCCTGACCTCACTTGTAAAGGACAAGGAACCTCTCTTAAAAATTTCTCTCATTACGTCATCATGGGTGGCATCCTCTATAAATGAATCTTTGATGGTATTCTCTTACGGTGCCTTACGAATTCTAAAATTCCCTATACCATTAAGGAAGTTCATGATGGCATATGTGGAGGTCACTTTAGTGGCCTTGCTATTGCTAACCGTATTCTTTGCCTAGGCTATTACTGGACAACCCTTAACCATGATTATTGTGACTATGTTAAGCATTGTGTAAAGTTCCAACAACATGCCAACCTTCATCATACACCCATTCATGCCTTACAGGTCGCTGTGACCTTTGGCCCTTCTCTCAATGGGGTTTGGATCTTATTAGAGAGATCAATCCCCATTCTTCCCAGTGACATCAATGGATAATAACCGCTACCGAATATTATACCAAATGGGTTAAATCCATACCTCTCATCTCCACAAAAGCCAAGAAAATATGTGAGTTCATCAATCATCACATTATTTGTTGCTTTGGTGTCACACATCACCTCATCACTGATAACAGAAAACAATTCAAAAATAAAACCTTGCGGAAAGTTTACGACGCCTTCGGTATTCAACTAAGTTTCTTGTTACCCTATTACCCATAAACCAACGGCCAAGCCAAATCCACTAATAAAACCCTGAAAAAAATTCTCATGAAAGTGGTTAACGATACTGGGAAGGATAGGCATACGTACATTCCTTTCACCCTGTGGGCATATCGTACTAGTATTCGCACTTCCACTACTGTCACACACCTTTTTCTTTGGTCTATGGTATAGAGGTTGTTCTGCCTCTCGAAGTCTAGATTCCCTCACTTCACATTTCTCTCCATGACATGCTCAATGATGACGACTTTCCCCATGACCGTTTAGTATAGCTTGAGTTATTAGACGAACGTTGTATTAATGTTCTTTACCATCTTCAAGTTTACCAAAAATGTATCAAGCATTCCTATGACAAATGTGTCCACAAAAAAACCTTCCAAGTCAGCGACCTTGTCCTAAAATAAAATGAACATGTAACCAAAGTAGGAAAAAGTAAACGGAGAAAATTTTTTCCTAATTGGCTTTGACTATACATCATGACTCATACTTATGGATCAGGTGCTTATCATTTATCTTCACTGGACGTTAAACCCGAACATGATCCCCTTAATGCCTTGCATCTTCAACCATTCTACTATTGACTTTAAGTCTTACCTCATCTTTTTCCTCTTTTCAAGCTCATCCCTTGAGTGCTTTCCATTTTCCTTCTTTCATTTTTCCACCCACCAACGATTAAACAAGAATCATGTGTGTACCTGTCACTCTTTTATCTTCTCTTAAATATGTGTACCACGGTGCTGCACATGGCATGATTCTCATGGATAATTTTCATCTACTCTTAGATGAGATCCCATGGTCATTTCACCTTGATTTCTAAACAAGAATCCAATTCTTCACCTTAGTCTTGTCCAAGACTTAAAATCCCTCACATGGGATCCAACTCCTTGAGTCACACTTCCAATAACAAGATGACTCCCTCAAAAAGGACATCTTTCTCTCTACATTGTTGCTGTAAATAGACTACTCCCTTGAAGGATAGCTATGTAAAGTTTTCTCAAAAAAATAGAAAAAAAGGAGAAGAATCCCAAGCTTCCCGTATCGATCAGCTTCACAAAAACCTCAAGGAGTTAATTTCCTCATCCAATATAGACTTCCCACATCGATCAGTCTATCTCAAATACAATTCAAATAGAAAAAATTTTCATCATGGACTTGCCCCTTGTGATCTTGGATCTCTTGCCAAAAGGCATGCTACTTAATACCATATAAACTAACCACTTTTCACCCTTTCACCATTCGCATTTTCATTTCCTACCACCTCAAGGGACCTACTGGAACTGAGACATTTGGTGATCATGTGAATACTCTTCACCTTTAGAATAATCAATCATGAAATGTCTTTAGGGTCTTATGTTCATCAGCCTATCTAAGGTATGACCCACCTGTTATGATCCTTACCAATCAGGTGGCTTTCTTGCCTCCTCTTATCTTTTAACCTTCTTCATTACATATTGATTACCTTATACAGGACTAGATCCTTGACGCTTTTCTTTGGGTAATTTTCCTCTTTCACCACAATCAACTCAAAATCACCCATACCAATGTGCCCACAATTCACCCATACCTAAAATGACCTCATCTCAACCATGCCTATAACCTACCAACTCATTCTCATACTTCCTTGCATTCCTCCCTAGCTTATGGGAGAACTACATCGGCCTGAGGTTCCTTTTCGCCGAGACTATATAGGCAGAACTCTGAGGGCATGGGGACCTTGGAGGTTATCTCGGCCACTCTCTACCCTGACCAATTCCTCTTTCCTTTTCCTAATCATAATCTACCCTTGTTAGTTTCCTTTTTATATCAATAATTTGAAATTAAATCAAACAGACAACAAATTTCTTCACATCTTTATCATCATCATTCATACATTCATTATGTCTACCATTTCTTTACCATTATCATGCATGTTACTATAAAACATCTCAACGTGACTCATATCCTCATTAATTGCACAAATTAATGAGTTTCAAACTCAACCAATTTTGACGCACAAGAACTAAACCAACCTAAACTCAATTAATGCCTAAACCACAACCTGAATTAATCCATACCTATGACTTAACTCAATCCATGCCTATGACTTGAATCCACCATGCCTATGACCTGACTCAACCATGCCTATAACCTAGCTCCACCATGCCTAGCACACATATCATGAATCCATCTATACATAACAATCAAATTCCATCAACACACACATCATCACAAAATCATCCATCCCATCATGTAAATCTTTGTATCCATATAATATACACTGATATCAATTAATATGCATCTCTCAAAAACTCTCATATATAGCCTCACCATCTTCAACATGTAGGCCAGTATATGATAAAAAATAGACAAAACTCTCATATATAGCCTCACCATCTTCGACATGCAGGCCGGTATATTTTAAAAAATACACAAACTCTCGTATGCATCCTCACTCTTTTCAACACGTAGGCCGGTATATATCAAAAATGAATAAATACATTAAAATGGAGGGATATATATCAGGCATCCTCCTACTAGATATCCTCAATATCAGTCTCTCTCCTATCCTCCTCCCCCTCAGCTCTTGTCCGATGGCTTGATAACATCTCACCACCCATCATAGCTCGTGGTCATGTCCATGCTGGTACATTGCCTGGGGCTGGCCTCCGTGCACTGGTGGTCCACCCAATCCCTCTCCTACCTCTGCCATCACCCAATCAACCTACTCACCTCCAACTGACCGAATCGATCAATCTGATCGCGTGGACCCACCTATCGACTACCAATCACCTGCTACACCATTTGCTAACTCAGCTCTCCATTCTACATGAAAACTTTCAACCTTTCTCTCTCTCACCTATCATTTTATCCTATTTGGAAAGTGACAACTACTTCCGTAAAAAGTGGAAATTTCCTTTTTTATATCCTACCTGACTTGATTGGCGACGGTTTTACCTTGACCGACATTGGTCCTGTGGCCTAGCTTATTGTGGTTGGTTCATAGTGACTGGCATCAATTCCTTATAACCATTTTCGGTTATCCTTCTTAGTCTTTTTCCTACCCCCTACCCCTAATTTGCTAACTTATATCCTTTTTAACTCACCCACACCTGACTTGGACACTTCACTTTATCCTCCTAACCTCATCATTTACAACCTCACCGTGTCCTCATTTAAGGACTCATTATTTCACCCATACCTCGGCCCTACCTATGCCAAGACCTAGTTACTTGGACGTAGAACATTACTAGTGACCTGTGACCTCATGTGCTCACTATACCTTGCGGCACTGTTACCCGTGTTGATTGACACTCACCTAACCTTGCCTCTTGCCATGACCATTTATCCTGACCTAACCTTTGGTGTACTAGAGCATACTTAAACGTTCATGCACCTGACCTATATCATGTTTCCTAACCATATCTTATATCTTGGATACCAGAATCACCTCACCCTTGTTTGGATAAACCTGTCGACCTTAGACAATGTACAGTTTTCCTACTCTTCAACCTAGTACCCCCCCGCGCTACAGTTTATATGTGTGTGTACATTTTAATGTTACTACCTTTGACCTTAACCCATTACCTAGATTCCTTGATTAGACCTTTACCCCTCTTTACCCCCATTGCCCACCTTCCTCTTCATCACATTCACCTTTTATCAAACCACTCACTAATTCTTCCTTCTGCCTCATCATTTCCTGGTTTGAGGGTGATCACCTTCACCCACACATGGGGCAACCACACCTTATTTTTGTTAGCATTGCTTACTAATACAAGCTACGCAACAAAAAGAGGAAAAATGTAGACACCAAAAATTGGGTCACTCTCCCCTTAATCCCTCATCAAATAATCACCTCAAACACACTCACCTAATCATGGCCCCTTTCACCCCACTCTAATATTAATTTAATTACTTTAATTAAATTAATTCATGATCTCATAATTTTTATTATTTAAATATCCTAATTGAGATAATTCTCACACCACCACCTCACTATACACCTCACCTAGCCACCTCACCCTAGACCTATTCTTAGTATGTTGCCATAACTAACTAAGACCTACCTAAAACCTAAAAATAAAAGCCTACATTCCCTCTAACCACATTCCCACCCATCATAAAGGAAGCTTCCATTATAATCTGCAGAGAAAAATGAACAGGATCTAAGAAAATCAAGGGGATCTACCCATTTTAGAAAACCTAGGTAAGCCCACCTTAACTGATGCCGGTTACCCTAAACCACCGTTGGTCAACCCAGAACCGTCATCGGTTACCATTTATTCCCCAAAACAACCTTAGTTCGAGGTTAGCACATTTCTGAGAGAAAAAAAGAAAAAATGAGAGCTACATGCAAGCATAACTAGCATTCGAACACACTTCAGAGCATTCACAGCCAACATCAAAAGTGATCACAAATCCATTTACATTCACGGAAGTCTCCAGGGAGGCACCATCACCACACTAAACTCCATCCATCTAATCAAATTCCATTTCAATCTAGCCATCAAGCTCATATAACAGTAAGTGTTACATTAACCAGCATTCATCTACTGTTATTTTAGTAGGCTCTATTACCTTTATTATTAGTTTCTACTTGCATTCCCATTCTCCCATAATTCACCTTCATGCAAAATTGATCATTCCTTCACCCAACCATTAAATTTACCATACTTGAATTTTAAATGTCTCTGAGTATATCCCAGATCTCCATAAACCTTGACATTTACCTCTCCGTTTCCATTTAGCCCTAGATCTATCCTCATACTGAGATTTTAATAAATTTCTTCTACCCCGACCATACCGACGTTAGTTACCCACAACCATTACCAATTCACTTAAACTGACATCGATCATACCAAACCAATGTTAGTCTCTGTGTTTTACCCTCAAACCAAGAATAGAGCCTAAAATCCCCACCAAATACCCAAAACAACCCAAAATCAGACCCTGACAGAGACCTTGACCTTCAGATTAAATCATAGCCTACCCTATTGTGAATGAATTTGTTTAATATAGTCAAATGAGATACCTAAATCATTTTAAATACAGTAGGATTTCATTTATTGTTAACATTGAGTTGTTTTAAACAATGGATTGATAGTCTTCTAAGGAGTATCACACTTCTCAGATCTAGCATACGCTAGGCAGTCCATTGCATATACTGTTTAACTTCTATTTGGTGGTCTTGTTTTCTATTTCATGTAGTTCTCCTAGCCAGAAGGAATCTCTCACGATCAGCTATGGATCAAGAAGTCATACACGTGTAACAACCTACAACCAACTTTAATGGGTATTCCTCCTAGCCCGTTTACCTTTATCTGTTTCGTCAATATTCAAATAAACGCTCTAAGAATCATGTGAAATAGTGTCCAAGAAGCTTTACTTTCTACACTCCAAAATGACATTTCTTGGGATTTAGTGAAATACCATACTCCCTGCATCTTAACAACATTTTTTCTAAGTGTTTCAGGTGGTCATTCCTTTTTCTGGAGAAAACAGTGACATCATCTTGATATAGAACAATGAAATCATTAATATAGCTAGAGAAAGATACATCCATTGCTCTTTGGAAAGTGGCTCCAACATTCATTAGACCAAAAAACATTTTGACATATAAATATGTTCACCAAGGAGTGGTAAAGGTAGTCTTGATTCCTTCTGATTTCTTCACAATTACTTGGTTATATAAAAAAAACCATCCAACGTGGATAAAAATTCCTAACCAGTAACCAATTGTAACATATTGTCCATATTTGGCAGAGGGTAGTTATCCTTCATTGATGCTATATTCAAGTTTCTAAAGTCCACACACAGCCTTATATCTCCGTTCTTCTTTCTAACATGTACCAAGTTTGTAACCCAGGATGAGTACCTTGTGGGCTGTATGATTCTTCCATCCCTCAGAGTTTTCAATTATTTTTGCATCTTTAGGGAAAGGAGTGGATTGATTAGCCTTTGTTTCTACCTAAACGGCTTGGTAGAAGCTTCCAAGGGAATTTCATGTTGGAAAATATCTTCTCTGTATGCTTTCAATTCAGAAACAGACCATGCTAAACAGTTCTGGTATTTCTTCAACAATTGGAAATATGAATTCTTTTATTCCTTTCTCAGATTGCTACCTAGCAAGATATTACGTGGTTTATCCTTTGTGCCCAGGTCGTTCTCTTCAACATCCCTTAAGGCTGACATGTGTCTGTTGATAATGCAATCAACATTATCAATTTTTTATTCAAGTGTAACCAAACCTCTGGGAATAGTATTAGTCTTCAACTAAATGATGTCTATGCAAAATAAAGTCTCATTTCCATCAGTTGCACAAGCCATTTGCTCCCAATCTATATGTTGATTAGCAAATTCTCCTTGGTTTTGCAAAAACCTTTGCACCTGGGTGTCATCTTTGAACACTTGCCAATGTCTAACATTGTCAGGAATAGATGGCTTGGTCAATACCTCTATATTATACTCACAATAGGGGGATACAACAATTTTCAAATATGGACCCCAATGTAGCCAATTTATATGCTAAATTATTGTACTTCCTATCATGATGTATTATGTTGAAGGAGTCAAAATTTCAATGAAATCCTAGACTACATGATTATACTGCTTCATTCTCTAATTTTTTGTTGCATATAATTTTCTAACCTGCTTGAAAATTAGCTTTGAGTCTCCCTTAACAATGATGTCTCTAATACCATATTTCAAAGAAATTATTAGACCTAAGAGCAGTTCTTCATATTCAACAATATTGTTAGTGCACTCAAAGTTGAGTTTAAAAGAGAAAAAAAAACTCTTCTTTGCCTGGAGATATCAGAACAATACCAGCACCATTCCCATATTTAGAGCAAGCCCCATAAAAAAAAATTACATGGATAACCTACATGATTAAGAGACTTGCATCGATCAATTTTGTGCTCTTTACCATAAGGAAATCCAACAAAGTTATTTGCATCAGTGTCAGTGTATAACACTTCATAGGAAACATTATTGGGATCCTCAATGAGATGTAGCATCTTCTTTTCACCATACAAATTTACAAGGCTGCCCTCAATAGGTATAGTGGCAAAAGACATATCCATTTGCACACTACCACCCACACTAGCAGCCCATGTTATTGAAAACAACATTCCCCATTTGGCAGGGCAATAAAAAATAACAACGTCTAGTTTTAAGTTCTTTCCTGGGTAGGCTACAAGTTGCACTATCAAACCTTTAACACATCCAACCACTGGCACCTCTCTAGAATCCATGACAGTGCACTTCCCATAAGCTGTTGTCACTTTGATATCCAATTCATTCATGACCTCAAGAGGCATAACATTGCATGATGCTCCAGAATCAAATATATAGTTGTGTAATATCCATTCCCTAATAATCAGAGTAGTGAAAAATGGATCCACATTCAGTTGGGACTCAACCAAGGATGTTCCCAAATATACTTCAGGTGACTCACCCATTTTTTCTTGCACTTGGGGTTTTTATAACTCTTCAATGGTAGGAGGAGTCTCAACATTATTTACATTTTTGCCTTGGGAAATATTTTCTTCTTTCAATCCCAAATACTCAAAGGCCCTTTTCATGTGTTTAGGAATCCTAAGAAGCTCGAAAATTGGAACAGAAATCTTGATTTGACTCAAGACTTGGGAAATTTCATAAGGAACGTATTTGGGCAAGGAATCATTTTGAGGAAGACTGAGAAACTCATCAAACAAAAAAGAATTTTTCATGGTCTGAGAATGGGCAGGGATATAAGTTTTGCTTAGGGACACAAGGATTTTTCTAGATGTATCTTTCTTAGGAGTTTCTTTTGAGATATTGGTGACAGCTGGAGTTTTTGGTTTGGCCTGAGGCTCTACCCCTTTGAACACTTTACTCCTAGTGTTATATTCCTTTTCATGGCCAACTACAATATTCATTAACAATTTCCAATTCTCCTCAGAATGGATTCCTCCATCATACTTTTCAATTGTTAATACCCTTAAGTATTCAAAATCATTACTAGGAAATTTGAAATCTTGTACCATATCTATTAAAAATTATGAGAGGGAGGAAGGGGTGATACCTAGTGGATGTAATCCTAGAAATCTGTAGTAGTTCTAGCACTGATTAATTCAGTCAAAGTTCCTCATTCATGTGAGCTTGTAGAGCACCCCACCATGAACACATAATCATCAGTGTCATCATCAACTTCCTCAACTTCTTTATCTTTATCACATGGGGCATGTGGCAAGAAACATATGTCACAGCACTCAATTTCATTGGATTCTTCCACAACAACAACTTTGGTAGTCAAAGGATCAGGCACAATTCTATTCTCACGGGTTTGAGGCTATCTATTTCATGATCCCATGATTCGTTTGCCTCTTTCATAAGATATTTGATCACCCCTAGGATGATTTACAAATATTTCTTTACCTTATTCTTTATGATGACCTTGGGAACTTTGTTCAATATCGTTCTCTTCTCTGGCTAGTTTATAGGATATTTCCTTAACAAATCTGGAAAAATTGTTCACAACCTCTTCTAGATCCACAGACTTACTTGACTGAGGCTTCTTAGGAGGCTTACTAAATGCTTTGATATTATTTTCAATCTGAAAATCCATTGTGAAGGCATACCGTAATGTTGATGGGTTCTTATCCTTCAAATAATAGGCACCTTCTTATCAAAAGCATCAAAGTATTTTATCAAACAAGAAACATCACTTTTCCTTAGGATCACAGGCAGCCTATTTAGGGTCTTATTGAACCTTGTATTGAAGTCATGAATAGACTCATTAGGATTCTTTTTTATATTTTCAAATTATGATAAAAGAAACCTAGGGTCTATTTTATCTCAAACTGCAATCTAAAAGTATTCTTCATTTCTATCCATGAATTAATGGAATTGTCTGGAAAAGATTTATACAGTCCCGTGCATCCTCTTCTAGAGTATGAATAAACAATTTTATGAACACATCCTCAAATTCAATCCCAAAGTCTTCCGTCATATTGAAAAAAACCTTTAAGGGTTGATCCCTAGTAATGGAATTATTTCCTTGAAATTTTGGCATTCTATTTCTAACATCTTGGGGCACAACATTTGGATATCCATCCATACCTCTAAAATCTATAGGACCAAAAGTGCTCACAACAAATGGAGGTCTTGGTGGGGGCTGGGCCATATTGTTTTGGGGAGGTGATATTACAAGAGAAACAATATGATGAGGAGTGAGGGGTCTGTGGGGCACAGGAATAAAATTCTCAGAATGAATGTTCTCTAAAAAATATGTTTCTTGGAAGATCCTATTAGCTTTGGAGAACACAGGGACAAAATGAGATGCAAATTTTTCAAATACAAAAGAAGGACCCTCTCCAGTTGGAGAATTTGGATTTATAAAGAGACTACCTGATTCAAAAGAACTTGAGGAAGTATGGAAATATTCAATGAAAGGCTGATCAGTTTCCACAATTGATAACTCTTTTCTTGATTTCTGATCTGCAAAAAATTTCCAGATTCTTCTTCCTTCTGAATTCATCTTCCCTAGCTCTAGAAACAACTTTCTGGTAGGGTCTCTAGCAAAGAAAAATCTTCTTCCTTCCATCTTTGCAAATATTAGTGATAAATATCAATTGACAGAGGTTAAGATACTGGCATTTATCAAAAATTAATTCAATACGGAGTTGCAACTAAGGATTTTCACCTTAGTTGTGCAAATGCACTAAAATTGATCTGTCAAATGTCTATCAACACTGAATTCATGCAAATATTCATAGAGCTGACCTTCCTTTACCCATATTTAACTTTGATGATGTAAAGTTAGTGTAAAAAACTACATAAAATTGAAATATTGCACACAAAACTTGTAACTTTACCTAATTCTTACAAATCTAGACACAAGATGACATTTTAACAATGTGTTTGTACTTTAAAATTTGTAAGCAACATTTACCAGGGTCTATATGCATTCTTGATGGTGTTAAAACTTTACACACAACTTCATGTCCCCAAAAATGACACCATTCTGGTGTTGGTATCCAAATTGATTCTCCCTAGAAACCGAGCACCATCAAAGATTTAGCAGGACACTGAGAGATAGAAATATCATATTAGGAGTCATTTTATAGTTGGGGAGGGTATTTTTCTAACTCTTTGTCACTTGGGCATTAGAGAAATGGATAACACCTTCATTAAGGATTTGATCTATCCTCATTGCTTTAGACCGTTGCCTTTCGACTAGGGTGAGAGGACCCATTTTGTAACCTTTGTCGGTGAAGTTGAATAAAGATATCCTTCTTTGTATAAATTTGAAAGGGGACCATGAGAAAATAGGATCAATGCACCACAATTTAACTCTCACGAGTTGCCACTTCTAAATAATCGTGATATTTTATAAATAAGGCTAAAGGTTACTAAAGACATTATGGGATCCTAATTGCTTCTAAATATTTTGGAAGTAGAGTTTATAAATTTGCAGACATACAGGGAAAACAGGGGTAGTTCAGGTAGGATTCATTATTTTGAATAATTTTGGTGGGAGATTTAGCATGATAAAATTGATTATGTCAGATCTTTGAGAACCTTCACAACATTTGGAAAACTAAATGATAGAATGCTTCAGAATAGCTAAAATATTCTTTCAACCAGAAGTTGTGCATCAATGGAGGCGTAGATTTTCACGTTTTCACACAATCTCCAAGAATTTTTCATGAAATCTTGAGAAAAATACTTAATTAAGAATCAAATACCCATAGTTCCTCGTGCCTAAGATAAACTCAAAGGCTTATAGACAATCTTTATCAACAAATGACAGTAAAATGATTTTAAATTGTTTATCTCATTGCAGGATGAAGGTTCTTCTCGAAATGAAATTGCAAATGCCACCAAACTATCACATGGAAGAGATCCTGTGTGATTTGGAGGGACTTTAAAAAAATATTGCAATAGGAATAAGAAAAACTACTTACAGACATTTTGAAATATAACAGACATAAATTGGTTCAACATTGACACAGATTAATTTGAAATTGATTATATTAATTAGCAGGGGAAAGTTTCTTTGAACAATCTCAGAGCTTGTCAATGGATGTACACTCGCAACCAACTTGACGTGATTGAAATCTAAAACAGAGGAAATTAACAGGTTTCTTGGATCGGTCTCTCAGGAAGATGGGATCTCTTAATTTTTGTCTTAATAATTCAACCCCTGATCCTTTAAAAGAGTATTCTCATTGCATTTATACATTTCACATGCCTTAGTCATTCCCAAAATTTCCTCCCAAAAAGAATAATATTCAATGAACCTTTGTTTGTTACTAATTTTCCTCAGAAAGTGACGTTTAACAAATTCATAACCAAAAGCTACCAGGTGGACAAATTATGAACTAGTCACGTTTCTCAGGCCCTTGACTAATGACTAGGATGCCACACCATAACGTTTTGATAGTCCTTTTAATCATTATTATTCTGTCATGTGAGAAATCCCCGTTTTAATCATTTTCTAGTGGCCATATATAGTTGGATCTGACAGGAAATCCTTTTCGCCCTTGAGGAAACACCTTTTTCATCCCTCACACCTAAAACCTCCATCATTTCATCCTTTTCCCATTATTTCCTCTACAACTCTGATCTTCATCCAACTTCCCTGGTAATTCACATTTTTGCAAGTGCCTAAGAAATTCCAACTTCAAAATATCACCCTTTACAATCCTTGGACTCACAAATTAAGTTCTAAATCCATTCAATGGAACTTTACAGACAAAAATGACAAGGAATTTCATCAAAAAATGAAGAAAAATAATGCGTATTCACATCTCAAGGAGTGTCAGAGAAAAAATGGAAGAAAAATAGATGCAATGCACAACAACCATTGATTCTGCCCCTTCTCACTTTAGATTAGAACTGCCCACATGTTTCCTTCGTGAAAATACAAAGGTGAGGTTCAAAGGCAAGTTTCCAAACAAGTGCGGGCCTTCCACATGCCCTGGGCCCATGAAAAATGCCTTTTGGCCTTTGAAAAGTATCTATATAAAAGGAGCTAGCGGAAGCCTCCACGTGTCTCCTTGGCGCACCTTTGGTATGGTTCCCAATAACAAAGATGCCAAACAAGTGCGGGCTCACCATGTATCTCAGTCCGGTAGAGTTGTTGAAAACGTTTAAGGATGAAAAAAAAGGTGTCATGTGTCTAGGGTCCGAACAAGTTTTCCTTAGCTGTTGAAAATTCCAAGCAAGGGTAGAGTGAGCAGAAACTTCCAAGTGTCCCTTCGACACTTATTCAAAGGTAAAGTACAGGAGCATGTCCCCAAATAGGCACATGTTCTACACATGTCCTAGGCCTTAGAAAGTTGCTTCAAAATTTTTAAGTATAGAGAGGAGCCAACAGAAGCCTCCACATGTCTTCCTGGTGCAACTGCTAAGGTAGGACCCAAAGGAGGATCCTCAAATGAGCACTATCCATCCACATGTCCATGGTTTGAGAAATTTTCACCAGCCGCATGAAAAAAATGTCTAAGTCTAGGCAAGACAGTGGAAACCTCCACATGTTTCCCTAGCATAACTCCAAAGGTCAAACCAAGAGGTAAATTTTCAGATGAGCGCAGGCCCTCCACATGGAAAAAACTTGAGTTGAATTGGGTTTTAGAGTTTTAAAGTTCCCTGCCACACCACGTCCAATCATAAAGGACCACATTTCCACAAATGATGAGATATAAATTTAACAGGGAAAACACACCCGTTAAACTGTAGAATGTAGGGAAATTCACCATTTGCACCTGGAAATGAATCTTTCTTTAAGGACCGAGAATTTGGAAATGATATAAGGCCCAAATTTGATCCACCAAGCCGCATCAAATAAAAAAGGACCACTTTTCCATAGGTATTGGGAAAAAAATTGACAGTGAAAACAAAACGCGACTGTGGAAAAATGGAAGGAAGGCAAAAAACCCAAGTTTACGTCCAAGTTACAAATTATTTCACATGGACAGAGGAACAAAAAAAAAATTATGGATTTAAAATTATCCTCGACAAAGGAAGGGACTGATCATGGAAACTAAATGTAGGACAGATCTTTTACGCATCAACACGAGGAGATAGAAAATATGACAGAGCCCGCAAAATGAAGAATTTCAAGGAAAAATGGGGCAAGATCAAATTAAGCACCAACACATCATCAAAAACCCTGAATATAGTATGAATATATGTAACAAGAGGAGAACCTCTATTATTTTATGGTGGGTATAACCGGTGGTGAATATTTGGTTTCCCCATTAAACCCAAAGCCCAAATCACACTCACATTATCATAGGAATTCATGGAGACGTCAAACTTTACATCTAAACTTTAAAGAGGCCTTTGGTAACATATTAAAGACACACCATCTTGTCTTTGACCATATACAAGTCTTATGTTATTGACCTCATTATTTCCATCAGAATATACATAAATAAAATCACGTAGAAACCTAAAGCATCTCCATCCTAGTCTTAACACAATAAAATTTTGAGAAGATCGAAGGAACTCCAATGGTGGGTTAAATAAGAATAGGGATAAATCAATGCCAAGTCCTCCTACAAGAAAACAAAGTATCAATGAAACCATCAATTTGAAACACACATAGAAGTGATAGGAAATCACGAGCTCAAGAATGAAGAAAAGATACACATATTTGAGAAAAAGAAAACACTACACATCTCCAAATAGAGAAAGTTTGAATGGCTCAAGCACAATTGAGTTGGAAAGTGGAAAATAGGAAAAAAAATGATGGAACCCATCTCGAGAAACATGATTTCTTCATCTGAATTCGCTTAAAATTTTCTAAGCCTTTTTAACCAACCCATTTTAGGCATATCATGTAGTCAATGTTTCCCACAAAACTCACATTTTTTTTTATACATTTTGTGACACAATTTTCCTGCCTTGTGCAAGGTTCTACATTTGCATACACATCTACAAGAGAAGGTTGGAGATTGGTTTTTTACATAGGATAAAGAGAGTGAATGTCCATGAGGAAACCCATGTCTTTCACCTTCACTGCAACTTTCCAAATATTGCTAAATTTACAACGTTTCCTTTGGTCTTAGTGTGATTATTTCCTCTGGATCTCAAATTAAGTGCTTGTATTTTTTTTCAAGGAAAAGGGACATGTTTGAAAAGGCATATGCAACACTGATAACCCCCTTTCACACTCACTTCCATTTCCATGCTCTGCCCACGTGCCTTGATGGCTACCTAAATCCACGTCACTTCAAAATACATACCTTTTTTTAAAATTTTATTTTAATGTTAATTTTTTTTTTGCACACTACATTTCCCTCCCCTTATAAGAGAATCACTCTTGATGTGAAAAAATTCCAAGGTTAGAAAAGGTAATCATGCATAAAGAACGAAAAAATCAATGACTCATGTCACCAGTGGAAAAAATACTTGTTGCAAAAGTGCAATCAGAAGGAAGAAAGCATGTTTTGAAAATGTATTAATGTTTTGTGAAGATTGGAATTTCTCTTTTACAATGTTACTCAATCTCCTTTTTTTAATGTATATCTTAAATTAAATCTCTTAATAATCATTTTTTAAGTTTATTTACTTTCATAGCTTCCCAACAGTAACTAATATCACGACACCACACAAGGCCTATACACAAAACTAATGGTCCACAAGACTTTATGTTACATACTTTCATGACTGTACCATATCACAAAAACTCAACCAAATCATGGAAGGAACATACAAAGCCCTTACACCATAGTACTTGTCACACATGTTCTTGACACAAAAGTACTCGTAACATAAGCAATCTACAATAACATGGAAATCCCAATAGGTACACATAAGAAGGTTTCACAAACTCGAGACCATAATTTTAGTTACATAGGTTTAAGGTGGAAACAACATCACAAACATAAACCGGAATCACAAGAGTATACAAAAATCATAACACCAACTCAATACACCCCAAAGCATTAAAAAAATTGCATATACCTATGAAGCATCACAAAAAAACTCCATGTACCTTCCAAAGCATCACAAAACAACTCCATATACCTTTCAAAGTATCACAAAATAACTACATATACCTCCCAAAGCATCAATCACACACACACAAATCTCTTATCCCTCCCTCAAGTCTCTTATGCCTCCCTCAAGTCTCTTACTCCTACCTCAAGGAGGTTAGTCACTATATGGCCCTAGGCACACAGAGTCAAGACACCCCTAACCCAAGTGACATAATAACTCATAGTTCAACAAACCGCTAGTTATTTGTAACTCCTTGGGGCGTACACCCATACAATGAAGCGGGTCCATAGGTTCAACCACTGCATAGTGAATCCCATGAACGTATTCCAACACATTATCACATTAGAACTAGGATCACATTCCATTTCAAATGCAGAGTGGAAATAATCGCAAGCCTTGGGCTAGGCTATAAAGAATATTTAAGCTTGATATAAAAATTTAAAAATAAGAAAAAAAATGGCCAAATATCCATAGTTAGTGCAAAAATCCATATGTTAGTACAACAACAAAAGAAGATGTCAAAAATATAAGAACACATCAATGAAGAAAACTGCTAGTTCTGACAAGAAAAGAGATAATGATCAATTCACAAATAAAATACATATATAGAAATAACACATTACAATCACTATGTGGCCTCATACAACCACCAAAGGGGTACTCATCGAGTTTTTGGCACTAAGACATCGATCCTCAGGTCACAAAATAACATATTAAATAATACAACTGTCATAATCTTTGCCTGAATCATCCCTCCATGCTCCCACAAGGCTAGTCATAGTAAAAATGACATAGGATTATTTGATGGACAATCCAATAAGAGAGATTAGGAGATTCTAGTTTAGATAAGTTGAGCATAAGGTGGTGCAAAACCACAATATACTGAGAAAGCTTGAAGTATACTAAATAGATAGAAGTGGGTTTTTAGTCTATATAAGACTCCACTTCCTCAATTGTACTCGGCTCAAGATTATGAAAACCTAGTCCACACCTCCTCACTCCACACATAGACTCTTAACAATGGTTCCCCTTAGGGTTGTCTACTGTAAGGTTCATAACATAACACATGAATACACCACACCACTAACACAATGGTGATTCACACACATTAAACATAACATCTTATGTGTCGTATATATATAGGTTATAACACAATCATTACTTTCATGGGTTATAATACATCAAGTTTCCACATAATGCACCCGAGGTGTAACTACTTCACAATAGGGGTCATATGATCCCCATATGCCCCTAATTCACGACATGAATCGTCATATATTACATGAATTATATGTATTAGGAACACAATGTCTAACATTACAACATATAGTCAATTAAAATTACAACATGGTGAGACACATGATTCATCACAACACTGTGACGACATCATGATACAATCCAATTCATTATACACCAATATTTGTCATACAACACATCAGCTTACCTACATATCACATAATGCCAAAATTCTCCAACAATCTGCAATCCACAATAACATTATTTTCACATAGAACAAGGAAGTACATGGTACATGAATTCCTCTTTGAATCCATAAACATGAGAACAAATACTCTCATCACAAGCACATCAACATGATAACAAATATGCACTAAGTGACATGAACAACATGTGCATTTATAATATCACAATTACAACGTTGGTCACATAACAACATATATCACAATACTCTTCCAATATACACCACCACCATGCAAAATCATCACAACTCTAATCCATCCTAGAGGTTTGAGAGCATGAACCTCCTCTCTAATACCAAATGTAATAACCACATTTTACACACACCAAAAACGATAGCAAAAATACCGGAATAGTTTATTTTTTTGACTTACATTGTAGTACACATGACACTATAGGAGATAAATTAGGACAACACACAACACATGATATGTTTGCACAACATCAACTGACATAGATAACATGAAAACACGTGATGCACAACAAGCCACTTTTTTTCCCCTTATAACAAGTCAAAACATAACGATTCAACTATAGTAGAAACTTATAGATAAGGTCTTCCCACAACACAATATTTTTAGGATTACACATTTATTAATATCATATTTCAAAACTTAACTTAAGATCCAGAAGGGTTCATAATATGTGAATCATACATTCCTTTTCCTCTTGTTATATTTCCTCTATTCTATTTAACATTTAACTTATGGTGTATCTTGTTGAATAAGGATCATCTACATTATTTGAATTACTTGCTTAATTCATTTGTTTGTTAATAGGGTATTTATTTTCACACAAGACTACTTACCTACAAAAGGCTACTAGGGGATATCCCTAAGATTCACTCCTAAGGGCATGCATCTTGAGCTTATATCATACCTCTGTTATGTAACAGAACAAGTGTGAGTCCAAAGGAGGAAAGGTTAGCATATTTTCTTAAGGATTTAGAGTCAAGTTTATTTCATTAATTTACAAATTAGTAATTGATTTAGTACACAATAAGTATTATATAAAAAGTAGGCTCTTTATTCACAACAAGAGAAATTAATCACACTACAAAGAAAATCATGTTTTACTTTACCTATGGGATGACATCCCATGATTATGCTCCCCAAGGCCAAGTGTTAATTATAGTTTTACTATAGTTATGCTCCAACAATTAATTAAGGATTCGAAGGCTCTTAACACTGTAACATAATTCATTAATTTTTTTTATCAATTAGGTTTCTTGAGTATCATTTATGTCCAAAAAGAGAGTTTTTCCTAAGTTGGTTAACATACCTTTCTAAATGAAGTGTGTAACCTATTTTCTATAAGGGGAATTTGAATCCTCGAGGATCTACTAGTACCTTTCTTAGGGGGATTTATCTCTAAGAACATGATTGTAGTTTCACATCATGCATCCATTACATAGAAGAACAAGTGGGAGGACAAGATGAAATAGTCCATTGCTTAAATGGTTAAGGTTCACATTAGAGTGTGCAAAACTCAGGTCTCGCTTCTCACCACAAGATGGTTGAAACATATTATGAGAATGACCTAAATTTCACCTTCCTCTAAAGACATCATCAATTGGTTATGTTTGCACAAAATATTCATACAAAAAATGTTTGTTAAGTTTCACAATAAACTTTTTGTATTGCATCATAGATCCCAAATGAAAATTGAGATTGTGTATCAAGTTCATCTATGATCCCAACTCTTAAAGGTGAATTCTAAGGTTGGTGAGAGATCTTCGCTATTCAACATGTATGTTGGTCCAAGAGTATTTTACACCATGTTTAATGTTGGTTTCCCAAGGGGAACTACCCTAGGAGAACACATTTTCCTTACTACAAACATGATTACCAAACCTTGGACGGAAATTACATACTCAAGATAATGTTTGACCATGTCATTCCTAGTTGTTGGGTTCACGAAATTTTGCTCAACATACAAGCTATGATGATGAACTCAAACTTGTGATCTTATTTATTTAATCTAGAAGGTGTTATTGAGCGTAAGGAGTTTAGTTCATCCTAAGGTTTTAGTTTTCTATGCTACAAAGAATCACACAAAAAGGGTAGTTATACACGAAGTCTAAAATAGGATGGACTGTTTCGTTTAGATATCTTTATTAAATTTTAAGGTAAGAAACACAAAAACACCAAGTAATTAATAATCAATTGCACACTTGAATTACACTATTAACTCTTAATTTAAATTTTATTTAACGTATTTATCCAATTTTTACAGTAGAAAATTGTTTCAAACAAATAACACCCATGTTTAGATGAACATTTCCCTTAACCACTAGCATCTTAAAAATGTTACAAATCTTCACTAATAAACCTTTCAAGACTTTGCAAATGTTTGAACTACCCTCTAAAATTTCACTTAACACATATATCCAACCTCCTTTTATCATCTGTTAATTTGAATCAAAAGAACACCTATAATTAAATGCACAATTCCCCAAAGCACCCCTAAAACTAGCATCTTATTCATATTACAAAATTTCAATAATGAATCCTTACTATAATGTATAGTAATACATATATATATTTTTCCATATCATACATAATTTACAATAATACATGATGAGTTTGAACCACGTCGTTTCGCCATCTTACTCGTATGTTGTAAAACCATGTGAGCATGAAATTATCGATAAATCGCTGGAATGAAATCCACCTAGATCTATCATAATTAAAAATTTGAGCTTCCCATTTACATAATAACAATAAATTGAGTTCGAAAGGAGAGGGTTAGAGACACATATCTATTTCATTTCATTTCACTCCATTTCTTACCAAGGAGAGAGGAAGAGGTAGGGAGGAGTAGAGAGAAACACTATTTTTCCCAAAAGTTAAATTTTACACCACAAGCCACAAGATAGAGTTCCAAACAGTTATTTGAAAGTGTAAAAAAGTTTCCCTGGTGGTTTGGTAACCCAATGGGGGTCCTCCAACTTTATTTTTTTATGTTTTCTTTCTAGTTGCAAAAATATTTGATTTAGACTCGGAGGCCAAGAAAGTGCACTACAAAATTGTCTTCCGATAAGAAAATTCAAGACAAGTGAATTCTTAAGTGTTTTACCTATATACCAAGAATCCATAGGGACTAAGGGAATTCAAAACTGATGAACAGTTTACGATTGGCGTCAAATTTTCTGAGGCCAACAATAGTAATTGACCTAGTTGTAAACGATCACAAGTTAGCTCGAGGGCTCAGAAAACCACATCTAAAACTTACGTTCAATGGATGAATGCGCAATGAAAAACTTCCTACAAGTTCCCCTTTATATGGAAAACTCACTAGAGTCAACGAGAATGAGAACTAACAAATGGTTTTCAAACGGCGATAAGTTTTCTGGAGCTACCAGTTGTGTTGGGTTTTTAAAATGGTACTTTAACCAAAACTACAGTCAAGAGACATCAAGTCCCTCCTCTTTATGGAGAGGTTACCTTATTGAAAGCAAGCAGCAAAGCTTATATATAAATGTACAACTTTCATCTTAAGGCTGAACTTCCAAATCTTGAAATGTTTTTTTACCGAAATAGCTTATCCATACAAACGAATGGAAGAAACTGAAGAAAGGAAAGAGTAGAATATAATAGTACTTTTAGGAAATATTGAAGGAAACATATAACCTTATACATACTAAGAAAAGGTGATACAGAATATAATCTTTTATATTCATAGCATAATATATCATTCCATAGACACAAAATTCTAGAAATCATATCAATAAGAACACAAAGTTTCTTATTATAGAAGATAAATGATCCACATATTTCAGGCAAGAAAGAAGAGACAATACATGAAGATAGAGAGAAAGGGGAAATTCTTCTGTATTGATTTCTTCGATTCTATTTACTCTTCAAAATTATCAGAGTCCAACGTTTTGCAATGAGCCAAGCTCTTACATTTATAGATGAAGTGAAGAGAGGAGAAGAAGAGATGGAAGGAAATATGATTTGGAAGCTCAACTACTAACATTAATGCCCTTGAAATCCACTACAATATGTCAAGTCTGGTTCTACATGTCTTTGGCATGCTGAAGAAGGAAGGATGGAAGATCAGATTTAATCTGATCTAGTTGAAGTAATCAGATCACATATTAATAACGTGAAAGACATTTTCCAAATTTTCACCCCAAATAAAGACATCCAGTCAGTTCCTTCACATTGTTTGGTGTGTAGCAGATGTTGACGATATTTCAAAAATTCCTCTCTTGCAAAAATCTGAGCTTCCAGTTGAAAGATATGACCATTTGAAATTCTGCATAGCATTCGTATAGAATGTCAAAAATGCAGTAGTATTTTGCAAAATTAATCTGTGGGCCCTGAAATTCACTTTTGCGGCTTTTGTAAAAAACCAAAATTATAAAAAACCTTCCGCAGCCCCGCAAGCCCACAACTTCACTTTTGATATAGGTCTAACAAGTGGTTTTTACCTGAGTGCTAACGGAGTCGCAACTCACTTTATAATTTTACTTCTTTTGGAAACAAAGCTAAATTTCCTAAAGTGCTCCAATGATCTGCCTTCACGCTTTGAATTTCGATGGGGGCTTAACATTTGAATTTTTCCCTTTTGGAAACAAAACCAAAAATTTCCAAAGTCTGAAATATAAGTGTAAATTATATTATCAACATGAAATTGTTAGAATCTCACCCATGAGATACTTCAAGTGTTACTAAATTCACTTTCCTTCCAACAATAACTATGGGAGAAACTTCACAATGGATTCTTTAACACACCTTCTAAATGATGGCTTCCTTTACACACTTACTCATACAATATTTCTCACTAGTTCCCTCTATGCTAAGAGGGGTGGCCTCTTTATTTATAGGAATTCAGGCTTATCCACCCTATCTCTAAGATAGGATAGGAAATCTCTTCTGGCCAATCATATTCCATGCCTAAACTCTTGCCTTTACATGTAGGCTTATCTTCTAAGATAAGATAAACCTTATCATCTCACATGGGTTCCACCTTTTTAGACTTTTCCACAAATTAAATACACAAAATATTTATGACATCACTCTTTGTCCTTATTACAAATATAATATTTCTAATTCCTAATCATCTAGAGCCTACTTCTCTACTTACCCCAACTTTGACATTTTAACATTACCGGACCACTTACGACAAATATTTACTTTTTACCACAACATTCCTATTGTACTTTGATTGTTACCGTACTCTACTTTATTGGCGGCACCATACTGATGGCACCATTATCTTCTATTGGACGCCACTACTAATTATACTTAACAACATCCTATTTCTAATACATACATTAATAAAATAGAAATTACGGAGGAATAATTTAATGTCGACATTTTCCCCCTTCCTAGCTTCTACTCCGTCCTCGGAGTAGACTCTTATGGACATTCTGAAGCTGGTACCTGAAAAATCTTTAACTTGTCATGGTTGACCCATTTCGTAATGGGAGTACCATCCAATTCCTCCAGTCGATATGTACCATTTTCATACACAACTGCTATTTTGTAAGGCCCAATCCATTTGGGAAGAAATTTTCTCTGCCTTCTTTTTTTGTATCTGGAATCATATACTAGAACTAAGTCATTCACATGAAATGGAGACCAATGGATCTTTTGATCAAAGTATTCCTTCTACTTCATTTTCTTCTTATATCTTGTATCCTTTGCTATTTCCCTCATTTCCTCTAGCAAATGAAGATGTACCAACCTTTCTTTTACTAAATCACTTTCATCAATCCTTTCATTTTTCATAACTCTCACAGTGGGAATATCAAACTCAATAGGAAGAACTGGATCAATGTCATAAGCCAACTGAAATGGGGAGTATCCGGTTGTTGACTTTGATGTTGCCCTATATGCCCAAAATGTTGCATGAATCCTTTTATCCCACTTATGTACCTATAAGGTTGCATCTTTTGCTAGAATTTGACATAACACAAAATTTGTTCGTTCCACCTGTCCCTTTTTGCTTGGCTTGTATGTTGTTGCCTTCTTGTGCTTAATAGAAAACTTATTGACTAGGGCTTCTACTGTAGACACCAAATTTGTGTCTTACGACCCCTTGTGACCCGCATCTCATCTCGCAACCTAACCTCATCACCTAAACCTTACACAATTATTTATTAATTACCTTGTAATTGACAAATCCACATCATCTCACCTGCCACCTCATTTTGCCACTTCATCATGACCTAGCCCTAACCCTAAACTAACCTAATTAAGACCTATAACTTGGTCTACACCTACACCCATGACTAATGACCCCTTTCTCGCACCCAAATACCGACCTTCTAGTCACTTGACCAAGCCTGCAACTAATCTCTCGGGAGAAAAATTTAACGTCTCTGCCACCTTTTTTTGGGCTACGTCATATCACTAGAACCAACGGCTATTTTACTAAAAATAGCCTACTTTTTTCCTTACCGATGTCGGTTCCTACTCGACCGCCGTCGGTTACGTAACTGCCATCGGTTCCCTGTAAATGGGCTCCCCGAACCAAAAACAAAGCATCGAAATTTCATTTTGGATCAAGGTAGAAGGATTTTTGAATCAACAGAGATCATTGGGAGTGAAAAACAGAGTCTAGATCTTCACTTGACCGAGCAGAGACGAGTGGAGATAACCAGAAGTGTTTACAGCAAAGGAGATCAGCTTGCATCTTCGTCAAAACCAGTAAGTCACATCTTGCATGTCCTTTGTTATAACATTTCTTATGCTTCTTGAATCACAGTCCTCATAAATCCATTTCTGGACCCACTACCCAGCAATATATTACATCTAACTATCATTCATCTACCTCTCATCACCTTATTACGTAATATCACCCATATACAGCCTTACAAATAACACAGCTACCAAACAACACAAACACCCCACAAAAAACAACCAACCTACAGATTCTAAACCCTACCGACATCGGTTACCAGCAACCGGTATCGGTTACCCAGACTACAAACCTGAAATCAGCCTTTCCCCTATCTGTTCCAAACGAAGTAATTTGATTGATATTTTACAGTCTTTTGTGTTACCATGTCATATTAGCAGGGAAACTGACCACCTGTCTTACAAGGAATTTTTATACAATCCTGGGCTAAAAGGTAGTGGGCCAGTCATTTATTGTTTAATCCAAAATCTTGTGGTCTTGTGTTCTTATTTGCAGAGTAGTCCTTCCACATGTACCAAAAAGGAGTTCTTCGCAGTCAGCTCCTGATCTTCCTCTGATGGTACGCGCAACACCATCTCGTACATTCCATCAGGTATTCCTCCTAGCCCTAATACTCCTTATCTGTTTCTAAATATGGAATGAAAGGATAGAAGCAATCTTCCTCAGAAGTCGAAACATTCCGAGCGAAACATCTACCACCTCATTCAGATGAAGTGGCTTCCAAATGATCTATGTATTCACTAGGGATTTCTCAATGGGCATACCAAATCTAGTGAAATGATGCGTCATCACATATATGAACCTAAACCATCATACGAGAGAGTTCATCTGCATGGACATGCTATCTTTCAATGGCCTAGATATCAATATCACTTGGTTAAATAATCTTGTGGCAACTACATTATCCATCTTGCTATCCTCCCTGATGGCGTGGTTAGGATTATTTACAATATATTGGAGAGCCTGATGATCTGTTACAACTATCTATTTTTCCTAGCAAGTAATTTCAAAGGGACTTCAAGTGGAAGAATAGGGCAATAATGATAGCTAATGAAGCCTCTTTTACGGTTACCATGTGTAATTGACAAATCATCACATGTCTTACAATAATTATAACAATCTCCTAAAGTAAGAGTGGGCTAATGATCATTCCTGCATCTAAGATCCTTCTTGCTGTAAGTTGTCCAGAGAACATAGATATTTGGAATGCATCTGAATGAATTCAATATACACAATAAATGGCTTGCTCCAATCTGGATTCTTTAAAATAGGTGAAGACACCAGGGCTTCCTTCAGTTGTTCAAAAGCTTCATGCACCTTATTTCCTGGTTCATAAGTAACATCCTTCTTCAAGAACTGGGTTAGTGGCTATGTAATCTTTGAGAAATTCTTGATGAACCTTCTATAGTAACCCACATGGCCTAAAAATGATCTCAACTTACTTCTATTCATAGGAAATGGTAACTCTTTGATTTTTGAAACTTTATCAGGATCAGTACCAATACCATCTTTGGATACAACATGCCCTAACAAAACACCTTTAGAACATCCAAAAACACACTTTGTAGGGTTTAGTGAGGCTTGTGCTTCATCTAACCTTTGAAATTTTGTCTCCATCTGGTGCAGGTGGTCCATCTTGCTCCCATAGATGCAAAAATCATCCAGAAATACTCTGATGAAGTTCCCAATGTAGGGTTCAAACACCCTATTCATCAAGCGTTGGAACGTTACCTGGAGCATTACACAACCCAAAAGGTATAACTCTATAAGCAAATGTTCCCTAAGGAGTGGTGAACGTGGTCTTTAGCTGATCTTTCTCTGCTATACGAACTTGGTTGTATCCGCTATACCCATCAGCAAAACTATAGCACTCCTGGCCAGCTACTTCGTCCAAGATCTGATCTGAGAATGGAAGAGGGTAATGATCCTTCTTTGTTGCCTTGTTAAGCTTCCTATAATCAACAAAAAAGCATAGTTTCCCATTCTTTTTTTATTGAGATCACAATGGGAGAAACCCATTCTGAATTCTCCACAGCAAATATGAATCCTGCATCAAGCAACTTATCTATTTCTTCTTTTACAGTCTTGGAAAAATTAGGATTCATTCTATATGGCATTTGCTTTATGGGCTTAGCACCATCTACCAGCTCAATAGAATGTTCTACCCAACTTACTTAATGGAGTTCCTTGTAATCAAAAGTGAATAGGTGTATGTACCTTCGAAAGAGCTGGAGGTAGGATTCCTTCTCACTCTCCATCACAGCATCACCAATCTTTATTTGTTGGAAACAATCATCAATTTCTTCTTAAGATAATTTTATGGGTTCATGAGTTGGTGTGACTGGAAGGATATCCATGACTGAAACATCAACCTCACTTTCTTCATCTTCTGTTTCCACTTCACTTATACTAGAGTAATCAGAGGATGTCCAATCATCAGTTTCATCACTTGGATCCACAGGTTCTGCCTTATGATGCCAAGAGATCACGTTTATCTTCACCCTCTCTCTACCACATCCAAGTGTCATGAAATCTTCATTCCAGTAGTTTCTTGCATGAACTCTCCTTAGCCATGGTCTTCCCAATAACATTGTGTATGCAACAGTACCATTTTTCATCACCTGAAAGTCTACCACACATACAACACCCATAACAGATATCGCCACATTTGAAACTACACTTTCTGGTTTAGTTTTTCCCTTATTAATGACCTTAACATAAGTGTTGAGGGGCGATCAATTTTTAAACCCAACATATTCATTACAGACTTGGTCATTACATTAACTGTAAAACCTTTATCAACTAAGACATCATGAATTGAAATGCCATTACATAATACCTCAGCTTGTGGAGCGTAAGGATCCGCCTCTGCCTCTAAAACAAGGACCTCAACCTCCTTCCTTCGTCGAGCATTGAGTCCGCTTCGGAGCTCTCGCATCTTCTCAAAAGACATAGCCAAGAGTTGACCATATGTAATATTTGCAGGCCTTTTGGACAGATCTTCTAAGATGGAGTATGGTCCTTATCCCTATGAAATTAGCAAATCCTGCACACCCAAATTTCTTCTCCTATGTTTCTTACTAGTTTCTCCTTTCATCTTCTTAGTAGCATTTCCATCTTGGTTATCTTTTTCTTTCTTTCTTTTTGTTACAAACACATTTACTTCATTATTTATGCTCCTATCTACTACATCAAAAGAATTCACAAGTGCTTTTCCTTTATCATTATCTCTTGTACCAGATGTAGAAGCTCTATCTGGAAAATTATACTTATAATGACCCTTTTTATGACAACCATAACATACAACTTCAGTTATATTTCTTTTTTACCTCTATCTCCTCCCTGAGAACTAAATTCCTTTCCTTGAAGAAGATTAATAGTTAACTGACCCATCTTCTTGAGCAGATCTTCATACTTAGTAGATGTACTAGGAGAAAGATTTGTGCTCACCGAGAGTGGTTGTGGATTCTGGACCAAAGGTACTGGTGTATGCTCTACTTTAGCAACAATTTATTTGGGCTCCTCTTCCATGCTTTCTTCTTGCCTTCTTGCAATCTCCTTTGTTTGTTCAATGGTAGCTGGGCGGTCATACTTCACTCGTTATCTGATCTCTAGCTTCATCCTAAGAATGAAGTGCTTACAGAGGATATTATCCACGCCATTCATCAACCCATCCACTAATCCTTCCTTTCGGATCTAGGCATCAAGCTTCCTCCTTAGCTCTAGAACACGAGCATGGTAATCTCTTATCTTCTCCTTCTCTCCTTGTGCTAGCTTTGTGATATCAATCATGAGATCTACATATTTCTATTGTTCACCAAATTCTTCAAGAAAACTTTCAGTTAATAAATCCCAGGATTTTTTCACATTATCACCTAGTGTTTCAAACCACCTAAGTGTTGAACCATCCAAAAACGTAGGAAAAAATTCAGTCCATTGTTCCCTTCTTATGAGGCCATTACAAATGCAAGATCGTTTAAACTCTTGAATGAAAGAGGAATCATCTTCATTAGATTGAGCTGAAAAAATAGGAATCTTCCCCATTTTCAAAAATAACCACAGTGAAATACCAACCCACAAGTACAATCAACAAGACTTATGTGCACAAATAATTGGAATCACTATAATAGAAAGTGACTTTACACCTTTCTACAGTAAAATAGAAATGACCATGGTAAACTATTAAAACTTGACTTACTGCGGTAAAAAATGACTTTACTGTGGTAAACACTATTCACAGTAAAAAGTGAAGTTACTGTGGTAAACACTATTCACGATAAAAAGTGACTTTACTATGGTAAATACTATTCATGGTAAAAAGTGATTTTACCATGGTAACTACTATGCACAGTAAAAAAAGGTTACCCTCTAAATGTTTTCTGACTAAGTGGGAATATTTCTCCAAAAAATCCACCAACGAGGAATGGTCTCGGCAACGGAACCAAAATGTCAACACCAATGCGGCACTATGATAATTCTCCACTGGGAACTCCTCGTACCATGATTATTTTATTAATGCACAACCTTTAGTTTGGTGGATGTAATCTGGAAACACAACAACAAACATAACACAAGAATACCATAGACTATGATACGAAGGAATGATGACAAATCTGAAATATAAGTGTAAATTATAATATCAACACGAAATTGTTACAATCTCACCCATGAGATACTTTAAGTGTTACTGAATTCACTTGCCTTCCAACAATAACTATGGGAGAAACTTCACAATGGATTCTTTAACACACCTTCTAAATGATGGCTTCCTTTACACACTTACTCATACAATATTTCTCACTACTTCCCTCTATGCTAAATGAGAGGGGGTGGCCTCTTTATTTATAGGAATTCAGGCTTATCCACCCTATCTCTAAGATAGGATAGGAAATCTCTTCCGGCCAATCATATTCCATGCCTAAACTCTTACCTTTACACATAGGCTTATCTTCTAAGATAAGATAAACCTTATCATCTCACATGGGTTCCACCTTTTTAGACTTTTCCACAAATTAAATACACAAAATATTTATGACATCACTCTTTGTCCTTATTACAAATATAATATTTCTAATTCCTAATCATCTAGACCCTACTTCTCTACTTACCCCAAATTTGACATTTTAACATTACCGAACCACTTACGACAAATATTTACTTTTTACCACAACATTCCTATTGTACTTTGACTGTTACCGTACTCTACTTTATTTGGCGACGTCGTACCGACAGTGCCATTATTTTCTATCGGATGCTACTACTAATTATGCTTAACAACATCCTATTCCTAATACATACATTAATGAAATAGAAATTAGGGAGGAAAATTTTAGTGTTGACAGATCCTCTGGCCTCTTTTAACGTCATTGGCCTCCTTCACCGACCCTTGTTCCTCCATTGTCAAGTCCTGCTGACCTTTGATTGTTGGATCTGAAATGTGGGCTCACATAACTGAATTGAACTTTCTAATTTTCTTCTGTGCAGGGTCGTGTTTGATCAATTTTTCCAGGGGTTAAAATCAGGATAACAGTCTGGTGACTCATGGGGATATTTTCCTTCTAGATGAAGATATCAGTGGCCTTGTTGCATCCATTAGGCAGAAACTTCACAATTACACTTAATGGCTTCTTCTACACACCTTCTAAATGATGGCTTCCTTTACACACTTACTTACTCATACAATATTTCTCACTACTTCTCTCTATGCTAAATGAGGGGGGGGGTGGCCTCTTTATTTATAGGAATTCAGGCTTATCCACCCTATCTCTAAGATAGGATAGGAAATCTTTCCCCATCCAATCATATTCCATGCATAAAACTCTTGCCTTTACATGTAGGCTTATCTTCTAAGATAAGATAAACCTTATCATTTCACATGGGTTCCACACTTTTTAGACTTTTCCACAAAAAATACACAAAATATTTTTGACCACTCTTTGTCCTTATTACAATATAATAATTTTAATTCCTAATCATGTAGACCCTACTTCTCTACTTACCCCAACTTTGACATTTTAACATTACCGGACCACTTACGACAATATTTACTTTTTACCAAAAAATTCCTATTGTACTTTGACTGTTACCGTACTCTACTTTCTTAGAAAATGCAGACATGTATATGATTTGGCGCTGAACATGGCTCTTACTATGAGTGAAAAAGTGACAAGAGGCCAATCCTCCACCAAAATAATCAAGGTATCATCCATCACATCAGAAGATACCTCCTCAAGTTGATTGGCACTGGACTCCTGGAGGTGTTTATGGTGACCCATTGGCACTTTGAAACTCATCCTCAGGTGCACATTGAGAGTGGGCATGAACTCGGTTTTGGCTTCTCACCACAAGATGGCTGAAACATATTATGAAGCCAAGTGACCTAAATTGGGCATGATCTGGTCCTTTGAATGACATGCATCCATTGGTTATGAATTGCACAAAATATTCATACAAACGAATGTTGTTAAGTCTTCACTATGGACCTTCTTGGATTGGATGGTAGATGGGAGAGATGACGACATCCTGAGATTCTCTTTCCAGTTCCTTCTCCTGATGAAGAACTCTGGAAGATTCATATCTTCCAACCTTAGTTCCAGAGGGCTTCGTTATTGAAGTGCAGGTATGTTGGTCCTTGAATGCTCTCCTTCATGGCAGTATGGCTCATGTTGGTTTCCCAAGGTGGAACTGACCCTAGGAGGATACAAATGATGTGATCTCTGTGGGATCCTCTCCATCAAATATGATCCTACCAAACCTCAGACATATAATTTACCTACTCTTGTTGTTCTTTTGACCATGTGCTCAGCCTCCCCCATGGTGTCAAATTGATCTAAAACTCACTCACCATGGTTCCCCTCATCATTCAAACTATGAATTTTGAAAGCGCAAACTTCTGATCTTCATTTATTTAGAGTCTTGAAGGTGTTATTGAGCGTAGGGAGTTTAATTCATCCTGAAGGTTCTCATGTGGCCTACTGCCACGCTTGGAGCACTCTAGAACTATATGGTCCTCCTACACGATAGTCTAGAATAGTAGTCCTCTTCTTTGGATTTGGAGTAGCTCCTTTATTCCCATGCTTGTAAGTTGTAGCTGAAGCTTCAAAACACCAATTGTGGCTTAATACCCAAACCTCCTCCATAGGCTTGAACCACACAAGGGAACTCTTAATTTCAATTCTGAATTTAACGTATTTAGCCAATTTTTACAGTACAAGATTTTCAATCAAATAACACCCTTCTTTAGATGAACATTTGGCTTAACCACTTGCATCTTAAAAATGGTTTTTGGAGTCTCTCCCTGACATGGACCTTGGAAGACTTTGCAGGAGCAATGGTGGGTGGGGTACTCCACTAGTTGTTGCTTAATTTGTGGTGGAGGGGAGGATATTTCTTTTAGCTCCTTATGGAAGGCATCTGTTAGGTTTGGAAGGGAAAAGGGTAGACCTAGAATTGAGGTGAGATAGCACATATTCCCCAGAAGCATGGAGAAGGGAAATAGCATACTTGGGGCAGATTAGATGGGATGCTTGGAATATTGAATGCTCTGACTATGAGATGGTGTTGCTTGGGGAATGGAGAGATATATATTTTACCATTATCATACATGGTGTAGGAATAATACCCATTGATAAGGCTCCTTGACACCAAGTTCGTTAGGCCATCTATACTCCTATGTTGTAAAAACCATGTGTGCAAGTGGGGGAATCATCGATCAATCGCTGGAATGAAATTCACCTAGATCTATCATCATTGAGGGTTGTAATGCTTCCCATTGGACATAAGGGTAACAATACCATTGAGTTCGAAAGGAGTGCCCTAGCAGACACATATCCTGATTTCATTGCATTTCACTCTATGTTCTTAGCCCTTGATTACACCATGCTAGCCTAGGGAGTTCTTTGAAACACTCTTCTCCCAGAAAACCAGCATTCTCTATACCAGTTGTCACCATTATGATAGCGTTCCAAAACTTGTTATTTGATAAGCTCCATGGCCAAAAGTTTCCCTGGTGGTTTGGTAACTCCTCATATGGGGGTCCTCCAAGCATAATGGTTCTATGATTTGATCAATGTGCTAGATGCTAGAGGAGTTGGGATTTACACATTGGAGGCCAAGGAAGTGCACTACTGCAATTGTGTTGCGATAGTGTGAATTCCATGAGGGGAAGTGAATTCTTAAGTGATTGCACAACTTCATAAAGTGGAAGAAAACATAAAGACTATAGGGAAATCAAAACTGGATGAAAATGGATGGGATAAGCGTCTACAATTTTCAGAGGCCAACAATGGGTTGTTGACCTAGATGTAAACGATCACTAGATGTAGTTTTGTATGTGCCTCTAAACGATGAATCTCACATCTAAGAACTACGATCAACTTGATGAAATGCGCAAGTGGTAAGGTGACTTCCTAGACCTGTCACATTGGGCATGCCAAAAATGTTAGTAGTGGATCACACGAGAATGAGAACTTAAGATTTGTTTTTGATAATGAGATACCTCGAAAATTTTTCTGGAGCTAAAAATCTGTGTTGGGTTTTAAAATGGTACTTTAATCAAAACTAAAGTTAATGTAGACATCAAGTCCCTCCTCTTTATGGAAGAGGTTCCCTTATTGAAAGCAAGCAACAAAGCTTATATATAAATGTACAACTTTCATCTTAAGGTTGGACCTCCAGAGAATCTTGAAATGTTTTTTTACCGAAATAGCTTATCAATACAAACAAATAGAAGAAACTTGAAGAAAGGAAAGAGTAGAATATAATTCAACACTTGCCAAGGAAATAGGTTAAGAAGATGAAAGAGTATAACCCTATACATACTAAGAAAGAGGTGATACAGAATGCTGAAATCTTTGCTATCAAATTCATAATATAATGTAATATCATTCCATAGACACAAAGTTACTAAGAAATCATATCAATAAGAACACAAAGTTTCTTATTACAGAATGTATAAATGATCCACATATTGATACAGGCAAGCAAGAAGAGGACAATAAATGCAGATAGAGAGAAAGGTTTGAAAATCTTCTGTATTGATTTCTTTCGATAGATATTTAGGGAGGGTTCAAAATTATAAGAGTCCAACCTTTTGCAATGAGCCAAGATCTTACATTTATAGATGAAGCGAAGAGAGGAGAAGAAGAGGATGGAAAGAAAATCTGATTTGGAAGTTCACCCACCAACCATCAATGCCCCTGACATATCTACCTACATTCTGTCGAAGTCCTGGTTCTACATGTCTTTGGCAGTGTTAAAAAAGGAAGGATGGAAGATCATATTCAGATTTGATCCAATTGAAGCAGTCAGGATCTTGTATTAATGGCCTGAAAGATGTTTTCTATATTTCCACCCAAATTAAGATATCCAGTTGGTTCCCCATGTCTATTTGGCATGTTGGAGAAGGAAGGATGGAGATCATATCAGATTTGATCTAGTTTAAAGCATATTAGATCACACATTAATTGTGTGAGAGATGTTTTCTAGTTTTCTAACCACCAACTCCTGTTACAAACAATATTTTATGTTTCCATGGTGTAGAGGAGACCAATACCCTTCCAAGGGTATACAATTTTTCAAATTTCGAGCACTAGAGCAAAAATTATGCTCATTTGAATATTTGAATCAAATCTGTACAAAAATGCAGTGAAAATGCAAAAATAAATCCGTGGGCCCGAAATTGACTTTTACACCTTTAGCACAAAAGATTAAAAATTGTAAAAAGTTCCTTCCACAACCCCGCAAGCCCACAACTTCACATTTTACATTTGGGTCTGACACGTGGCATTACCTGAGTTGCTAACGGATTCGCGGCTCACTTTATAATTTTACTTCTTTTAGAAACAAAACTCAAAATCTCCTAAAGTTCTCTGCCGATGATCTGCCTCTCACGCTTTGACTTTTAATGTAAGCTCAACATTTGAACTTTTCCCTCTTGGAAACAAGGCTCAAAAATCTCCAAAGTGCCCCGACGACGCATCTTCCCGCTTTTGAATTTTCGATGTGGGTTGTCATCACTCAATCCAGCACTATGATAATTCTTCACCGGGAACTCCTCGTGCTATGATTATTTACTAATGCACATCTTTTAGTTTGGTAGATGTAATCTGGAAACACAACAACAAACATAACACAAGAATACTATAGACTATGATACAGAAGGAATGATGATAAATCTAAAATATCAGTGTAAACTATAATATCAACATGAAATTGTTACAATCTCACCCATGAGGTAGTTCAAGTGTTACTGACTTCACTTGCCTTCCAACAATAACTATGGGAGAAACTTCACAATTACACCTCTTAATGGCTTCTTTAAAAAACCTTCAAAATGATGGCTTCCTTTACACACTTACTCATACAATATTTCTCACTACTTCCTTCTATGCTATATGAGGGAAGATGGCCTCTTTATTTATAGGAATTCAGGCTTATCCACCATATCTTTAAGATAGGATAGGAAATCTTTTCCGGCTAATCATATTCCATGCATAAACTCTTGCCTTTACATGTAGGCTTATCTTCTAAGATAAGATAAACCTTATCATCTCACATGGGTTCCACTTTTTTAGTACTTTTCCAAAAATAAAATATAAAAAATATTTATGAAATCACTCTTTGTCCTGATTACAAATATAATATTTCTAATTCCTAATCATGTAGACCCTGCTTTTCTACTTACCCCAACTTTGACATTTTAACATTACTGGACCACTTACGACAAATATTTACTTTTTACCACAACATTCCTATTGTACTTTGAATGTAACCACACTATACTTTATTGGTGGCACCGTACTGACGACGCCGTTATCTTCTATCAGACGCCACTACTAATCATACTTAACAACATCCTATTCCTAATACATACATAATAAAATAGAAATTACGAATAAAAATTTTAATGTCGACATTTTCCCCCTTTCTAGCTTCTACTCCGTCCTCAGAGTAGACTATTATGGTGCTTGGAAAATATTTAACTTGTCTTGGTTGACCCATTTCGTAATGGGGGTGCCATCTCAATTCCTCTAGTGGATATGTACCATTTTCATGCACAGCTACTATTTTGTAGGGCCCCATCCATTTCGAGAAGAAATTTTCTCTGCCTTGTTTTTTTGTATCTGGAATCATATACTAGAACTAAGTCATTCACATGAATTGGAGACCAATAGATCTTTTGATCAAAGTATTCCTTCTACTTCATTTTCTTCTTATAGCTTGTATCCTTCGCTATTTCCCTCATTTCCTCTAGAAAATGAAGATTGTAACAACCTTTCTTTTACTAAATCACTTTCATCCATCCTTTCATTTTTCATAACTCTCACAATGGGAATATCAAACTCAATAGGAAGAACTGGGTCAATGTCATAAGCCAACTAAAATGGGGAGTATCCTGTTGCTGACTTTGATGTTACCCTATATGCCCACAATGTTGCATGAATCATTTTATCCCACTTGTGTACCTGCAAGGGCTGCATCTTTTGCTAGAATTTGACATAACACAAAAAATTTGTTCGTTCCACCTGTCCATTTGTGTTTGACTTGTATGTTGTTGCCTTCTTGTGCTTAATAGAAAACTTGTTGACTAGGGCTTCTACCACCTCATTAATGAAGTGACTTCCTTGATCTATTACAATTTCTAATGGACAACCAAATCTGGTGACAATACGTTCATATATGAATCTTGCCACTTCAATCCATGGAAGTTGTTTTCAATGGCCTAGCTTCAACCCACTTGGTTAAATAATCTGTGGCAACTACAATATACTTATTTTGGCATGGGGTAGTTAGAAGTAGACCTATAATATATATTCCCCACTTTTCAAAGGGACCAAGTGGAAGAATAGGGCATAATGGAGCTGATGAAGTCTTACGGTTACCATGTGTTTGACAAATATCACATGTCTTACAATAATTATAACAACCTCTAAAAAGAGTGGGCTAGTGATAACCTGCATCCAAGATCCTTCTTGTTGTAAGTTGTCCGAGAGAAGTTTCTTCCACATGTACCATTATGGAATTCTTTTATCATCTCCTTCCCTTAATCACGTCCAACTGCCCTCTTGTACTATCCATTAGGTCATATTCGAAATAATACTCCATGCAAAATAGAATATGGACGACTAGCTTGAGTAATCTTCCTCTTAGTCTTTACATTGGCACCATCATGAAACTTGAATTCATTCAGATAATTCTAAATATCTATGTATTCACTAGGAATTGTGTCAAGGGATAACAATGTTGCCGCTGGGAAATCATCATCATGACAAAATGAACCTAAACCATCATAGGCTTAAGAGAGTGCATTTGCATTGACATGCTTCTTTCCTGACCTATCTATAATATCAAATTTCAAATTCTTGTATCAAAATTATCCATCTTGTTATCCTCCCTTATGGGTTAGGCTTATTTACAATATATTTTAGAGCCTGATGATCTGCTACAACTATAAATTTCTGCCATAGCAAGTAATTTCTAAACTTCCATACAGCAAAAATGATAGCTAGAGCCTCTTTTTCAGTTACAATATAATTTACCTCAGCATTGCTCATTTGTCTGCTCCCAAAGTAAACTAGATGATCATTCTCCATTTTCATCCTTTCGGCTTAGAGTACTTCCTAGTGCTACATCTGAGGCATCAATATACACAATGAACAGCTTGCTCCAATCCGGATTCTTTAAAATAGGTGAATACACCAGGGCTTCCTCCAGTTGTTCAAAAGCTTTATGTGCCTTATTTCCTGGTTCATAAATAACATCCTTCTTCAAAAACTAGGTTAGTGGCTATGCAATCTTTGAGAAAATCTTGACAAACCTTCTATAGTAACCCACATGGCCTAAAAATGATCTCAACTTACTTCTATTCATAGGAAATGGTAACTCTTTGATTTTTGAAAATTTATTAGGATCAGTACCAATACCATCTCTGGATACAACATGCTCTAACAAAACACCTTTAGAACATCCAAAGACACACTTTATAAGGTTTAGTGAGGCTTGTGCTTCATCTAACCTTTGAAATATTGTTTCCATCTAGTGCAGGTGGTCCATCTTGCTCCCATAGATGTAAAAATCATCCAAAAATACTCTGATGAAGTTCCCAATGTAGGGTTCAAACACCTTATTCATCAAGTGCTTGGAACGTTGTCTGGAGCATTACACAACCCAAAAGGCATAACTCTATAAGAAAATGTTCCTTAAGGAGTGGTGAATTTTGATCTATCAGTTGATCTTTCTCTGCTATACAAACTTGGTTGTATTCATTATATCCATCAACAAAACTATAGCACTCCTAGCCAGCTACTTCATCCAAGATCTGATATGAGAATGGAAGAGGGTAATGATCCTTCTTTGTTGCCTTATTGAGCTTCCTATAATTAACACAAATGCGTAGCTTCCCATTATTTTTTATTGAGATCACAATGGGAGAAACCCATTCTGAATTCTCCACAACAAAAATGAATCCTACATTAAGAAACTTATTTATTTCTTCTTTTACAGTCTTGGAAAAATTAGGATTCATTCTATATGGTATTTGCTTTATGGGCTTAGCACCATCTACTAGCTCAATAGAATGTTCTACCCAACTTACTTGACGGAGTTCCTTGTAATCAAAAGTGAATAGGTGTATGTACCTTCAAAAGGGCTGGAGGTAGCATTCCTTTTCACTCTCCATCACAACATCACCAATCTTTATTTGTTGGAGACGATCATCAATTTTTTCTTCAGATAATTTTAAGGGTTTATGAGTCGGTGTGATTTGAAGGATATCCATGACCAAAACATCAACCTCACTTTCTTCATCTTATGTGTCCACTTCATTGGTACTAGAGTAATCAGAGGATGTCCAATCATCAGTTTCATCACTTGAATCCACATGTTCTACCTTATGATGCCGAGGGATCACATTTATCTTCACCCTCTCTCTGCCACGTCCAAGTTTCATGAAGCCTTCACTCCAGTAGTTTTTTACATGAACTTTCCTTAGCCATGGTCTTCCCAAGAACATTGGGTATGCAACAGTACCATTTTTCTTCACCTGAAAGTCTAGCACACATACAACACCCATAACAAATATTGCCACATTTGAAACAACACCTTCTGGTTTAGTTTTTCACTTATTTAATGACCTTAACATAATTGTTGAGGGGAAATCAATTTTTAAATCCAACATATTCATTACAGACTCGATCATTACATTAACTGCAACACCTCCATCAATAAAGACATCATGAGTTGAAATACCATTACATAATACCTTAACTTGTGGAGCATAAGGATCTGCCTCTGCCTCTAAAACAGGTACCCTCAACCTCCTTACTTCGTCGAGCATTGAGTCCACTTCGTAGCTCCCATATCTTCTCAGAAGACATAGCCAAGAAGTTGACCATATGTAATATTCACAGGCCTTTTGGAAATATCTTCTAAGATGGAGTATGGTCCTTTTCCTTGTGAAATTTTAAAATCCTGCACACCCAACTTTCTTCTCCTATGTTTCTTACTAGTTTCTCCTTTCATCATCTTAGGCTCATTTCCATCTTGGTTATCTTTTTCGTTCTTCCTTTTTATTACAAACACATCTGCTTCATTATTTATGCTCCTATCTACTACATCAAAAGAATTCACAGGTGCTTTTCCTTTATCATTATCTCTTGTAGTAGATGTAGAAGCTCTATCTAGAAAATTATACTTATAATGACCTTTTTTATGAAAACCGTAACATACAACTTCAGTTATATTTCCGTTTGGACCTCTATCTCCTCCCTGAGAACTAAATTCCTTTCCTTGAAGAAGATTAATAGTTAACTGACCCATCTTCTTGAGTAGATCTTCATACTCAATAGATGTTCTAGGGAAAAGATTTGTGCTCACTAAGAGTGGTTGTGGATTCTGGACCAAAGGTGTTGGTGTAGGCTCTACCTTAGCAGTAATTTCTTTGGGCTCCTCTTCCATGCTTTCTTCTTGCCTTCTTGCAATTTCCTTTGCTTATTCAATGGTAGCTGGGTGGTCATACTTCACTCATTGTCTGATCTCTGGTTTCATCCCAAGACTGAAGTAATTACACAGAAGATTATCCACGCCATTCATCAACCCATCTGTTAATCCTTCCTTCCAGATCAGGGCATCGAGCTTCCTCCTTAGCTCTAGAACACGAGCATGATAATCCCTTATCTTCTCCTTCTCTCCTTTGGATAGCTTTGTGATATCGATCATGAGATCTACATATTTCTATTGTTCACTAAATTCTTCAAGAAAACTTTTAGTTAATAAATCCCATGAGTTTTTCACATTATCACCTAGTGTTTCAAACCACCTAAGGGTTGAACCATCCAAAAAGGTAGGAAAAAATTCAATCGATTGTTCCCTTCTTATGAGGCCATTACAAATGCAAGATCATTTAAACTCTTGAATGAAAGATGAAGCATCTTCATTAGATTGGGCTGAAAAAACAAGAATCTTCCCCATTTTTAAAAGTAACCACAGTGAAATCCCAGCTCACAAGTACAATCAGTAAGACTTATGTGCACAAATAATTGGACTCACTACAATAGAAAGTGACTTTACACATTTCTACAGTAAAATAGGAATGACCATGGTAAACTATGGTAAAACTTGACTTACTGCGGTAAAAATTGACTTTACTGTGGTAAACACCATTTACGGTAAAAAGTGAAGTTACTATGGTAAAAACTATTCACGGTAAAAAGTAAAGTTACTATGGTAAATACTATTCATGGTAAAAAGTGACTTTACCATGGTAACTACTATGCATAGTAAAAACAAGGTTACCCTCCAAATGATTTCTGACTAAATGGGAATATTTCTCCAGAAAATCCACAAATGAGGAATGGTCCTAGCAATGGAACCAAAATGTCATCACCAATCCAGCACTATGATAATTCTCCACTTGTAACTCCGCATGCTATGATTATTTACTAATGCACAGCCTTTAGTTTAGTGGATGTAATCTGGAAACACAACAACAAACATAACACAAGAATACCATAGACTATGATACGAAGGAATGATGACAAATATGAAATATAAGTGTAAATTATAATATCAACATGAAATTGTTACAATCTCACCCATGAGGTACTTCAAGTGTTACTGACTTCACTTGCCTTCCAACAATAACTATGGGAGAAACTTCACAATGGATTCTTTTACACACCTTCTAAATGATGGCTTCCTTTACACACTTACTCAAACAATATTTCTCACTACTTCCCTCTATGCCAAATGAGGGAAGGTGACCTCTTTATTTATACGAATTCAGGCTTATCCACCATATCTCTAAGATAGGATAGGAAATCTCTTCCAGCCAATCATATTCCATGCATAAACTCTTGCCTTTACATGTAGGCTTATCTTCTAAGATAAGATAAACCTTATCATCTCACATGGGTTCCAACTTTTTAGTCTTTTACACAAATAAAATACAAAAAATATTTATGACATCACTCTTTGTCCTTCTTACAAATATAATATTTCTAATTCCTAATCATGTAGACCCTACTTCTCTACTTACCCCAATTTTCACATTTTAACATTACCAGACCACTTACGACAAATATTTAATTTTTACCACAACATTCCTATTGTAATTTGACTGTTACCCTATTCTACTTTATTGGTGGCACCGTATTGATGGCGCTGTTATCTTCTATCAGACGCCACTACTAATCATACTTAACAATATCCTATTCCTAGTACATACATAATAAAATAGAAATTACCGAGGAAAATTTTAATGTCGATAGGGCATCAACACGTGGCTTTGCCTACGAGCCAGTGGGGTTGCGCTTTACTTTTACAATTTTACACCTTTTTTCATAGTGTCTCAAAACACAAAAAGGACCCGCCTTTCCATCACCGCTTGATCTAGCCAATTAGAATCCTTCAGGCTACTAGGCCAATTCGACACTTTTTGTCAAAGTAACTAAGTGACAAGTGCGCAAGATAAAATTCACCACACCACATCCTATCAGAGATGCCCATGTATCTATTGACGTCGGGACAAAAATTGAGAGGGAAGATACACCTGTCATTCACGACTATGGAAAAATGTAGAGAGGGGAAACTTCACCATTTACATCTAAATAACAAATTTCTCTAGTTCCATTGTATTCTTCCTAAGTCCCTCCCATTGGCGAAGACATTCTTCCTTACTTGAGACACGTGGAGCGTTGGCGCACGTTGGAACTGCCCCCCAAACTTTACTTTTGAAAGAGCATTGATTGGACGCATGGAGGCTTTCATAGACTCTGGAGTTTTCAACGTTTGGCTTTGTCCCCTTTTTAGACTTGGGACACGTGGAGGGTTGGTGCTAGCTTAGGGTCTCTCTTTGGGCCACACCTTTGAAGTTGCACCGATGAGGCACATGGAGAGTCTGCGCTCTCTTACGATCCTACTTTGAACTTGGCCTTTAGAGGTACACTGTTAGCCAATTCAATGGCTAGCTTTATCTTTTTGGACTCTAACCATGTGTAGGGAATGCACATGTTTGGGGTCTCCACATTTATGCACCAGACCAAAAGTGTGCCAAAGAGACACATGGCACCTTCCACGGTCCTTCTATACTTAGCTAATTCAATTGATGGCTCTATCCCATTTTCAAATTCTAACCACATGGAGGGTCTGTGCACATTTGGGGTCTCCACGTTTTTGCACCATAGAAAAAGTGCACCGAAGAGACATGTGGAACCTTCTGTGGTCCTTCTATACTTATCCGATTCAGGCCTCGATTGAACACTTCCTTTCCCCATTTTTCTCCTACTAAGCTCTACTCACTTTCGGAATCAATTTTTTGGGGTTGACTGCGAGTCCACGCAACTAGGCTGACCCTTCCGTTCTTCCTATACAAGATCGCATTTAAACAATGTTTCCCTGGGGGGAAGATTGTGATAACACTTCTCTAATGCCTTGTTCGTTTCCATGCCTGGCGGCAAAACTGGATGCATCATATCACAGCTATAGAAAAATATTGATAAATTCCATGCATCCATGAAAGGAGATAGAAATTTTTTCCAAAACATGTAGATTGAGGAATTTTAAATGGAACTATCGGGATTAAAAACCGAGTACAAACACTTGGGACCTATAAATTCGTCTTTCATAAGAGGGGAATTTTTGGGCACAATAGCTGGCTCTTTCTGGGGATGACTTGGCTTAGAAAGTGGAACAAGGCAAGATAAAGAACCATAGAAAAACTCTGGGAAATTAGATCAGTACCTTATCCATTGGGAAAATAGAGTTAAAGGCGAAGCAATACAGAAGACAACACACAGGGAAAGGAAACAAACCAAAAAATAAAAACAAAAAACCACACACAGTATATACAAAAGGACTGCCTAATCAGCTAGGACTTGAACAAATTAAAATATTTCACACTATAAGGATGTGGGAGAGAGGATCCATCTAAATAATCTAAGTAGAAAGAATTTTCTCCAGCAAAGTGTCTGATTTTGAAAGGACCAAGCCAAAGAGAATCAAACTTACCATGGATTCCTTGAGGTTCATGTCTCTTTTCCCATTGCAGAACCATATCTCCCACTTGAAAATATTTGGGCCTAGCCTTCTTACCAAATAACACTTTCACCTTTAGTTGATGAGCTGAGATCCTATCAAAAAATTACATCCTATCTTCATCTAGCTTCTGGAGATATATGATCCTCTTGTCAAAGGAACTGGTGAAACTTGTATCTTTAATAGCCTTCATTAAGTGCAAGGTTTGCAATTCCATTGTTATTGGAAACTAAGCTTAAACACCATACACCACCTGGAATGGAGACATCCCAATTTATCCTTTGGGTGTAATTCTATTTTCCTAGAGAGCATCATAGAGCTTCTTGTGCCAATTCCTTTGAGAGTCATTAACAAGCTTTCGAATGATGGTTACTAGATTCTTATTTATTGATTCTGCTTATCCATTCCCTTGAGGATAATAATCTAAAGAATGAGCAAGGGAAATGTTAGTGTAGAATCACAACACCCCTAAACGTTTGCAACCAAATGAGTTGAGACTCTCAGTTTGATTGCACAACATGGAGCATCTCTCAAAGTGTGGGACCTTGTGAGTTGAGAGAGCTCTTTGTATTAAGGCTGGTTCCTATTCCTCTGTGTAGTTTCACACAAATAAATTGTAGAGTATCTATTCTAAATCCTACTCTACCTTACTAAAGAGATAAGGTTGTGAAGATACAAGGACATAAAATCTAATCTAATGAGGTGATACACCAAAGGAATGTTAAAACATTCATTTTGCAAGATAACACAAACCATAGAAATGTGATGCAAATGCCATGCACAGATAACCAAACTATAATGAGAGATGAAAAGGCAACAATAAACACATAAGAGAGTCGAGAAACATCCATAGACATATATTATTGCTCCAAAAGTCAATATAGTGCATTACAGTGCCCAAGAGGAAAAATCTTGCATTATAACTTAAATAGGAGGTTTGGAAACTCCACAAATTGGCTTATAGACAAGGGAAGAAGGGAGAGTGTAAAACAAAAATGTCCAACCCTTTACAAAGATCCAAACTTCTTCTTTTATTGATGCAGTAAAGAGAGGAGAAGAAAAGAGGTGGAAAACTTGAATTGGAACTCATCTACTGGCCATTAATGTCCCTGTAAATCCACCCACAACCTGTCGAGCCTGCCGCTCCATGTCTTCTCAACGCGTTGAAGAAATAAGAACAACAGACTAAATCCAATTTGATCTAGTTGTTAGAGAAATCAGATCATGTATTAATGACACGATGATGTTTTCCCATATTTCACCCACCTAACCTCGCCATAATTAAAGTTTCAAGTTTCCATGGCACAGACGTGGTCAAGACCTTTCTGATAGCACCAAATTTGTTGAATTTTGGGCACTAGGTCAAAAGATATGTCTATTTGAATATTTGGGTTGGTTCGTATAAAATGGTTAAAATTGGTTTACAGGACAGATCTGCGGACCCAAAATTTACTTTACACCCTTTGGCACAAAGAACACAAAAATTCAAATATGCCCCATAACCCCTCAATACCCTTTTGTCAAAAACCATATTTGGGTCCGCTAGTCCGTATTTTCCATTTAGGAAAAAAATCATTCCAAGGCCTGCTGACCCGCATTCAATATAGGCCTGATACATGGCTCCTTAGGCATCGGCAAAAGAAAAAGGTTGAAATTACCTCCGGTGACCCGTCATCCCGCTTTGACTTAGAATATGACCACATGGATGACTGACATTCATTTAGGGACCGCTTTTGTATTTTTTTTTGAAGTTGTGTCAGGTAGACACGTGGCTTCTTCCATGGATTTGCTTTGATCCTTCATGTTTTTGACTAAGTCTTTTTACTTAGCGGGGCTGTATATCTGACCTAGGACATGTGGAAGCATGGCGCTTACCTAAGGACCCACTTTTAGAAGATGTGCTGGGCTGACACGTGGAAGCCTTGCGCTCCTTTGAGTTTCTGTTTTGGGCCGTGCCTTTTAATGTGTGCCATTAAAACACATGGCGCATTTCACCTGCATTCTTATACTTAACCTATTTGGGCCCATTTTTTTAGATTTGACCTTTGTTAACCCCCGACCACATGGAGGGCTGGTGCAAGTTTGAGTTTCTGCCTTAGGCTCCCATATTGAAATTGCGCCAAACTAACACATGGTTCCTTCCACTTGTTTGGACTTTTCAACAGCCGACTCTATCCTTTTTTCATTTTGGGACACGTGGAATCTCCGCGCTCATCTGGGAATCACTTTTTCTTATACCCTTGAAGGTGCACCATTTGAACACATGGCGACTTCCGCTAGTCCTCTATACTTAATCAATTTTGGGCCCACTCTATCAATGTTTTGACTCTGGGACACATGGAAGCTTGGTGCTTGTTCGAGTCTACCTTTTGAGTTTAATCTTTGGAGAAGCACCGGTGAGGCACGTGGAGGCTTCCGCTGATTCTTTAATACTTAGTTGACTTTAGTGTAGTTTGAGTCATTTCCAAAGCCCAAAAGAATTTGAACCTTTTTCTCCATTTATTTTCCTTTGAGCTTCTAGTTTTCTTTGACACTGTTTGCTTCCTTTTCGACCCTACTCATCCATTGTAGATCCTTCCTACAACCTATTTGTTGGATTTTAAGCATGGGCTCATGTGACAGAACCATCCATTGGATTTCTTCCTGCATGGAGTCATGTTTAATCAATTTTTCCTGGGGAAAAATTGAGATAAGAGGAAATTCCATAGCCATATCAGAAATCCATCATCTCAGAAAAAGAAAAATTAGAAGTATTATTGTTATCACCAAATCACAGCACCCCTCTGTTTATACAAGTGCATATACTTGAACTCACGGTGTGATTGGATAACATGGGTACTATCTCCAAGTTGTGGGACTTGCTACTTGAGATAGACCTCCAGAGAAAGCTGGTTCTTGCTCCTAAACTACCTGCCATAATCTACTCTAATGCAGGGGAAACTAACTATTATAATCTAAACCTCCAAGGGACCAGGGAGAGAGAATGCATAAAATGAAATCCTACACTAAAACGGTGATACACCAGAAAAGGAGGGTGTGAGAGTAGTTTTCAAATGCGTGAGATGCAGAAGCAAAGTGCACACTAGAAGGGGTGATGACAGTTCTCCACAATCTAGCAAAATGCATTCACAAAAGTACCTCGAACATACACAATGATAATGGATCCCTGCAAGAACATAATAATAGACACAATATTCTTGTAATCAAGGTTGAAGGGGCAATAAGAATGCAAGAAAACACAGCAGAGGAAGATATATCTACAAACTTATATTTTATTGCTTCATGATATGCACAGTTCAATCTATTACAAGATAAGGGCCTAGATCACCATACAAGGAGTCTACAACAAGGGCTTGCAACACATTGGTTTCACAAAGCAATTTGGCAGAGCTTTGCTACAAAACTGCCTCCCTTTACAATGAGCCCAACACTCTAATTTATAGAAAAAATGAGAAGAGAAAGAGAAGGGAAAATGGAAATCCCAAAATATGTCCTTCAACCACTTGTAAGAGGCATTAAATGGAGTAAAAAGATTATATTTTGCTTGTAAAAGGCTCCCTATACTGTCCCAGGTGCTGCAACAGAGAAAGAATGATGATCATGCCTCTTAATTGCACTCCCAACCACCAAATAAAACACTGTTATGAACCCAGCCACGTTTTCTTAAAAATATCAATCAATATCTCATAAAATATGAAATTTATTGATTTTTTTACATCAGGATTGGAGCCATGATTCCAACGGTACCAATTTTATGTGATTTCGTTGAGAAATACAAAAGTTATGGCCTTCTGAGTGCAGGTAGCTATTTTGGGTCTGGCAGGCGTTTTCTGTCATTTGACGGGAATGAGCATTAACTGACTGAGCAGAATATGTTTCTTTTATTTAAATAAATCTACCCTTGTTAAAAATAATAAATCTATTTTTTTTTTGGCGTAGAGGATGCTCGTGCTCGTTCCAGAAAGTCCAATTTTGTGAAAATTGGAGCTCGGAGTCAAAAGTTATGGCTGTTTGAAGTTTCACGGGTAAAACGTTGACTTTTCTTCTTTGCCTTTGGCTATTTCATCTTTTCGCGTCCCACACGTCCGTCGTGTACTTTTTTCCCAACTGTCTCGGATGAAAATCTTCTGCTTCGGCCGATTCGTGATTCCTTGTTCCTGTTTGTGGCTTTTTCACCTTTTCGCGTCCCACGCGTCCCTCGCGTACTTTTGTCCCAACTGTCTCGGACTACCTGGGAAAAATATATCCAAACCGTTTGAAATGGATTGCCTATCAGAAAATTGGCCGATTCGCGTCCCACACGTACTTTTGTCCCGGCTGTCCCAAAACCGCGCGAAACAAAAACTTGACGACTTTCCCTGCTTTCGGCCGATTCGGCTTTTTGCGTCCCTCGCGTCCCGACGTCCCAACTATCTCGTGGATTGCCTGGGACAAAAATGTCTGACTTAGCTGATTTTCTTTGTTTTTTCGGCCCCAAGCTTGGTACAACGAACCTCAGTATGACCCGAACCCTTCAGACCCGAAATGCTTCAAAACAGTCCTGCAACCTTATTTTTTGCATTTTTTCCATTTTTTCTAACTTGTTGGGATTTCTTCTTGGATGGGAGAGTTAGAAAAGGGCCGAGGGGACCCCGAAAAACATGATTTCAGGCCTTGAATCAATCTACTTGCTCAGGACTAAATAATTTGATGCATGTTATCAAAATTACCTTGAGGGTGAATTTTGGATAACAATTATTAGTCACAATCTTGTTTAGTACCCTAAACCTTATCAAGATGTTTTCTTTGATGAAATTACACACCATCTCAGAAGTATTGCTTTTGACTGGAACAACCTCTACCCACTTTGTGAAGTAATCTGTAGCAATTAGCACATGAGTATTTCTAACACTAGAAGGTGTGTTAAGAGTTCTAATGAAATCCAATCCCCACCATTGATAAGTCTCATCAATCACTACTGTTTTGAGTGGTAAGGCAACCAACATAGGTCTCAAAATAAAAGTCCGACAGGATTCACACTTACCTACCCATTTTGATGCATCTCTGAACAATGTAGGCCAATAGTACCTTGTACGAAGGATATTATGGGCAGTGACAACAGAAGATAAATTCCCTCCACAAGCCTGATCATGAAAATATGAAAACAACTTCTTCTATTGTTCTTTGTCCACACATTTAAAGAATCTTCCATCTATGCCTCACTTGAATAAAGAATTTTCCCATAATACATATTGTGCAGACCTTAGCTTAATAGTTCTCTTTTCCTTGGCACTCAAGTGGGAAGGACACTCTCCATAAGTAAGAAAATGTGCAATACCAACATACCATTTATCTGTTGAACTGAGGAAGAGGACAACAGGAACATCAACTGCTTCTTTGGACAATTCTGCATCATCTCCTTCAACAATAAGCTCACATAAGCCTTTACCCTGAACTAGCTTAGTTGAATTGATATCAAGGTCATAATCTTGGAGTTTTGCTACCCAATTGCCTCTCTTAGTTCCAAACTTCTGTTGTGTAAGAATAGACTTGATGGTTGTATCAGGTAAAAGTACAACAGAGTGAGAATTAAGAATATAAATATGAAACTACTTGACAACTTTGACCACTGTAAAAGCATGTTTCTCCATCATAGTATATTTCAATTCATGATCTTTTAGAACATAGCTCATGAAGGCAATTGGAAGTTCATGATCCTTAGAATTTTTTTGAGTTAGCACAGTAGCCAAGGTACTCTCTGTAGCATAGCAATAGATACTAAAATCTTTGCTGAAATTAGGACATGCTAAGATGGGGGTTCTAGCAATGGCTTCTTTGATACCTTCAAAAGCTTCTTTACCTTCAGATGTCTAGCCAAAAGTTTTCTTTCCTTTCATCATGGGAGAAACACTCATAGTAAGTTATGCTCTGGAATGAATCTCCTCAGGAAATTTATCTTTCCAAAGAAAGAGTGAACACCCTTTTTTCTTGTGTTGGAACCAAGGCCCTTGATGTTGAAGCTGTGTTTGGATCATATGACTAGAAAGGCCTAGCAGCTTGAGGTTTTCCTTAGTTTTGGCTTTGATTTGCAGCCTACGCTGATTGTCTATTTTGCTGATATGGGGGTCTAGCTTGATACTGAGTCTAAGGCTAATATGGCCTAGAACTCTGAGCTTACTACCTTTTGATAGTCACCAAATAATTCCCTAGGTTTTGCAATTGTTTCATAACTTATTGAAGTTCTTTTGAAGTGCTAGAAGATGAGGTGGAGGCCTCAGCTGAACTCTGATTCCTTAGGGTAGGTATAAGAGCTAATGTGGGTGTCTGGCTAGTGCTTGGATCTCCTAGTTTTAGGTATAAAGGAATGGGTGGCCTAGGAGAAAGTTTGTCATCCTGAATAAGAACATTTTCAGCTCTAATAGAAATGTTATAGGCTACTAGTAAGGTGGTACCTCCCATTGATTGAATCATTAAAGAAATATCAAAATTTAGATCTCTAAGAAGGTATAAGAAAGCACCTTCATCTGTGGCCTTACAGCCAATGGAATCCTATCCCATGTTGTTTGGAATCTAAACTTGAAATATGTCAGCTGTTGGAGAGCTCTGCACAGATGGTCCCAAGTCTGAATAGAGTCTATTGCTAGACTCCTAAACCATCGTGAAGCTTTACCCTTGAGTGAAGAAGCTAACAACTTGACTGTAATGTACATCTCAATGATCTCATGAATCATGAAGACATTAGCAATATCTTGAATGTGGTCACTAGGAGAAGTCTGGTTCTCTCCAATGAAATGGGGAATACTCTTTAATGCTACAACTGGGACTGGATTTTTTGCATTGATAGCAAGTGGGATGCTGCCAGTGAAGTCAACATAGGGGTTGGGTGGTTGTGCCATTATGATTGGCCTTAGAACCCTTGTTGATTGAATGAACGGCCTACTAGGTGGAGGTGTTGACAAGGTTCTTCTTGGTGGAGATGGAGACCTCTAGGATCTTCTTCCCCTTCTTGATCTGTTTGGAGACAAGTGTAGATAGACAAAGAGTCTCTCCCCTCTGGTTCTTGAGATTTTTTTATTCTTCTCATATACTTGAAACTCTTGGACTATTAAAACTAGTAGATTCTGTCTCTTTGGGATTCACCAGATGTGTAACTTTAGAGCTTCCTAAAAGCTAAAAAACTTGCAACAAGTTCACATCAATCTTATTACAATAAAAATAGAAACCTCTTGTCCCACTGGGCATGCCAAAACTGTTAGTGCGGAATCACAGCACCCCTGAGTGCCTACAACCAGATGAGTTGATACGCTCTGTGTGATTTCACAACATGGAACATCTCTCAAAGTGTGGGACCTTGCAATTTGAGAGAGCTCTCCATATTGAGGCTAGTTCTTATTCCTCTGTTTAGGTGCATACAAATAAAATGCATAGGATCTACTCTAAACCTACTCTATATTACCAAGGAGACAAGGTTGAGAAGATACAAGAAAATAAACCTAAGCTAACGAGGTGATGCACCAAAGGAATGTTAAACACTCATTTTGCAAGCTAACACAGACCATATAAATGCAATGCAAACACCTTGCACAGATAACCAAACTACAATAAGAAATTAGAAGGCAACAATAAACACATGAGAGGGTTGTGAATCATCCACATAAATATATTATTGCTCCAAAAGTCAAAAAAATACATTACAATGGATAAGAGGCAAAATCTTGCATTACAACTTAAATGGGAGGTTTGGAAACTCCACAAATTTTCTTATAGACAAGGGAAGAAGGGAGAGTGAAAAACAGAAATGTCCAACCCTTTACAAAGAGTTAAGCTCTTTCTTTTATAGATGCAACAGAGAGAGAAGAAGGAGAGACGCAGGAAAACTAAGTTGAAACTTGCCTACCGTCCATCAATGCTCCTAAAAATCCATCCATAATCTATCAAATCTACCTTGATTACTTGTTTGATACGTTGACGTAGGAAGAACGGCGGATCAGATCAAATCTGATTTGGTTGTTGGAGCAAATGGATCCTATATTAATGGCACAAAGACGTTTTTCAATTTTTATCCAGCTAACTTCGTCAAAATTAAATTCTTATATTTCCATGGCATAGATGAGGTCGAGACCTTTCCAATGGTGCCAAATTTGTTGGATTTTAGGAATTGGATCCACGGACCCGAAAATCACTTTGCACCCCTTTTGGACAAAAATACAAAAATGCAATTTTTTTCCCGTAGCCCTGCATTTCCTTTTTTGTCAAAAAATCATCCTCGGGTCCTTTGGTCCGCATTTTTTCATTTGGACAAAAAATTACTTCAAGGACCGCCAGACTGCATGTAATTTATGCCTAACACATTGCTCTTTGGGCATCAACAGAGGCGTGGCTCATTTGGACTTTATGTATCTTGAGAACGAAGCCCAAAAGTTAAAATTACCTCTAGCGACCCACCTTCCCACTTTGACTTGGAACATGGCCATGTGGAGGGATGGTGCTTGTTTGGGGACCTCTTTTGAATTTTTCTTTTGAAGTTGTGTTGGGCTGACATGTGGCAACTTCTTTGGCTTTGCTTTGTTATTTTATGTTTTTGAATAAGTCATTTTGTTGTGTGGGGCCATACATCTGACTAGGGACACGTGGAGGCTTGCCGCTTGTCTAAGGACCCATTTTTAGATTTATATTTGAAGATGCATCAGGATGACACGTGGAAGCCTTGTGCTCATTTGATTCATCTTTTTGAGTTTATCCCTTAGAGATGCACTGATTAAGCACGTGAAAGCTTCCACTGATTCTTTCATACTTGGCCAATTTTGGGCTCGTTCCGAATCATTCATAGAGCTCATAGACTTCGCATTTTTCTCCTTTTCTTTTCTTTCAATCCTTTGGTTTTCTTTGACACTATTTTCATTCTTCCCCGACCCTTCTACTCCATTGTAGATCATACCTATAACTTATCTGTTGGATTTGAAGCGTGGGTTCATTCAACGGAAACGTTTCTTGAATTTCTTCCTTCACAGGGTTGCGTTTGATCAATTTTGTTGGGGGAAAAATTCAGATAACAAGACCTTTAGAAGTATTGGATGAGGCTTTGGATTTGAAATTGACAAAGTTAACCATTTTAGCAAACACTTTTGGATGGGTTTGGTAAAACTCTGCGTCTAAAATTTTGATTTTGGTCTTTTTGAGGCAATGATATCAAATGACCCAGAGGTGGATGGGGCATCACTACAAGGAACAAGATTTTTTTTTGATTTATCAACATTAAGAATTGAAGGAAAATAAAGTTTTGGAAACAGATGTACAAGGAGGAGGATTAGCATTACTCACCTTTTGCATGGAGGCAGAGGGAATATGAGCTCTTCTTCTTGCAACCACTGGAATAGTTATAGGAAATTCCTTGGATTTCTTAGAAGGCTGCATCACTTTTTATTTTATTTTCATTTTCTCTCAAGTCATAAAAACATATGAATGAATATTCATCTCTGCCATTCTTTCATCATATTCATCTTCGTCATCTATACCTTCAGTGTTAAGGAAATGAACTTGAGATCCACTAAGCTCTTCCAGTTCTTCATCAACCTCTTGTTCCGGTTCTTCATAGAGTTCATTAAACTCCTCATCATCAATTTCTTTAACTTCACTAGTTGCATTGACTGGAACCTTGATAGGTGGGACTTCAATAGCTAATTTATTTTGAGAAGGAGGTAACTGGTTTCTAGGCTGAAAATTCCTTCTTGGAATATCTTGATAAGTAGTATGTTGAGCCAATTGCTTTTTGATGACAATGAGATCATTTTCCAACTTCTGCACTAACTGATCTGAATTGGCTCCAGGAGGGGAAAAGGAGGATTCTTTAGACTTGGAGGGTTCTCTTTTCAATTTACCAGACATGATTATATCATCATCAACACTAATAGCCAAATGTTGATCAACATCCAAAGTTGTAAGGTTATCTCTCCTTAGTGCATAGCTTACTTCAGGTAGCTAATCATTAAGGAAGAAGCATTTTTAGATTTGATCTATAGGACAAATGTTCTGTGGAATTTTATGAAGGATCTTGTTGAATTTTGCCACAAATTCTCTCATGGGCTCATGTGGTTCCTTTTAGATATGAGAAATTTGAGCCAAGAGAGCATGCACATCTTCACCAAGTTTGAAACGTTGCTCAAACTGAGTTTTCAAGGTGGTCTAATCAATAATTGACCTATCATGAAGATGGTAGAACCAATAAACAACATTATCCTACAATGTTTCTACAAAGAGCCTGACAGAAACGTCTTCATGCTAAATCCGAAGAATCCCACATGTAACACTGAAGGTTGCAATGTGTTCGTCTAGGTGTACTTTCTCATCACCTTATAATTTAGGAAAACCTTTCCTACTACTCTTGGGTAACTCATGCAATGGCTGAGGAAGATCAAGAGGCCCAATCTATTGTCTCCAAGGTAGAGGTGCTGCCATATGTGGGAAGATTTTCTAAAGGGGAACTGAAACACCAGTAAGTATCAAAGCAAGAAGATTAGGGTTGAGTTATTCTGGAGGAATGTTATTCTTGGAGTTTCTGTCTTTAACAGGAGGTGTTGTTGTAGAACAAGTTCTTTTGTTCCTTCTTGCTAGAAGAAGAGAGAAATTTTGTTTCTCTAGAAGTTGAAAATGAGAATCTTCAACCCTGAGAGCTTTCTTCCCACGTGTATATCGTAGAGTCTCCAAACCGAAAAAAATGATCTTTAAGTTGTTGTTTTGAAAGGGATACGTTTGAAACAAATTCCCCAGTGGAGTCACCAAAAATTGTTGGGTTTTAAAAAGGTACTTTAACAGAACCACAGTCAGGGGACAACAAGTCCCTCCTCTTTATGGGAGAGGTTCCCTTATTGAAAGAAATCAACAAAGCTTATATACAAATGTACAAATTTAATCTTAAGGCTGGACTTCTGACATCTTGAAATACTTTTTTACCAAAATAGCTTATCAATACAAATGAATGGAAGAAAATGAAGGAAAGAGTAGAATATAATAGTACTTTCAAGAAATATAGATAATAGAGTATAACCTTATACATACTGAGAAAAGGTGATACAAAACAAAATCATTCACATTCACAGCATAAGATATCATTCCATAGACACAAAGTTTTAGAAATCATATCAATAAGAACACAAACTTTCTTATTACAGAAGATAAATGATTCATAGATTTTAAGCAAGCAAGAAGAGACAATAGATGAAGATAGAGAGAAAGGGGGAATTATTCTATATTGATTGCTTTCGATTCTATTTACACTTCAAAATTATTAGAGTCCAACGTTTTGCAATGAGCTAAACTCTTACATTTATAGATAAAGTGAAGAGAGGAGAAGAAGAGAAGGAAATAAATCTAATTTGAAAGCTCAACCACCAACCATCAATGCCCCTATAAATCTGCTTACAATCTGTAAAGTCTGGTTCTACATGTCTTCAGCGTGCTGAAGAAGGAAGGATGGAAGATCAAATCAAATCTAATCTAGTTGAAGCTTTCAGATCACATATTAATGGCGTGAAAGACATTTTCCATATTTTCACCCAAATTACGACATCCAATTGGTTTTCCATGTTGTTTGTCCTGTAGAAGATGTTGAGAGATTTCCAAAAATTCCACTCTTTCCCAAATCTGAGCTTCCAGTTGAAAGATATGGCCATTTGAAATTCTGCATCGCATCCATAAAAGAATAGTGAAAATGCAATCTTTTGCAAAACTGATCCATGGGACTGAAATTCACTTTTGCACCTTTTGCGAAATACACAAGGTTATAAAAACCTCACGCAGCCCCACAATCGTGCAACTTCACTTTTGATATAGGTCTGACACATGGCTTTACCTAAGTGGCAACAGAGTCGCGGATCACTTTATAATTCTACTTCTTTTGGAAACAAAGATAAATTTGCAAAAGTGCTCTGACGATCTGCCTTCCCACTTTGACTTTTGATGCGGGCTTAACATTTGAATTTTTCCCTTTTGGAAAGAAAACCAAATTGTTCCAAAGTTCCCCAATGACCCGTCTTCTCGCTTTTGACTTTTCAACGTGGGCATCAACACGTGGTTTCACCTAGGCACCAGCGGGGTTGCACTTTACTTTTACAATTTTACCCCTTTTTGTCATAGTGTCTCAAAACACAAAAAGGACCCGCCTTTTTGTCACTGCTTGATTTAGCTAATCAGGATCCTTTGGGCCATGGGGCTAATTTGACACTTTTTGTCATAGTAACAAAGTGAAAAGTTCAAAAGATAAAACTTGCCATGCCAGATCCAATCAGAGATGCCCATATATCCATTGACATTGGGATAAAAATTAATAGGGAAGATACGCCCGTCATTCACGACTGTCAAAAAATATAGAGAGGGGAAACTCTACCATTTACGCCTGAATAAAAAATTGCTTCATTTCCTTTGAATTCTGCCTAAGTCCCTCCCATTAGCGAAGACATTATGCCTGAGATGAGACACGTGGGGGGTTGTCGCACATTAGAACTACCCCCCAAAATTTTCTTTTGAAAGAGAGCCGATTGGACACGTGGAGGCTTCCGTACACTCTAGACTTTTCAATAGCTGACTTTGTCCCCTTTTTGAACCTGGGACATGTGGAGGACTGGTGCTAGCTCAAGGTCTCTCTTTTCGGCGCACCTTTGAAGTTGTGTTGATGAGGCACATGGAGAGTCTGCACTCACTTAGGATCCTACTTTGAACTTGGCCTTTGGAGGTGCGTCGTTAGGACACATGGAGGCTTCTACCGGCTCTTTATATTTAGCCGATTCAATGGCTTGCTTTGTCTTTTTAGAATCTGACCAAGTGGAGGGCGTGCGCACATTTGGGGTCTCCGCGTTTGTGCACATTACCAAAAGTGCACCGAAGAGACACGCGGCACGTTCCGTGGTCCTTCTATACTTAGCCAATTAAATGACCGGCTCTATCCCCTTTTTAGACTCTGACCACGTGGAGGGCCTATGTACGTTTGGGGTCTCCACGTTTTTGCACCATACCAAAAGTGCGCCGAAGAGACATGTGGTACCTTCTATGGTCCTTCTATACTTAGCCGATTCGGGCCTCGATTGAGCACTGCCTTTCCCCATTTTTGTCCTGTTGAGCTCTACTAGCTTCTGGAATCGATTTTTTGGGGTTGCCTATGAGTCCATGTAACTGGGCCGACCCTTCCGTTCTTCCTGTGCAAGATCGCATTCGACCAATTTTGCCCCGGGGGGGAAATTGGGATAACACTCTCTAACACCTCGACTGTTTCCATGCCTGGCAGAAAAACCAGATGCATCATATCACAAGCCTAGACAAAGATTGACAAATTCCATGCATCCATGAAAGGAGATGGAAAAGTGTTCAAAAACGCACAGACTGAGGAATTTTAAATGGAACTGGCGGGATTAAAAACCGAGTATGAACACTTGGGACCTGCAAATTCGTCTTTCACAAGAGGGGAATTTTAGGGCTACAACAGGTTCTAATTGGTCCAGTTTGACCTAGTCAAGTTGCCACCAAAGCCTACAAAATGCCTTTGCCAAACTATTAAGAAGATTTTTTTTGCCCAAACTAAAGGTTCTAGGCAATTGTCTAGTAAAAATATTAGAGGTTTACAAAGTTAGATAAACATTTCATTGATCAGGGTTCAAACGATGAGTTGATACGAAACCCAAATTTTTAATTTTTACAACTTCCTAAAATTTCAACACGAGGTAACATGGCTCCTAAAGGAGTGTTAAAAAGAGCATAGATGATCAATCAAAGCCGATCTACGTTTGAAGTGACACCTCACATAACAAGAAACATAGAAGAAACATAGCATCTCTTTTCCGGATTTACGAAGGTAATTTTGGAAGTCTCCAGAATTCACGAGTTATCTGTTTTAACAAGGAAATGGTCAACATATTTATAGGGAACTCAACTTCAACTTGTCAATAAAAAGGGGCATTGTAGCAATCTGGTTTGGTTAGGATGTTTTCTAGATCATCACAAATGAGGGTTTGAGTTCATGGTTGTCTACCAAGGAATATTTGAATTGGAAAAGCTAGAATATGTCATCTTATTGTTTTGAAAACAAGTTTATTTAAAACAATCAAATCTATGATAACCCTATGGTTTAAAATTTTATTTCGTTGCAAAAGAGAAACTAAAGAACAAGAATGATGAAAGATATGGAGAGATGAACCATGCCTGGAATTGATCAACGATAGAAGATAAGCGGTTTTGGTGTTCCATGAGCCAGTTGAAATTGTGGGATTCTGTTCTACATCTCAAATAGAATTTTCCTAAAGCAGTTCACAGGGTTTTCCTAAGCTTCCACATTTTTTCCATTAATTCCCTCCATTTTACTTGCACCATGACATCTAAAAATCCCCATCCTTCTCCATTGTAGTTAGGTGGGAGTCCATACTCCATTTATACTCAACAATGTCAATACCATACAATGTCATTTACTACCAATCTAATGGTCCCAAACATTTGTTTAAATCATCGACAACCCTGAATGTGTTATGACCATATGCAACAAGCGGAGAACCTCTATGATTTTGAGGTAAGTACAATGGGGGGAGACTATTTGATGGCCTTATTAAACCCAAAGGCCAAATCACACTCATATTACGAGAGGCATTCATGGAGACATCGAATTTTGCATCTGCACTTTGAAGAGGCCTTTGGTAAAGGATTAAAGACGCGCCATATTTCCTTTAACCTTATACAAATCTTATATTATTGACCTCGCTATTTCGATCAAAATCTACATAAACAAAATAAGGTCAGACACCTAAAGCATCGCAATCCTGGTCTTAACATGATAGAAAGTCTGAGAACCTCGAAGGCCTAACAATGGTGAGTTAAATGAGCATAGGGATAAATCAATGTTGAGCCCTGCTGAAAGGAAATAAAGGCTCAATGAAACCATGAATTTAGAACACACACAGAAGTGATAGGAAATCACGAGCTCATGAATGAAGCAAATATCAACATATTTGAGCGAAAGAAAACAATACAGGTCTCCAAACATGGAAAATTTGAATGGCTCAAACATAATCAAGCTGCAAAGTGGAAAATAGGATAAAAATGATGGCACCCATCTCGAGAAACATGATTTCTTCATCTACATTTGCTTAAATTTTTTTAAGCCTTTTCAACGAACCCATTTTGTGCATGTCTTGCAGTCTATGTTGTCCACAAAACCCACGTTTTTTTTATACATTCTTTCAAACAGTTCACCTTCCTTTGCAAGGTTCCACATTTGCCTACGCCTCTACCAGAGCATGTGCAACTACAACATCTGGAAAAATCCCGCTTTATTTTATGCTTAGATTGATGTCCATACCCTATTCCAGAGCTCATATCTTGGCCCACGGAAGGAGTTTGTAGGAAAGTAAGGTGGTCATGTTGGAGACCTATTTGTTGCATAGGTGAAACAGAGTGACTGTCCCTGTCTTCCACCGTCGCTGCAGGTTTCCAAATACTGCTAAATTTACAATGTTTGCTGGGTCTCAGCGTGATTATTGCCTCTGGATCTCAAATTAAGTGCTTGTATTGTTTTGCAAGGAAAAGGGATAGGTCTGAAAAGGCATCTGCAACACTGACAACCCCCTTTCACGCTCACTGCCATTGCCATTCCCTGCCCACGTGCCTTGATGGCTACCCAGATCCACGTCACTTCAAAATACATCCCTTTTTTTTATTTAATTTTAATATTAATTTTTTTTAGTGCACTACATGTATTATGTTGGGCCTATTGTTTTTCAAAACTTTACAACGTGTTAGATATGTAATAATAATCAAGGAATATGAAAATTTTCCAATAATTCCTCCCCTATTTTTATTGATTTTGTAAGATGTTTAATTTGAAGAAACCAAGAAATATTTTTGGAGTTCAAACATAATCAAACATGGTAATATATATGTGGATTCCATATTTGATACCATAATTAAGAAGTGTACTAAAGTTACGTAAAAAGTTACTATTATGGAATGATTACTATTTTCAAACATACTATGAGTTTCAGGGAATCTCATAAGAGGTCAATGTTTCTCCTTTCAATAAAAATTTGCAACTTCAGACTGCCTATTGGAGGGAAAAACTTACGCTGGAGGAAGATTACAAAGCCAAGGTTTATCTACTCCATGCTCATCTGCATTGGCTTAGAATTCAGGATAGAGCTTCCAAATAATTATTTTCTATGCTCCGAGACAAACATTATGCCACACACATAAAAGATATCTTTCAAGGAAATTCTCGGAACACTTCCTTACAGGGCATCATCCAAGAGTTTTTCATCATTATCATAGAGTTTTTCCCTCCCACCCTGCCACTCGTGCTAGAGAAGAGGCTCTTTTTAAATGTTTGTAAGTTGTTCCTTATGAATTTACTCACTCTTAGCGATTTCCGTGTTATGTACCTCTATCCCTCAGTGAACTTAAGAAGGCATCATTTTAAATGGATCTTGAAAAAGATCTAGGTATTTATGGATTCCAGTAGGAATTCTATCAAACCATGTGGGATACTCTAGGAAATGATCTGCATATTGTGTACGTCGAAGGCTTATTTTCCAAATCTTTGGGTGAGCTGATCAACCAAGGTAACATAAAGTTTATTCCCAAGTCTATAAGACCTAAGAAAATTTCAAAATAAAGGCCTATCACATTGTTTAATATGTCTTACAAAATCATTGCTAAGGACTTTTGTAAGAAGGTTTCCATTCTTCTTCCTCTTGTTGTTCGAAGTGAATAGACTGGGTTCATTAATCACATGTACATTTTAGACAACATCATTGTTGTTTGGGAAGGAATAGAATAGGCCCGTATTTCAAACAAGAACGCATTATTTATAAAAATTGATCATGTCAAAGATTATGATTGTATTGAGTGGTATATCAATATGGCCATGCTTCAAGATCTTAGTTTTGGGCCAAGATTCATTCATACCATGCATATGATTTTTAATAATGCTACAACTTGAATTACAATTAATGAAGACCAATCTTCCTGGTTTGTTTTGTTCATATCCATTTGTTAAGGGTTTCCTTTATCCCCCTCTCTTGATGTGCTACCAGCTAAAGAATTTAGCTATATGCAACCCCACATTTATTCTCAAGGTTTGATTACTAGTATTTTGTTTCCTGTGATAGATCAACAACTCATCAATGACCATTTTGGAGGTGATTTATTCTAATTTTCTTTGAGGATGAATAGTTTGTTTAAACTACTTTGGATTGTCTTAACACTTTGTTATTTTCTTATGGATCCTTGATTCAATTGGATAAAGCCTAGTGCTATTTTCACTCTCAATCTCTTATTTCTCCCTAGATGGAAGGTTTGTAATGGAGCTAGATTCAACCGAGTACCCAATTCATATTCCTTGGCATTCCCTTTTCTTTCTATGGATAATTCTGCACAACTTTGGAATTATGTTGTCCAATGGGTGGAGCACAAAATATCTTATTGGACTAGTAGACCACTTGTTATAGAAGGAATGTTTAAGATTTGATCCAAGGTGTTAGCTGCTACCCATGTCTAATATTCCTCTTGTTGGGCTCATTTTAATACTACCTATGCTATACTAGAGAAACGTCAAATATATTTTCTATGTGCTAATTCTGAGGGTCACAAGAGGTTTCACAAGGTCACCTGGGACATCTATTACAGACCTAAAGAAGCTGGTGGCCTTGGGCTATTTAACATTAATCTTCAAGGATGGGATCTTTATGTAAAATGGTTAATATGTCACCTCGATAGTAATGAGGCTTGGAATTTGTTTGTCTGACATTGCATTTGTTAAGATTCTCCTTTGGGTAGATAAGATTGAAAAGATCTCAACATACAATCCCTTCTTCGCCGCCCTGTTTCTATTAAAATTGGGGGTACTTTCATTTCTCAAAGTATTTGGAAGTCTTGGGAGATGCTCAAATCAAACCTAATTTGGAAGGGGGATGGTTTCATATCTAGTTTGTCTATTAACTCTCATTCTCTCTAGTGGTCCTTTATTTTTAATTTCCATGATGCCCCTCTGTCTCTGGATCCATGGTCTAAAGCCATTCGTATTTTTTTGAAAAAGAATTAAAGTGGTGGGTGACTTATTTTGTAAGAACTGCAGATCTGGGCTTTTGTGGGACGCCCTTGCTATTACATCTAACCTTCAAAATAACTATTCTAAACTAATCAATAATTTTTTATTAAGAATAAATGTTTTTTGGTTGGGACGCTACCCAGGAAATAAATGGCCCGAAGCCTAGAAACAACAACGAATATAAAAAGAAACAAATCAAAAACAAAATGCCATGCAATAGCCAAAACACAACCCCTGCGCAGTAACAACATCAAATAAATGTAGTCAACCAACAACTAAAGAATGTGATTTTAGTGGCATATGAGAACAGACCAATTCCAGTTTAGTAGAGACTTTTTCTTCTTCTGGACTACCCAACACTCCTTGTTAAGCTCGACACCAGAAGCGCACAAGAGAAGAACATTTAAAGAGGAAATAGGTTAAAAAGGAGATCTATAAGGAGAAGAGGGGTGTACCCTCTCTATAACTGCCTTAGCAAAGGCCTAAGGAATATGATTATTAGGATCAATATGAGTCAATTCGGAGGGGTTCACAACATTGGAGAGACCACCCAAGGGGGGATCGAAATAGAATTAGGAACAAGATCAAGAGAGGGACCAATGGTGAAGTGAGAAGGGAGAAAATCCACCTACCAAGCAGGATTGGACCCCCTTCTTTCTTATAGCCACCACAATCCTCTAACACATGTCCCATTTCAAAATACATGCTACAACGGAAAGCCAATATTTCATAGTCCAATCTTTGGATCTAGGTTCTATTACCAATATGTAAATTTATGCACTCGAGAAGGTCCTTGAAGATATCTAAATCCAAAAGAATCCTTGTATAATTAGTATACAACTAAAGGGTGGAAGCATCATCATATTTTTCAAAGACCCCTAACTTATTACCAATGGCATCAATACAGGATTCACCCCATAGTTCTAGGGGAAGGCCTGGGAGTCTCACCCAGATGGGCATTGCATCAAATGAGTCTTTCAGTGGATCAGATAAGGGATACCAAGGCTTAGTCATGAGTCCATACTGATCCCCCTAAACCTAATACATATCATGTCTGATTTCATGATCCTAAATATATTCAAACACATAAGTGAAATATGCTTTGGAGCAAGGATAGAGTTAGATCTTACCCTTAATTTTTTGGCTCCATTGTTCAGTGATCCATTCATATCACTGAGTACCTTGGGCCAAAAATAGTTTGATATTGAGATGAGACTATGCTTGTATTTCTCTTTCAAATTCCAGACTTTGTAAAGAACATCATCTTCTAGAATCAAGACAAGGGTGTCTTTAACAGCTCACAAGTGATTTTTCATCTGGCCGCCTTTTGCAGCGGTCACAACAAATGAAGTCCCTTGTCTCCCCTAACCATTTTCGCCCATTCCCTGCATATAAGTCCCTTCCCCTGAAGGTGACGATGAGGCATTCGTAGCTGAAGAGCCGAACCCACCATTATCTGAAGCCGTTCTGCCAAAAAAGATCATTTCCCAACCGTGGCTACCGATTTATGGGATTTGGGTAGATGACGCGATCCTGGGGTCCCTTTTATCCTTCCTTGCACCCTTTCCAGCCTCAATATGCTGGTCCCTACCATTACTAACGGAAAGGGTACGTGAAGTTTCCTTCATCTCGCTCTTGCCATCATTTCCAGTAGCCTCCCCTATCTAAATGGGGCACGGGTCGCTTTCGTTCACATTTACACCATCACCAATTCCTGAATGATTACCTACATCTTTTTCTATGCGAGAAAAACCACTGGATACACCATTATTCCCTACGACATTAGGGTTAGGGTTCAAGCGCAGGCTCAACATTTTCGATCTTACGTACGATTGGGAAACAAAATACTTGCTTGCATACCTAAGGAGTTTTATGCTCAAAATTGGCGTCTCTTCTAGCATTTCATACTGGCGTGATTGGAATTGGACTTCTGCTACTCCACTTTGCCACTACAATCCCTAGTTAGGATACTCATTGCTTGCCCCACAGTGGGTGCTTGTCAATGCACTTAATCACCGTTGGAATATTGTCTCTCAGGGTTCTGTTTGGAAACTTTGGATCTAAAGAATTTTGTCATTTCTCTTTGAGCTAAAAAAGCTCACTTTTTTTGGTGTTTTTCGCACTAGGGGCTCCCCACAAGGGATTGACTTAGGAAAATGGGTTTTAACCCCACTTGTTTGGTTTTCCATAAAAAAAAATCTATTAAGCGGAGTTTTTGCTTCTTCTCTTGTGCTTAGTCAACCTGGAAATGTATTCATTCAATTTTTATACCCTTCTCTCCAGATTTCTTTACTTGGAAGATGATTTTTTTGAGGGACTCGGCCTTACTTCCTGCAATTTACAACAACTTTTGGCACATATTATAATTGATATTTTATTTCATCTTTGAAAAGACAAAACTATTGTCATTTTTAATAATGTTCCTTAGGATAGAATTTTCACTGTTACTAATAACGTGGTTGTTCTTTCCATTGTGATTCTCTAGATAAATAACCAAGATGAGAAATTTCAGCTCGAGGTGGAGCATCTCCAGCGCCTACTTGACAATTTGGCCACCACTCCCTGTATAGTCAGCCACATTCGTATTGATGCTCATGCTCATCGCCACTTGCAACCTCATCCACAAAGACCCTCTCCTCGTTATCACTAGTACCCTCACTCTTGACCCCCTTCCCCTACCCATGGCGGGGTTTTTGGTCGCCTTGGTGATTCTAGTGGCACAGGTTGGAATGTCCCTCAGGAGGGCAAGTTTCCATGGTTTTCCATTGCCATTTCTCCTTCCCGGTCATCGTCTGATAATCCCGAGCAATAGTACCAAGATGAAAGTTGTTGGGAGGCCATTCCAGACTTGGCTCACCCTGGTTCCAGCTGAGGTGACAAGCTAGAAAACCCTTCGCTTCCTCCCCCGGCTTCCATGTTTGTCGTTGTGGCTTAGTTTTTGGGCTCCTTGTTTTGATCACTCTCTTTTGATTGATGAACGATCGTGTATTATGTTTTTTATGTAATTGGCCTCCTTCTAGAAGCCGAGTTGACTTATTGTGATTGACATTATGAGGTGTGACTTTTTCCACCCGTCTTTTGTACTGTCAATATATCTCCTATTTTTATTAATAAAAATACAATTTTCAATAATAATAATTAAAAAAAACATACTATTGTCCACGACTTCCATTTGTTCGGAGACTAAGTAAAATATCCCATTATGTATCATTTCTTATTTTATTATATGAAATCGATGTATATAATATTTTTATGTACGTGTAGAGCTGTAGTGTATTGTTGCTATAAACCCGATTTCCACATATCCATTTCTCACCAAAAGCCATATTTAATTAAATGTGTAACGATGGAACACACGTAAGTAGTGAGCTATTTGGAAAATATGCTTAATATTGTTACGTAAGTCAAAGACCATACGAAGGGATGCAAGATGTCATTAGAAGGAATCTGGTTGTTTGCAACCATCGATCCAAAATAATTTAACTCGCGTCTGTGGAAACTGGAATCTGCTTCAAAACAGCATGCAAGAAGAAAGCTTAAATTATGAATCTCTTCGAAAACATCGATGTAATTTAAACGACCATTATAGGTAACATCGATGTGCCGTACAGTCTACAGTCTAAACTACTCTGGCTTTTTCTCTCAAAATGTAGTAGTTGGTTCATACTTTTGTTTGTAATTGTTGAATCAGTCTTCTTTCAACGTAGAAATGACATGTGGATAACTTCTACTGTAGTTTCTTCCCACACACCCAGCTCTTGATCTTTGCAAGGAAAAGGAATCCATATTTCAGTTAGACCTAATTCTATCATTCATTCGTATAAATAGACGACATAGGATGAAATACCCTGTGCAGACTTGGAACATTTTCTTCAGGTATTATTGAAGAACTTTTTTCCGCAACAAATAGAAGAGTATGGGGAGCTGTCTATCTTGTAAACGATCTGCTCCCACTGCAAAATTAGTAGAGGAGAATGGGGGCCTTCAAGAATTTGTTAAGCAGGTGAAGGTAGCAGACATTTTAAAAGAAAGGCGAGGGTTTTTCGTTTGCGATTGTGATACGATGGCTGTTGACAAGTTTTTAACTCCCCTTCGTGGAGAGGATCAAATACAGTTGAATCATCTCTATTTTCTTCTCCCTTTAGCAAAGCTGCACCACCGTCTCGCAGCTTCGGAAATGGTAGAGATAGCCGTAAGTGCAGGCGCGGCACTGAAACGGAGCGGCAAATTAAACCGTCGAAAAATTAGGCCTTTGGCTCAAGAAAATACAAAGGAACAGCATTTATATGTACTGTTATTACAAGAATTGGGAGATTGCAAGGAATTAGAAGCGTTAAAATCAAGAATTCTGGCAAACGATAATAATACATCCACGTCTTTTGAGAAGTCGAACCCCTGCCCATCTGCAGGAAGGACATCTGCTCGCAACTCATGGAGGAATATGCTCAGCCCAATCCCGGAGTCCCCGGTTACCCACATTTGAGTACCCTAGTTTTTATTTACATTTTTTGCTTGATCTCCCTGCGTTGAAGCTTCAAAACAATGTTAGATCAACAGTATTGTAGTAGTTGTGGAAATACATTACGGCCAATTACACCACGTACAACTAACTATAACTCATGTCAATCAATAAATTAGACCCATTTTAATCATTAAATAATCTAGAAATTGAGGTAAAGTAGAATAATTAAAGGGTTCGAGAGAGAAATTAGATCCCCTTTTTTATAATTGAATGGTGTAGAAATATCTATGCAAATCAGAATAATTGAAATGTTATTAGAATTTAAGTTTTTAATAGATGTAATAAATGTCTAAAACAAGGTGTATAAAATATGTCCACTTATCTTCGTGAAACAAACCTTAAAAATTCAACTAATAAGTATGAGAACAATAATAATATTTGTTTAGTGCTAAAAATAAAATTATAGCAATTAGTTTCTACAAACTATCAAATACAATAAATCAAAAATTAAAACTCTATTTAAGTGTTTTTTGGTTCTCAAAACCTAGCTCAATTTTTCCAAATTCATTGTGAGTTAATCAGAAACATCTCTCCTTCGTGAAAACCCTAATTTTCCTGTAACACTATAGAACATAGCAAAAACAAAGGATGTTAATTGGGGCATGTGTTATCCTTATACTATTATCGTATCTCTCATATTTTGAATAATTTATCTGTCAACACATCAAATGTTAGTCACATGCAATCCAACAATGCAAGTGTTCCAACCATTGTCTTTTGTATGAAAGCAACAAATAATACATTGTGTAGTGCCCACTCCTCTTCGACATTGTTTCATTTTGATATTGATATTGTTGGACTGATATTCAGACATTTTGATTATGATACATTGATCAATAGATGATAGAGTTCATTGATATTTAGACTATCGACATTTTGATGTTTACGTTTTATTGTGATACAATAGATAGTGATGTTAGACAGTTCGATATATGTTGATTTTCATGATGTGGATTCTTTACCGACACGTTATGTTTTGGGATGTTTTGAGTAGACTTATAATCTCTTGAATGTTAGGGTTAGATTTTGATATATTGATAGATAATAGAATTGCTAATGTCGAATGATGATTTTGAGCTTATATGTATATTGTCTCGATGTTGTTAATACGACCGAAAGGCCAGAGAGGTATTTTGTTGAGTGCATGACTTTTTATCACATACATCGAAGGGGATAGGGGACCAACCACAGAAGGATGTCAGGTGTTGAGCAACGAAGCCAAATTTGACAACTTGTGTAATGTTGTTTAGTGTGGTGTATTAAATGTCTAGTTTGGAGGTCTCCCATGGGGGTGACTTCACATATGTGGCCATGGGGTGAATTGTATTCCCTTTCTTTAACTTTTGTATGTGCCTTATTTATTTTTTGTGTATTTAAAATTTAGAAATTTTGTCACTTTATTAGCATGCTGTAAATGTGTGTTAATTAAGCTTAACCCTTCTTGTTTTAGTTAACCAAATTAAGGTTGTGACAAATAGTTATGATGAGATTTAGTAGTCCTTGTGTAAGTAAAATTTACATTGATTTGGGAGTGTTTTATTCCACCCCAACTTCAAAATTCGGATTTTGACTTGGGGGCATTTTTTGGAGGCTTGTGGGACAAAAAAGGCTTGTCCCATGCCTCTTAAATTTACCACACAACCCTACCTATGGGTTGGGAAGCTTATTTTTTGACATCTTTGTCCATTTTTGAGTGTAAAAGAAGGAAAATTCTTGCATTTTATTTCTACCACAATTTATTAGGTCTTTTGAAATCATGGTGTGCACGTTTTGAGCCATGTGGGTTTTCATAGTCCTTGCATGTGTATTGATTTTCTTGGTCTTGGTGTGTTGACTTAAGTGTGGGGATGGAGGGATGATGAAGTGGCATCCTACATGGAGCCACCTCATCATCCTCACATTCCATTTCTATTGATTGGTGATTTTTGGTTGGAATGGGGGTTACTTGTTCTTTTTTCTTCTTGTGCACTTTTGATATTGGAGCTTTTTAGAGTTCTTGGAAATTTATTAGCTTGGATTTGAAGATGCTTGTGGAATGAGGTAGGCTCTCAAATTTTGTCATTATGTTATTTTACTTATTTGTATGTAATGTTGTGTTTGTAAAATTATTTGTTTTGTCTTGCGAAGATGTTTGCGTGTTGGTAGGGTAGTAGGCCTTAGTTGGGTGTGGGAGATGGGTTTATGGAACCATTTGGGAGGCAAAAGAGATTTTTAGTGAGGCATGTAATTGGTGGGAGCGTGAATGGGAGTCTTACTTATGGGGAGTGAAAAGGAAATCATGGTCTTATTGCATGCTTGCAAGGGAGAGATAAGGATTTTGTGTGATTATTTTGTGCACTTGGAGGCTTATGGTAAGAATCCCACTTCACTTGAGAGACATAAGGATGTGGTCTCCCATAACCCTTGCTCTATTTGGTTTGATCTTCAAACCTTTGTATTGTTGTGAATGTGCAAACTTGTTGGATATGTTATCTTGATTGAGTTGAATGTCTTGTATGTATGTTTGTTGTGAAGCCACTTTGTTAGAAGTTTTCATTCTTGCTCAATGCTCTTCGTGGTTCTTTGGTTGGTGCTTGGGGGCCATTAAGGGGATTCCTTCTCCCCGTAATGGATTTAAAGATGGGTGGAGAGTGTTGCCTACTCCCCCCTCCTTTTTTTGTGATCCCATTGTGAAGTTTGAAGAAAGCAAGTTTTGGAGCTACCTTTGTGGGGAGAACATGCATATTGAAGAATTAAAATTTGTCATGTTATTAGCCTTGTTGTAATTTGTTCATCGTCCTTTATCCCTACTTGAGTGGATGTTTGTAATTTGTATGCTTGGAAGAATTTTTTTGTAATACTTGGAAACCCATTTCATATTGGGAAATCTCATTAAGAGTGCTTGTTTAAGAGACTTAAAACTTCAAATGTGTTAGTTTTGTGAAAATAAATTATCAAGCTTTACTTTGTATTTGTGAAAGGAAAAATTTTAATAGAGTTGAAATGAATATGCATTACTTTTAATTTAAGTAGTTTCATTGTTCCTCAAATTTGATATACATTCATTTCTAAAACTCTTGTAAAATTTGATAGACTTCATTTGAAAAGAAATAAGTATCTTGTTGGATTGCACTTGCCTTGTGAAATGGTTGCTATTTAATTGTTGAAGTAAGAAAGAAAATAATTACTCTTATTTTATTGAATGAAGGATGTATGGAAGGCACCAAGATATCGATGTTTTTAGTCAAGTTTAAGGAAAGGAAGTAATTAATGGAAATCCTTACTAGAAAAACAACATGATAATAATATCACTTCCTTGAAAATTACTTTGAAATGAATAAGTAATGTTATTAGCTGCTGAATTATCATTCTCCTATGAGTAGTTAGAAATTTTTATTGTTCTTGCTTTGTTTTACCATACACAAAATGACTTGTTTAGATCATTTAATCAAATCGAATCAAGAAAATACCCATATTCTGTTAAAATAAAATAATATCTAATTGTATGGATTTATTAATAATTTTTTTATAGATATAATATATTATACTCATTTATTTATAAAAAATAAACAAATAAATTTGTCGGATTCTATTTTTATAATGTGTGTGTGTGTGTGTGTGTGTGTGTGTGTGTGTGTGTGTGTGTGTGTGTGTGTGTGTGTGTGTGTGTGTGTGTGTCTGTGTGTGTCTGTATCTGTATATGTATATGTGTGTATATATATAAGAAAAAAAGAAGAAAAAAACCCTTACATTATAAAATAATTCTATTAACAAAATCGGTCAAGGGTTAATGTTAGGCACCATGTGAAAGCTGACTTGAGCTTAGTTTGTATGTTGAAAAGGTTTGATTGCATAATTGAAATCTCAGCTCTCTACGACATTTGAAATGAAAGATCTTGGTTGCAGCAAAACACATACTTGGGATGGAGATTAGAAGAGATCGTGAGAACAGAAAGCTATGGCTTGGCTAGAGTAAGTATGTTTGTTCTGTTTTGCAAAGGTTCAACATGCATGATTGTAAACCACTTTGTGTTCCTGTTACTTTGGGAATGAAGCTCTCCATTTCACAATGTCCATCATCCCCCATCGGAGATGGAAAAAATGAGCAGAGTGCATTACCAGAGTGCAGTTGGAAGCTTAATGTATGCTATGGTCTGTACAAGACCAGACCATTGCCCAAGCAGTGGGAGTTTTTTCTTCGTTTTATGTCTAATCCTGTAAGAGTGCATTGGGATGCAGTTAAGAGGGTCTTCAGATATTTTCGGGGTACATCAAAGTACTCTATATGTTTTCATGGAAGAGGGAGATCAACATTCCCTACGTATTCATAGTTTTGTGGATTCAGATTGGGCTGGTGATGTCGATAGCAGAAGATCCACCAGTGCATATGTGTTTACTCTTAATGGTGGTTGCAATTAGTTAGATGAGCAAGCCACAGGCTGTGCTCACTTTGTCGACTACTGAGGCAGAGTACATGGCAACTACTCATGCCTGTAAAGAAGCCATTTGGCTGAAGCATTTGTGTTTAGATATTGGATTAAAATCGGGTGCAGTTACAATATACTGTGATAGTCAGAGCGCAATCTGCCTTGCGAAGAACCTAACTTTTCATGTCAGGACCAAACACATTGATGTTCAATATCACTTCGTGAGAGATATGGTCGAGGATGGAAGGGTGAAGTTGGAAAAAATAGAGACAGTTGCGAATGTTGCAGATGCATTAACTAAGCCCGTGATCACAACAAAATTCAGGTGGTGTTCCGAGTCTATGGGCCTCTCGGCCCCTAGAAGTTGATCCATGATGGTATCTTTCCTTTGGCCCTTGCAAGGTATTTGACAAGTGGGAGATTGTTGGAAATGAGGTGTCTCAACCTTGTTTGGTTTATTCATTTAAGATTTTCCTACAACTGTTTCACACTGTTTAGGCTCTAAAAATAGAAATAGGAGTTGTCAAAAGATTCCCATATGATAGTATATCATGGAAGGACTTTTTTTAGAGATATTATGACAGATTTTATGACATCAATAAGGGTCAAAATTAGGGGAGAATATTGTGGACGTGGGAGCCTAATTTTAGACTGAAGTCTTACTCTTTAATGTTATCCACCTCATGAGAGGTTTGGCAACATGGTTTTGTAAACCATAGATGGTTTCTTGTATAACCGGAAGTCTATAAATTGAAGGCTTGGAGAAGCAATTGAAGTAGTGAGTTTTAATTCTCCTAGAATTGTTTCTGGTGAAACTCATGTAAGAAACTTGCTCTGCAAGTGTATGTAATTTTGTTATTAGATTTGAAATACATTGAGTGGGCTTTTGGAGTGTGGGGGTTTTTTATCCGAAAGAATTTTCCCCACGTATATCTGGTGTTTGTGTTTTGTTATGAATATGTTGCTGATATTTCTATAACTGTTTTACTATGTTGAAAGTTTTGCATAATATCTCTCCTCAAAAATTAGCGTAGAAAGTTGTTCCGCTACTCTTAATTTCTTATCAATCTGTTGTAGGGATGGAAGCTATTATTCTTATTCTTATTCTACGACACCACTTGTAGTTATTAAATTGTAACAAAAAAAAGCTATTTTCCATAAATTAAGGAGCCGATACCAAAATTTGCGGTGGGAGCGTGAAAATTTGTAAAAAACAGCTTGAGTTTTACAGAAGTTTTCATCAAATTATTGTAAGTATCTGTGAAGATTGAATTGAAAGCAGATCATGCATGATAGAGAGTGCCTTGGAAGCCACGTTTACAGAAATCTTGTGGATGCCTCGGCAGAGGCTCCAGAAGCCTGTGTATGAGGGGCACTTCTAACAGAAAACATATGCCCATTACATCCATTGTTGTTTTTGACATCTCATTGTTGCCTCCGACCTTGATTTCTGATGCGTTTACCACCATTGATGAATGCAAACAGCTTCCCCCACCCATGCGCATAAGAAAAAAAGAAGAATATTTGTGAAAGTTGCTTTCACCAACTTTAATCGCTTATACAGGCCAATCACCTGAAACAAGTACTGAAACCTTGTGTACTTAAATGCCTTTGCATTGATCCACTGTGACCAATAATCTCAAAATTAAAAATGCAGTAATCTGTGTGGTAGAGAGAGCACCAATATCATTGATCGTTACATCTGTTGTGTATTTTCAACGCATGCACGTTGGTTTACTTTCCAGTGTTCATCTCCTAACTGGTGTAAACACCTTCGGCGTAATAAAATAGTTAAAACTTTCAGCAAATTTTGATTTGATAGGCACAAATAATTTGAAATTCCACGTAAGATAAACTCTTTTTTTTAATGATTTTTTACCTCATTTATTTTTACTCAAATAAATCCATTAGCTTTGTTTTTTAATGAACTTTACCTCATTTATTTTTGTGCATGAGAAAAAATCAAGTCTCTTTTGAATTGGAATTTGAAAAATCAAGTCTCTTGTGAAGATGCTTTAAATTTGATGGCCATTCATACGATCAATCAATTATTTCTTAATATTTTTTTACTACTGAAATTATTTAGCATCAAGGATTAAGGTCGATATCCATTCTACCAAATTCGTGCATGACATGATCATGTTTTTAATATTACCCTTCAGAATATGTAAAGTAACACTCGTAATATAATATTCATAAATATTTAGTAATAACACGTTTAATCATTACTATAAATGAAACAAGGTCATGAAATGACATAACCCTGCCGCAGCAAATTCACTTTTAGTAAAAGAATTGAATTAATGTTGAGTTGTATTTTATGAATAAGTGCGCATAAAGTGATGGCTTGATCAACGTTGCCTCTAACCTGGATGTTGCAACTACCTATGACTCAATACTTGTCTTTGTTGGTTGCATTTCTGAGATCATAAACTTTGTAAAAATATACTGAAATATGGAATGCAAATCCGAAGTCTACCCGAGTGTTGTCTTTTTAACTTCAAGTGACTATTTTTTGAGTTTAGCTATTCATTTTCTATATCCAAAAAGGATAAGATATTCTTTTGGGTGCATATGTAATACATACAACTAACAGCTTCATCTTAAAGATGTGTTTATTAAAGAGATTTAATAATTACTTATTCAAAGCGGAAGAATATAATATATATACACAATTAGATTGGTAGTGAAACAACTCTGAATCATATGTAAAGTCTTGATAGCTAAAAAATGTATTTGATTAACTAAAATTGGAAAAATGTGGGGATAGTTAATCTAAGCTATAAACATCTATAAATAAATGCAGTAAAGAAGTTATGTAAATAACCTAAGCACTATGCAAAAAGAAATGTTAAGCCTAATGTGCAAGAAAGGAAGAGGAAAGAATTTTGTTGAATAAAGGATATGCTTGCAGAGCAATGTCATAGAGGTGACTGGAAATTTCAAAAGCAGGAACGACTGTGTAGAAGTCCCAAAAAATGGAGTTGGAGGATCTACCTAGACTGGAGTGGAGGAGTCTTCATTAGACTAGTGAACTAGAGAGGGACTAGGGCACCTATGGGCGCTCTGGTCTACAATCTTGGCACCCTAGTCTATACAGAAAAAGCTCTAAAAATGATCTTCACATTGATGAGAGGTGATCTAGAGAACCCTCACTATGTGGTGTATCAGGTTCACAATTGTGATTATGTCATTTGTCGTCAATAATTCAAGATGAAAGAAAGACCATACAAGACCCCAAAACAAGCATCAAACCTTAGGTAAAAATAAAAATGCATATGAAGGGGGTCGGACTGACCTCAACTACCACAATGGTGGACTTATTAACTAAGTGTTGTACTACATCTCAGACGCGATGTAATTCTATGTGCAGGTGTTTGTGAACATGCCCTAGGTTGCTCTTGTGGTCCAGCTGCACTTTGTACCAAGATAATGAGCATCCATAACTATACATGTAGAAAATGTAATAGAATATGTGCATGGAATATTAGTCCTAGAATCCCTCCCCCTATGAAGTGTGATACAGATGTCCTATCACTTGTGCTTTGTGATGGAGCTATGTGGATACAAGTGATCTCCAATGCAATAGATAGATGCAACTCTAGGTGAGTGATAGTAGTAAATAAGTGTTAGGTCCCCTCATTATGGTCTCATAAATTTATATTTATAGGGTTCTCTTGATTTAATTTTGTAATTAACCTCGAAAATGTTGACCACATGAAAGATAAAGATGCTCAAATCGGGCTAAAAAGAGCCCAAAAAGTGGCAGGAAAGTGCAATTGCCAAAGGACAGTGGCACCCCTAATGGGACCAGGGCACCCATGGGTGCCCTAGTCGAGGCTAAAATAACACGGGATGAAAAAAGGTGAATGGACATATGGGTCTCAAGAGGGTCGGTAATGAAAAAGTATTTAAAACAAAATAAGATTGCCAAAGGACAAGGATTAATTAGTAATTTCTTCACTCAAAAACCTTCTAAATAGTAGTATGAGACTGGGACTAAATAATGTCTAAAAGTGCATAATTTTGTGTCTACATTTGCCCCCACTTTATGTTGAAGTGAACAGAAAGCTCTGGTAACATAAATTGAGATATAGATGCGTATCCTGATGTTCATGAAGAGTCGTTAGTATAAAATGTTATCAAAAGACTAGACAAAGCATGGAATGGCAAAAAAGATGGAGGAGCGTGGAAACTAAAGATGAAAAATGCACAAATAAAAAGTGATGAGAGTGAACCTAGGGAGGAATGTGTGGTAGTTGCTGCAATGTGTGATGTACCTACGTGGTTAGTGTGGTGTGTGTTTTTGTGAAGTGTTGTTATTGACGTTGTCGTTGTTGTTTTTGCCCCCATTTGACTACTTATTTCTCATACGGTCGGACCTGCAAGGAGAAAACAATCAAGTAGTAAAATATGTATGTATTTATGTGTGAAAATTGGAACAACAATGTTGTAAAATATGTATGTGTATGTAAATGTAAAATATGCAAATGAAAAAGTGATTCTTCAATGGAAAGATGTAAATGGAACATATGCACCTGATCTATGTCGAGAAAGAGAGTGTAGAAGGATATCTTATACTACGAGTTTTTTGGTGCAATCTCATGTCATAAGCTGAAGAAGTGTAGGGAGGAAATTATATGTGTCCTCCAAGTTCTTACTGCTTCCTGTGGAAAGAGATCTTTGTACATCCTAGTTTTTTAGGCAATCCAATGTCACTGTATGAAGTAGTGTAGAGAGGCACACCCATTGTAACCTCCAAGCCTATAACTATTTCCCAAAATGCTACAGACAACATGTCCTGTAAAAATTTATTGTGTAGGGGGTTCGTAGACTAGTATGAACCCACTCGTTGTATATAACTGAACCGAAATGGTGTAGAATCTCTGTATTAGTATGTAAAAACCCCCAATGATGCCCCCCCTCTTTGGGGGCGCATGTGATGTCGCTAATAGGAGAATGCGGCCCCAAAAGAGGACCAACTGCATGTATGTTGTAACCCTATAAAAATGCTTGGTCAAAAAACCAAGGTGCACATAAATAGGAAGGCTAGCCAAAGACAAGTGTAAACATACATGCATATGGAAAACAATTGTAAGGTATGTAAACAGTATAAAAACTACCAAGCAATGTAGTAAAGTAAACATGCAAGAAGACAAAGTAAGACACATAAAGTGGGCTACAAACATGGGACAACACTCATGATGTCCCAAGACATGCAAGGCCATGATGGACGCAACCAAGAAAATAAGTGTGCACACCAAAAAAGGGCAAGGCCCACAAAAAATAGCAGACAATGTAACAAACAATTATAGAAAACAATATCCCAATATAAAAAATATTGCACATGAAGTACCCGTTAGCATGTTAGAAAAATTGCTAGTATGGTTAAAAACATGTATAAGCAAGTAAAGTAAAGTGCTAAGTACAAAATGAAACAGTAGCACCTAGAAGAGATGAAGGTGAATGCCCCTAGCGACCAGTGTAGGAAGGGTAGAAGGTGAGCATCCATGCTACATGTAAGAGACTAGTATCTACAATCACAACTAAAAAAGATGTGAACATGCATGTGTGGATGATATAGATAAATGAAACATAAGTAATCTAACTATCATGTGTAATAAAGTGACCATGAACAAGAAAAAGTAAGCAAGAGTATAAGCAACCATAATATGCAGTATGTTATGGATGGATGTAATGGAATGTAAGATGGAATAATAGGATTCGTGCACCCCCTGAGTGAATGGAAATGTATGCAGTGAGGATCATTTTTTTTTGGCCCCTTAGCATTCAAGATTGAACCGTAAATGAGAGTGCGTCATTAGGAAATGGTCGAGTATTTTTTAGTGTGTATATCATGCTATGATGAGTGTGTGTATGCAGTGATGATGAGATGTGACATGTGGAGAGATGTGTGTGACACCTATAGCTGAAAAATATACCACAACTTGTTGAATTGGTAACTAATAATTTATCCCTAAATGTATATCACGATAAGATGGAAGAATGGCTGATGATTTAGCACTAATCATATATCACTATGATATTAAAGCATGACTGATTATTTATCTCTAAGCGTATATCACTATAAGAAGAAATAATGGAGGGTGGTGATTTAGCCTAAAACGTATGTCACTAGTCCTAAGAATTTCAGATGATAAAATGTTGCATGGTGAGTGTACATGTCCACTTGATTAGTAAAATTTCAGCACTTGAGTATGTTCTAAGGAACTAAAGTGCATCATAGGATGGTGAGAGAAGCACATAGAACAATGTAGTGTATGTAGTAATGATAAAATGACTATAAGATAAGTAGAAAGTATAAATGCATGGTGTAAATAATGCAATGTTAGATGTGTAGGGTGTATAGAATATGTAATATGTAAGATGTGATGATAGGTGTAGATATAAATATAATATGTAGTGATAAAATGTAAACCAAGACCAATATATAATGTAACCTTGCATAGTATATAGAATGTATGTGGAAATGTGTTGTATCACTATGTATAGGTTATGCATGGATAGCCTAATAATGTATGTGGTGTGTAGGGTAATGACTAGTATAATATATAACGTAGGGATGAAATGTAAAAATAGACTCAAAAGTAATCACGCCTAGTATAGTATATAGAAAATTTATGATTTGAAAATGCGCAATACTGTATAATATGACCAAGTGTATATTTATCGTAATGAATGTAATGCATAGATGAGGACTTGTATAATGTAGAATAAGTGTACAATTAATGGTGTATGATGCGTAATCTAAAATGGAATGCAATTTATAATTCCTGAGGTGTAGTGTGTGGGTTTCAATGTAATTGTAATCCCTTAACAATCAAGTGTGAACCAAAGCACAAGAGTGTGTCATCGTGTAATTGTGGTGTTATGATGTGTGATATGGTATGATTATAGGAAATGATAATAAATGAGAAGTATAACAGGTGTGATGTAAGACTATACAACTATGCAGAAACATGAGGTGGTGAAAGTGCATGCTGTGATATGTCCCCTCCGTGGTAGTGTGCCAAGGGACTATGTAAAATTGTGAAGAATATAGTCATCCTCTGGATAAAAATCGAATGGATATTTATTTGTAACTTGGTAAGTTATAGTGATATGTTGATCATGTAATGACCCATTGAGACATAAGTGATACATGCACATAACATATTCTTCATCAGTGAATGGAGGAAAGGGGGATCCATGTGCGTACCATCAAGTGAGATTTTGTTTGTAACCTAGGAAATAACTATTATAGATGATTATACATCCAAAAGGCATAAGAAAAGATATGTCTATATGATCCAAATCTAGGGTCTTGCCAATATATTCTAGCCAGGACTGTTTTAATATGAGTGGTGTAGTAGGAGTACGTGTAAGAAAAACATCAAGATGAAATATGTTAAGGCCATAAAAATTTGTTACATGGACAATTCCATGGTATAAATGAGGGTGGTATGGCAATGGACGAATATCAGTGATGGAAAAACCTACGTGGGCTAAGTCGTCATGCATACATATGGTTTCATGTGAATTATGATCTAATGGAATGTACTCCTTGTACAGACCATGTATGAAGAGTATGCAAGTGAATGGTGGGCGGACAAATGATGAAAATGAAGATGGGAAAGAAGTGTTCATGGAGGGGACATGCGAATGATATGGAATAATAGATGTAGGAGGTGGTGGTGGAGAATGGATAGCATCTAGTAAACAAATATCTCCCTCGATTGGTGGTAAATGAGGTGGCAATCCATAGGTCGAGGATCTTCTGTAGTATGAATGCGGGGGATAGGAATACTAATGTTAAGGTCATGGAAACAGTATTGGAATGGGTTACGGTTCCAAAATATAGTATACTCAATATGTTCCTGTAGGAACTTAACATAACAATGGACCATAGAAGTGGTAACCTTCATGGCATGGAGCCATGGCCTACCTAACAAACAATTGTATGATATGGGAAAATATACAACAAAGAAAACTATAGGGAGAGTTTTGGGACCAACAGTAATGGGCAAGGTAACATTACCAAGACATGGATGAATGGTACCATCAAAAACACGTAGTGTAATAGAAGGACTAATGTCACGAGAAGATAGACCTAAAGCCTAAAGGAATGACATGGAGCACAAATTAAGCTCGGAACAATTATCAATTAGAGTGCGTTTGAAAAAAACATTGTAAATGTGACACATAATATGGAGGGGTGGCTCAATTTCAAAGGGATGAATGTCTATGCGAGGATTGGACTTGAATGTTATATGTTGTGAGAATGCATCGAAAAATGTGTTATACATAGAATATTGATGCATATCAACAGAAACATTTGTAGTAGCAAAAAGAGGTTGAACACGATGAATTAAATCAAGATGAGTAAGCAGATAATCGTTTGTGGAGATAATCGTGATTGCTAAATGAAAATGCAAAACCTAGAAGGTTATGTGAAGAAACATTAGTTTCACCAAAATGATTAACTAAAATTAAACTAAACTATGGGAAAGTATAACAATATTTAATCCAATATAGGAGGACTAAAACACTGTAAAATATGCTAAAAAATATGGAATAACCTTAAATAATTATGCTAGATGAAATAAAACCTTAAGTATGAAAAAATGTAAAAGGAAACAACTTAGGTGATTGTCGAAGACAGTCACAAGGTGTCACAGGTTAGACTATCGATTCCAGAACACTACTACAAGGGGGAGTGTTTTGAGACAATAATAGAGACAATACTTGATCAAATTGTCTCAAATAGAGACAATAAAAAAGTTGTATATTGTCTCTATTATTGTCTCAAAGCGGGTGTCTCTAATATTGTCTCTAATTATTGTCTCTTCAGAGACAATATAGGTTGATACATATTTTGTCTCTTGAGAGACAATATAGTTTTTGTCTCTCTAGAGACAATATTTGTATTGTTTCACTAGAGACAATACAAAATACTGATTTTGTCTCTCTAGAGACAATACTAATTTCAATTTTTATTGTCTCTCTAGAGACAATACGAATTTAAAGAATGAAAAATCTGAATTTCAAGAATAAATAATAACCAAATATCATATAGTGCAATCGACGGCTACATATCGTCTATGATGTTAGAGTAGACCAGTAAGGAATATCATAAATTAAAAACAATTTGATTTGAATCTTGTGCCCAACAAATGGGTCCCACAAACATTTTATTAATATCACATAAGATAAAATACAAAAGGGTGTCTAAATACTGTTAACCCTTTAAATACAATGATAAAATACAAAAGGGTGTCTAAATACTGTTAACCCTTTAAATACAATGATAAAATACAAAAGGGTGCCTAAATTCCATTATCCCTTTGGCATACAATATGAACACCTCTCCACCCCCAGCTTCAAGCGATCTGTCTACTTCCCTAGTGCTACTTTGAGGTTTTTTTTCTTAACTTTAATTTTGAGTCAGTGTCTCTTTGTCGGCATCTGTCATTTCATGTTCTTCGCTTTGATTGTCTCAACTTTGATACAATTCTTTACTATCAATAGCACCAAGCAACTCATCTTTAGTCTTCATGAAAACAAAGATTATAATGACTCGTTGCGTTTATCAACTATCACTTGAAAATTTATAACAAACATCTCATTAAAATACTGAGGTTGAATTAAACATATAACAAGAAACCATCAACCTTTCATAAAAAAGGCCATATTTAATAACAAGGCATGTCTATGCTGAGCCTTTTCATAATGTGACAGGTAACTTGAAAATACAATACATAATAACATTGCTCTTATACTTGAAGTTATTTTGATGATACGAGCTCACATAAAAAAGAGTATAGTCATCTCCAAGCATAACTTGACCACGAGCTTTCGTAGGCCAGGATGAGAAAAGTTTGTATTGAAGTAAACAATATGGAGAGCTTGAAAAAATTCAGCAAAAAGGTATAAAGAGGGTAAAACAGTTTGCAGCTAACCTTCAGAGAAACCCCTCCGACTAGAAATCCATCAACATTAAGATGTGTTGCCAACTCAACACAATTTCCAGCATTTACTAAACCTGCAATATGCAAAACAAGTAATGGTGTGTTTATTCCAGTCAAACAAGAAGCTGATTGGCACATATTAAAGTGCTTCTACACGACATTAGTAAGAACATGTTATCCTAGATGAACATAGACAATTTATCCACTCTTTACAATGACCTTAAAATTTCAGCAATATTCAAGTTTCCTCCTCCATCATTGACCCAAAAGAAGATGGCAATGATGATAAGAATAAAAAATCATTCAAACTATAGGGAGAGAAATATTGAGAGAAGCTAGTTACCGCCATAGATAATTCAGATTGACTCTGCTACTTCAAGACTGACATTTACTTTAAGCCAATTCCATAACATACATTATTAACATGTCCTTAAGGAAACTCTTGTTCAACTGTTGCAGCGGTGCAGACTATGCAGACTTGTTTGAACATGTTGTTGTAAGACAAATATGGATGACATTAAAAATGGTTTTGCATACTGTTCACTGTTTTGCAGATTTTTTTTGTCATCACCCCAAAAGGTCTAAAATAGTACATATGGAGTACATAATTAATTGGTATTTTCCTCAATCGGTTCAATTCTCCAAGGTGGTCTATTAAGATAATAAATCCTAAATGTTAAATGATATATGCCTCAGAAAACTTTGTACATCTAAAATCACCAATAATTATAAACACATTCAGTTTCTATTTGTTTATCAAATAAATAGTGAAATACATATGGATGTTCATGAACTGTAAGGTGTAACTTATAGTAGAGACTAATCAATAATTCCACTAAACTTAATATATAGTACATACCGCATAACACTCAAAGTCAGAATCAACTTACGCAACACAAAGAGCCCAAGTGTGAATCCATTCCAGCGCTTTAGCAATCTCAACATCACCGCCACTTAAATATTTTGCTATAAATGATGGATGGAGAGCTATCAATATGCGAGATGCTGAAAAAAGAGATGATCTTCTAACATATGCTTCTGGGTGATTAGATATCTCCCTACACATAGAAAAAACCAATTAACATATAATTCATAACAAAGAACATCTACAATCACAAAATTTATAGTAGCCAAAGCAAAATATTCCTGACCGAGAATGCAACATATCTATTAGAGCATATAACAATTACAAACCTCAAAATACAAACTAGATAGCCTTAAACTTCAGTCACTAGCAAAAGATGCCTCTTGACAAAGAATGTACCTTTGCATGTTCTAATTCCTCAAGAAGCAGAATTCTTGCTCCATCCCCCATGAAAAACCAATCACGATCCTGTCAAAAAGTGGAGCAATTAGTTTAGCTAATTTGAAAAGTTGTCCCAAAATCAAGTATGAGATGCTTTGATATTAGAAAAACGCAAAAGGAGATCAATGACATTATTCTTTTGTTGGATCATCATAATGGACCAATAATCATACTTCATCCCATGGACGTGATGCTCTTGTGGGATCATCATTCCTTTCTGACAATGCCCGCAAGCTACAAATCCCCCAAGACCTGCAAGCAAACATATGTTCACCAGATCAAAACTCAAAGAATACTTGCAGACGGTGACCATGTGAAGCCCGGTAAAAGTAATTATATGAATATGGTTATTATACAATCATATCATAATCCTGTAAAAAATAACTCAGAGTCACAAGCCAAAATACAAGAAGAAAATAGATGCTACTTGACTTTACCTATTGGAATAATAGCAGCATTAGAGCCACCGAAAGCATGACATCTTAAAAACACACCAATTTGAAAACATGTAGATTCAGTGCCTCCGTAATGAAATGTATCTCTTTTGTAAACAACGAGTAATAAGATAAGTGTAAACAACTTACAGCTTCACCCCGAATTATATGATTTGCAGCACCTATGAGATAGAAAGTGCTTGTTGCACAAGCAGTAGAAATAGAGTCATTTGGACCCATCCATCCCTACAATTGAGGCATTCAGTATGCAAGAATAAGTGTGCATCTATTTTGCATAGCTCAGTATGAAAGAGAGATTGTTCTTGTAAGTCTTTATGTTGCCATATGTTACTTAATACTGTGATTACTTGCAAATGTATTCTAAATAACTCTTTAAATTAATATGAATGAACATGGTTGTGAAGTACTTGGAATGGTAGATGGTGAATTCCTTAGTGAAAGTGAGTATGGTTAGGCTTTGTAACCGAAATATGATGCAAGAAATGATGGTGGGAGGATTCATTCAAAAGAGAGAGAATTCAAGAAGGATGTGGCAGAGCTTAGAATGCAAGGAGTAATTCGAAAGCCAAAGGTGAGAAGTTTCTTGAGATATGTTGTCTCAATTCTGAGAAGAACCCAAAAAACAAGGTTTTGCATTTGATTCTTGTATTCTTGAGCTCCCAACGAATGGTATGAGGGTGTTAGGTATTTAATAAAGATGAAGACAAATTTCATGACATTATAATTTCTCCTTTGTTCAGTTGCTATTCCTCAAATCTTATGAAACTCTGTATTTTCCAGGATTTTCAAGACTGTACTGAGCTTTCATATGTTTCTTTTTATATCGAGATGCTAATAGCTTGTTAGGGGTTTGCTGTACGTATGGAGGCATGTAGAATTTGGTAGGAACCTCGGTATATTCTTGGTGTGTCGATATTTACGACAACCCTTATATTCTGCCTTGACTGTCATATAATCCTATGGATTTCCTGTGCTGATACAGGTCTGTACAGCATTCTTACATGTTCCCCTGATATCTAGATGACTACAAGTTGTATTTTTGGATGTATGTCTTGGAACGAGGCAGTAACTGTAGGATCCTTTGTATATTCTTGAAGAGTCACTGGTTCTTAAATCTCTCATGCTCTGTCCTGTTCTTAGTAAACATGTGCTTAGGGTTACAAATTGTGATTTTGGAAACTGTAGCATTGAAACCTGGCTGTCATCATATAGGCCTCCATCAGAACTTTTGAGAGGGAATGTAATATAAGCCTAAGAGTATGTTTGGAGAGCTTAATACTTTGAAACCCCTATAACTCTACCCTGTGACAGTGACCTTCTGACTTTGGGCTCTAAAATCCTATCAATAACTCATTCCTCTGTTTAAGCAAAGAAGGCTTGACTTGATCATCTTGGCCTCCATCAAATTAAGTGAGATGATTCCCACATTGACCCATGTTTCATGAGTGGCAGTCACTCTCACAAGTATGAATGACGCAATTGGCATTCAATACATCTAGGTGAAGATCATAGGGGTGAATTAGTACAAGGGCTTTCCCCAGAGGTCACTCATACCAAAATTACTCTACTTCATGTGCGCTTAACCATGGAGTTCCTCCCACAATCAAAATCTGCTTACTTTACTCTACCCCATCTGCAAAACCTTCAGTAAATATTACACCTTATGAACCACTCATGATGACCACTAAAATCTCTGCAACTCAAATAAAGTCGTCCTCAGAGCATCAAATGCAGGGAAATTTCAAATACAGAGGGAAAAATTATCTTTCGTCACATTCAGCAAACCCTAACACAGTTCATTTTAAGAATATAGTATTCAATCCAAAACTTTTGAACAAAACAAACTAATGATTCCATATAAACTTACATCAAATTTATGAAAGTAGATGACCCTTAGAACTTATAACACAGAATTACATACATGGAAAATAAATTACCTGGGTAAGTTCGCACACAATGAGCTCCTGATTAGGACCAAGAGCCACACCCAAAGGTCGTCCACCAACAAATGTTGAGCATTGAACATTACGAGACACTTTACACATAAGTACAGAGACCAGATACAGATCTCAGACATGTATAAATAATGGGTATTGTCTTATATAAATGAAACATACTTTCACTTCTTAAAAAAATATCATGAGAAGATTTGACGATGGTGGAGATCACATTCTTTAACATTTTAAAGTACTCTGCATGCAAAACTGAACTGGACCCAGATTGAAATATCAGATTTACAAGCAAAATAAATAAAGAAAGTAAGTAGTCCATAGAATCTGTGCACATGTTACTTCCTCTAATTCAGGAATAAAGGAATCTATTCATACACTGTCAGCAACAGAAAAATAAAAAGAAAGTGGGGAGCATTGGGATTAACAACAATAATGTAAGATAGTATATGTATTTAGTATATCATTCCACATGAGTTTGTGACTGTCTTCTTCGTTATTACTCATAACAGTCTATTTTTTCTGTATCTTTGAAATGAGTAGTGTGTATGTGTTTGTCAGGTTATGCAGAAAGGAATCCAAGCATGAAACCCCATTGGAAAGGACTGGCCGTAATTTCAAAGCTGTACAAGAGACTGAACTGTACTTCACTGTATGCAATTACAGACTCAAATTTATTGAGTCTTGGAATTAATTCATAGTCATATGAGTTGTTCTTTAGGAAAGTCTAGTTGGAGAGTTCTCAATGGTTCACTCCTTGTATGCTAATTCACACATTTATGGCTTGTCAACTTTGATGATACTGTTCCAACATGTATACCACCCCTTATTCATTTCTTAGACCAATATAATTGTTCTTCACTGTCTTATTCAGGGCGTAGGTCAGAAATTCCCCTTAAGACCATCACATAGCAGTCCATAGGTGTGAGGTTCCCTAGTAACTCTGCTGCATACTTTCATTTGAACAATTTGAAACCAAGATTTCCAAAACCATATATGTATCCAACGCTTCTTCACTAACACATTCAAGGATGATCTTCATACCCTAAGACTCATTCATGCAATCCTAGTTCTTTGTACCATGCATTTGACCACCAATGAAAACATATTAAACATAGAGGTTATAAGACCATGCATACCTGTCTCATCATGGTAATGGCATCATTTCAGAGGTATTTGATCCAACATTGGTTATCATACACTTGTTTTGCTTTCTATTTCCTTGTTACTTTGTCCTAGGTTCCTTTTCACCCTTCTAGAGCCCAAATCAAGTACCAAAACACCGCCCAGGGGTTGCAAGACACAAACTTCTTAAGTTTAGATTCCCTTTATCCTATTTGAGATGTTTCCCCAACTTTTATGCACTGATCCTTGACAAATTATGCCCAGTTCTATTTGAAACAGTTATGCTAGTGACCTACTTAGGTCTCTTTGTGCCCAACCAGTCTAGTTCTCATAGGACAGTAGTAATTTCTTCATTAAATTCTCCTAATTCTCATTTAAACACTTCAAACACGCCTCATGTCACCTTAGGAACAAGTCCACAAACATAAACAAGAATTGTCTATTAAATTCTACCCTTTACCCTCACTGTCCTGTACACTGTTACCTCCTTTTTTCAGTCAAAATTACTGTTATGCACAATTTTTGATGGGCAACTCCATTCACCCTGAGATTTGGGGATCTTCATGCTCATCCTGGGATAGAAATTTCTTCAAAGTTTCACAGATTTTGGTCGGTGGAATAAAGAGCAGCTCGATGCCCTACATCGAGCCCGAGAAAAGATAATTTGTTCTAGAAGTCATATTATTCACTGTCAAGGCTTGCAAAAATTATATTTGTGCTCCTTATACCCTATAGCATCTTTCTAACCTAACAGTCAAGGGCTTCATGTCATTTGCATGGCATTGAGGGTTTCTAGCTCGCTGTCCTCTCAGAAATCATAATGCAGAGTCCACTAGAATGCACACAATCTAGCATTTAACTCATCAAATTGATATGTACTCATCAAATGAAACATAGAGAGTTCCCTTGGGATTTTTCAGCATTACCTCGTTTAAGAACTGTGCAATCCCTAGCTTTGAGAACAAAGAAAGCACTTTGATAGCTATTTGCTTTTCATCTTGCAATTTACCCCAGAATACAGAACCAAAGCCTCCTTGTCCGATGTTATGGCTAAATTTTTCTGTAGTTGTTGTCATCTAAAGAGAAAAGGACTGGGATTTTGATGGATTTGGCATCGTGACCATTGAGTAATCTGCAGTAGGATATAGAGTTATTCTCTAAGTCAATATCTAACATTGTTCTACCTAAACCTCTAATTCAAAAAATAGTGGCTAACTGGGTAATAGTGTCCTACAAAAAAAAGTAACACTCGTGATAAAAATACAGAAAATAATTTTTAAAAAATGAATAAAAGTATCTGCACGTTCTAATTATTTACCAATATATCTAGGACTAGAATTTCATCTTATCTTACCTTCTTGCATTAAAGCCACTCCACACCAACTAGAGCAAGAGAAGACAATGAAATTGGAAAAAAGGAAAAGAGAAGAAATTAGACAAGGAAAAGCAATCTAATTTATTAAAAATGAAAACAAAATAGCATGAGAAGGTCCACATATTCAAAACCATGCTGCAATAAGACCTATGATAAGTTACAAGGTTAACTTGGAAGCAAACTTGAATCTTGGAACTTATCAGGCTAGAAAGCATCCTTACCAGACAAATACTATAGAGGGAGTTCATCCACTCCACACCATGGCCATCACCATCTTGGTTTGCTCTGCACTTGTCACTGCTGTTTCTTTCAAGACACCACGACTGAAGATTCAAGCTCTTCCTCTTCCTAGGAGTTTCACTTCTCTACATGACAAGCTAAAAGAAGCATTTGGGTTGAAAAGGAGATCCTCATCGTCATCTTCAAGGTTCTTGCATGAGCTAGAGGAGTTAGATATTGCTCTTGGAAAACTCAACAATGTTCTTAATTCTAATTCCAAATTGTTGATTCCCCTTCAGCTCTCTCCCACTAACATGGCACTCCATGACTTGGAGATGGCTCTACCATCATTTGAGCACAAAATCAACCAGCTATTCAAGCTTCTTATCACTTCCAGAGTTGCACTCTTGAACACAATTTATTCTCAGTAACTAGCCAGTTATTACAAGGAGTACTAAAAGAGGCTGCCAAATTGGCCTTTTATACAGTTTTGAGTCTCAATTCTAAAAAAAGCACATGTATCAATGCTTATATATATATCAATACTTCAACGAAGACAATGTATGAATTGATCTTCAATACAAAATACCAAACATTGGTCACAATTTTCATCTGCTTGTTTATGGTTATATCTGTTTTTGGTTCTTTGGTACTTTTCACACATCCATCCAACCTATGGAATTAGAAAATTTCAGTATATTCAAATATACCCTCAAACACTACACAGGCTGCAACTTCCTCTGGCTGTGGTAAGGCTATTCGCAGTGATAACAGTTGTGACCATCTCCCGTGCCATTGGTGGTGGTCATACGCTCACAACTTCAAAATCCAGAGTCCAGAGAAGCAGCAACATCCTGTGATGTAGAGAAATATCCTCACTTCATCCCATCTTTTCTTTATAATTTAATAATTAATCCTTGGTGGCCTCTGAATAAGCGAAATGGTCTTCACCATAGCTTCACCCAGCTCCTATGTATGGCAGATTGTATCATATATATATATATATATATATATATATATGTTTCAAATTTATTTGATTTTGTTTTGTTACAAATGTTTCAGATGCTACTAACAGTGAAGACTATAGGATCAAATCTGAAAAGAAATGGCCTGTGAGAGGGCAAGATCATACAGTTGTTCAGGCACTGTTGAGCTTAGACTTCTGGATACTGTTCTTGGCAACAACATGTGGCTTGGGCTCTATAATTACTGCAATAGACAACATGGGTCAGATTGGAAAATCCCTGCAATACCCAAAAGAAAGCATCAGCACTTTTGTGTCCCTTTTCAGCATCTGGAACTTTTTAGGGCGAGTGGGATCAGGGTCCATCTCAGAGATACTAGTGCAAAAGTACTCAATTCCCAGGCCCTTACTGTTAAGCCTGGTGCTGGAAATTGCATGTGTGGGTCATCTTCTCATTGCTTTTGCACTCCCGGGGTCCATTTATGTGGCATCCATTCTCATAGGAATGTGCTTTGGTGCACATTGGCCTCTACTGTTCTCAATCATTTCTGAGCTATTAGGGCTTCGCCACTTTGCTATTCTGTACAATATAGGCCAGAGTTCAAGCCCTCTTGGGTCCTACTTGTTTTCTGTTAGGGTAGCAGGATACTTGTATGACAGAGGTGCCAAAGTAGAATATGTGAAGGACAAAGATAAGTTGGAGGAACTCATGTGTGTTGGGAGATTGAAAAGCTTCTGCACAACCTTCTTGATAATGGCAGCACTTAGCATGGTTGGCTGTGCAGTTGAAAACTAGGTGTTTATACATTAGGCTTGTAAAAATATCAGTAAAAAATATTAACTGGGAGGTTTAGCTGTTGGTACAGGAATGAAAGAGACCTTGATCTCAGTTCATGCACTGGACAAACCATATCCCTTTTTTCTTACTAAAATCGTAGCAACATCACGAAAATAAATTTATATGCCCCAAAATCAGATCATAATAGCAATATTCATCCATACCATTATTTAACTATGGATGACAATCACCATACTATAATAAGCATATAGATTCTCCAGTAATAAAATGTCAGAAATTACAATTCTTACCACACTGCTTGCATCTCTTCCTCCACAAAGCAAAAGTAGACCATCTGAACGAGCACTTGCAATTGCATACCTATCAATGCAAGCAAATGATTAGCAATGGAAGATTCAACAGATACATTACTGACTTATTGAAACGAGATCAATACATTTGTCTACAAACCAAAAGATAATACCTGGGGGCTGCAAACCAAAAGATAATGACCATAATAGAATTAAAGATCAATCAACCTTATTGAGTATATTATAGCCATCTCATCAAAAAGAAGGTTATAGAAGTTCTTATGAGGCAAAAAAAGCCATCTTAAAATGTATAGATACATACTATAAATCTGGCTATCACATAAATATCTGTGTTTGACACGCATTTGAGCAGTTTTATAGACCGATCAAACTCTCAATAAGTTCATAAAACAAACCAATAAGTTCACTGGTAATGAAATAGCCAATAATTCATAAAATAACAGTCAATTTAAATCTATTTAGCCGGATAGGAAAAATGTCTATTCTTTTTTGTCCTCTTTTGACGAGGAACTATAATAGATGGTGCAACATGATAATCATCCTGAACTCTTGTCTGTTGGATTTCTGGGTTGTTTTCCAGATGAGTTCCAAGAAGGTCAATCGATTCATTTTGTCCAGCAACAAAATCATCACATCCTTCTGTGGCATCTTCATGTTCACTGTCAGTTGCACCCTTTAAGGAGTTTGATTGTTGCACATCCTATTAAACAACATACTTTAGTTAATTAAATTATCACAACATTGATACTTAAATGTTTTATTATGTCATCAAATACTATAATAAACTTACCTCAGATTCATGCTCAATGACCAATTTCTCCCCTCGATCTATCATATGTTGCCGGAGCCCTTGGGAACCATGCATTAGTGCATATTTCAGATCTTCATCTGAAGCTTCCTTTCGAAAGTGGTGAACCTAAGTGTACAAAGACATTTTAATTTATCAAGTATCATTTGTCATCCAATACATTCAAGTCACCGAAAAAATATAAAAAAATTAAATGAAATTATTCACTTACCAAGCTCCCACGAATACTATTATACCCACCCGACCCCAATTTATGGGACCCAATACTTGACAACCTAGCTTGGGTAGCCTTTGTTGTATCTCGAAGGTGTCTTTTACCTCCTTCTCGTGCAGATGGCATGTAGTTTGGATTTTTGAAGGACTTTCTCTTGAATTTGGCATCTTTGATAAGCTCATCCCATGTTGTTTGGTTAGTGATCCAAGCTGGTCGGGGATATCTCAAGTCATTTGTTAGCTTTGACCTTATTTTGTCTCTTTTAGAATGAATGAATTTCCGTGCATAATCCATTATGAAATCCTTGTTAAAACCGGGATTTCCAAACTCTTTTATGACATCTTCAAAGAGTTCATCTTTCTTAGAATTGGCTTGCTTTCTCCAATCCACTTGTATGGTATTTCCAAATAGGCATTCTGCGCGATGAAATAGAAATTGGAAAAATTTCGACCCCATTTCATCTTTTAAGACATTTCCATCCGAGGTTAACAAGATTGTAACCTCTTTCTTTCCTTTTGTGTTCACTGTGGAGATTGTTGCAGTCGTAGGGGTCACAGTAGCTTCCCCATTAGGTACATCAGGGGGCATGCCATTTTCTTCCTGTATGTATAGAGCATGAATGTTTGTTAGGACTGTTGTAAACCATGCAATATGAAAAATTGCTGTTATGACTGTTTTATAGCACATGAATGATAATTAGGACTGTTAGGAATATTTTATACATAATTAATTATCATAAGCATACCTGTTCAGGTGCAGCAAGACCTGTACTTTCCAGCAATGTAGACTCCAATGCATGAATTTGCTTAATTACTTCCTGTCTAACTTCATAAAATTCAGGAGTATCTGGTAGGAGCGTTAAAATTTTGGCTTGTGATTCTATGATACTTGTCAAGGAAGCATGTTGTGGTGTTGGAGGGTGAATTCGGAGAGAACCCACACATGAAGGGTTACTCCTTAACTCTGGTGCTATATTATGTGTTGGCATGCTTGACGGAATTGGAATACTAAATGTTTCAATGTTGGATGTAGAAAGTATGGTACGGGATTTACTTGTCGGCGGCACTCTCATGTTAGGATTTTCTAGTGCATATGTAGAGGGCCTGCCACGATCCTTCAAAATATCATAAAACAAAATTATTAATAGTCAAAAAAAACTTCAAAGTTGTATGTAACATTGAACAACTTCACTAACAAATGAATAATAACATATGCAATACTAAATTGGTAAGGTATGCTTTGACATTTTGTTGGCCATTGCATGTTGAGAGCAGCAAAACAGAACTGCTTTGACATTTTGTTGGCCATTTCATGTATCCAAAAATATATATATTCAAAAGGACCAAAAGGTGTGCATCTTCATATAATCTTCAATAAGGAAACATTTAATGAAACAAGGAAACATGTGCAATGTATGCATTGACATAGAGAAAAAAACATTAGCAATCCACTCATAAAATATATCAAATTGTGTTATGTCCTTACAATGAATTTAAGGTTTACATTATGATTAAATAAAATCATCTTCATCTGACATTACAATTTCCTCATCTGGAGGCATGAATACACCATAATTAATGGGCCCCAGATCCACAAATAAATTAATACCATGGTTCTCATGATCTTCATCCCCTTCAGCCATAGGTAAATGATGATCAATAAACTCATCATGTTCATGTATTTCATCACCAAAATGTTGTTCTTGTCCTACTGGAACTTCATCTTGTTCATATTCATCATCAATAGTCATGTTATCATCATCCTCCACTTGGTCATCTATGTCTTCAAGTGGATCTTCTACCTCTTCAATTACATCATGGCCTTCTACATCTTCGGAAAAGGTGACTCTTCGCCCTCTTGGATCATAATCTATCACAAAGGACCAGCCAGGGTGTTCTAAATTTGGAACAAGAAATATTTGACTACATTGGTTTGGAAACACATAAGGTTCAGAAGTAGATTCAAACCTCGATGTATTTATCATATTGAATCCATTCTCATGCAACAAAATAGTTTTGTCAAGGCCCACTTCAATGAGCCTATACCATTCAACACGAAAAATAACTTTTTTAAAAGATGTGAAATCAAGCTCTATTATATCCTCCAACACTCCATAATACCGAAGTGTACTCGTGATTGTGTTTGTGTCATATGCATGTGAACGACACTCCACTTCAAATGGTGCTGAAATTCCACTATCATAAGTTTTCCGCTTCTCATCGATCTTCCTGATTCGAAAATGATGACCGCTAATCCACATTGCTTTGTAATATGTTACCTAAATGCATATGTACATATTATCCAATTAGATTCAAGGACACAAAGTTAACTAACTAGTTTCAACGATAAAAAAATCTTTAGATTAAACAATTTTCATCATAATACTTTATTTGTATATTACCTCCCCATTTATAGATCCTTTAACGAAATCTACTTGTTTTTTTGTCACTGCTTTCATTCCCTTGGTTGCCTCGTGTTCAACATTTGTCTTTAACCAATGCCATGAGCATCTATCTGGCCATTTTCTTTTATGGCATGCAGGAAGTCCTCTATTAGAGTTTTGACCATGTCTATTATATATATCAGCCCATGCCTTTTCATCTTCTATTTTCTTTTGTTCAGCATACTTCTCCATCCATTGTAACATAAATTTAGAGTTGTATGCAACATACAAATGCAATGACTCCCACTCCTTAGCATCTACAACAAAAAGTATTTAACTAATCATTGATCTAACCATTCTTTAAAGGATGCATCATACAATACTTAGGATTAAAAAACTACTACTAACATTTAAGATTACCTTTTATCCTCTTTGAAGTTCCTTGACCCTCTAGTTTTCTATCTCCAATGGATTGAGGTTGCTGATCACCCCATAATCTTGGAGCCTCCAGATGCAATTGAGGCAAGTACTCAGATAAATGAACCATGGTTTGAAAAACCATGTACCCTTCAACCATAGAACCTTCAGGTCGAGCTCTTTGCCTCACAAAATGTTTTAGGACCTTCATATATCTCTCTACAAGCCACATTGTCCTGAGATGGATGGGCCCACATTGTTCAATCTCTTCTACCAGGTGTATAAGGTAGTGCTCTTGAGAATTGAAGAAACTTGGAGGGAAACACATTTGAATGTCACACATCAAAAGAGCAACATTCCTCTTCCAATAGTTCAGCTCATCTGGATGTATCTCTTTAGAAGATACCCACCTATAAATTTTACTAACAAGCATTAACATATCACCAGTTATAATATTTGCAAAATATATGTTAAAACAATTATAAAGACATTGAAAATGATATTTATAGAAGGAAAAAAATTAATTATTGAATAACAATTGATGGTTTATAATACCTCAAATATTTGGACAATTTGTAAATTGTTTGTGCGATGTCATGGTTGAAAGTGCTTTGTATTGCTGTAGGAAGCACATACTACACCAACATTGAAAAATAGCGTTTAAAATATATATTATCTTCTACATTACTAATATATTGAAAATTTCAATTATACTATCAAGAAATATAAGATATCACGAATTACCTTTATCCAATTATGCCAATCATGTGTTTTCATTCCAGAAAACTCTGAACCATCTCTTGTGAATACGGTTTTTAATGTCGCACCAAAACCAGTTGGAAATCTTATGGCACGCATAGTATCAAACATATATTGTTTCTCCTCTGCTGTAAGAACCCATGGCGCAGGATCATATGTGTTATTTTCATGTAACCACATGTTTGGCATCATATTGACGGTTTTGAGGTCCTTCCTTAATTTTATTTGGTCTTCATTGTTGGTTCCCTTTAGATGTTTCCATAAGCACTCTGCCACATTTTTTCCAATATGCATTGTATCAAATAAATGAGCTATTGGGAGATGCTCGTAATAATCTAACTTATAAAACTTAGATAGTCTTTTCATTCCCAATGGATAAGCTCTCCCTTCCTTTTTGTCATATGCTGATTTCCACCTCAAAGGGTTCATCCTTTTTGGCCGCCTCCTTTCCTCTTCCTTTCCATTGAACTTATTTTTCTCATGCATGCGATAACGATGGTTTTGAGGTAAGAAGTGTCTGTATTCATCGTACACGGTTTTTTTAAGATCCTTTGATTGCCTAGATACAGTGTTTGGCCCACATGATGGACAACCATGTTTCCCTTTAGTTTGTAGGCCTGAAAAATCAGTATGGAAACCATATTTAATTAATGGGCAGCAACATAAATAGAATGATTACAAATGAATATGATAAATAGATTACCACAACACACAGAGAGCCCCGGAGCGTCGTGAATTGTCCACATAAGTATTGCACGAAAAAGGAAGATCCTATCATTGCTAGGTCTTGATACATCATACATGTTGACACCCTTCCATAATTCGCATAACTCATCAATGAGAGGCTCCATGTATGTGTCCATATCTTTCACCTGGTGTTTTCCTATGAAGAAAATGTGAATTAAAATTTAAATATATTCATGTAAATGTACATCATTTTCAAGAGAACATAACACTAAGAAGTTCATATACCTGGTATTATTAGAGTTAGCATTGCATGCTCTTTTTTCATTGCCATCCAAGGGGGAAGATTATTGTTAACAAGGAAAACCGGCCAAACAGAGTATGTTGTTCTAAGATCTCCGAAAGGATTGACACCATCCATTGCCAATGAAAGTCTTGCATTCCTTGGCTCATTTCTTAAATCAGGCCATTTTTCTTCAAGCTCCTTCCAATCTTTGCTATCAGCCACCATACGCATGACACCATCTTGGCTCCTTCTTAGTGCATGATAGTCCATAAATTTTGCCAAATCTTTACATTTGAACATCCTCTCAAACCTCGGTGTTATTGGAATGTGGCGTAGAACCTTATAAGGAACTTTCTTGGACACTTGATCTTCACGATATCTATTGGTGAAACATATTGGGCATTGCTGTAAATTTTCATTTTCACCATAGTATAAGATATGGTCATTTGGACATGCATCATATGTTTTGTACTCCATCCCAATGTCTTTCATTGCTGAAGATACTTCCTTTTGTGAACGAGGCATCTTATTTTCCTTTGGAAGTATCTTATCTGCCAAAAGTCTGCATAAAACAACAAAAGATCTTTCTATTATTCACTATACACAATATTCAAAACTTGAATGACATGGAGAGATATAGTTTAGAGGAGTTTAAAATATACCTCAAGATATCAGTGAAGCATGTATTCGTCATTCCATGCATAACTTTCAAGTTCAAAAATAACATAAGTGTTGCCAATACAGACAAATTTGCATTTGGGTATAGAGGCGTCCTAGCAAGTTGAGTTAGGGGCGAATCATCAACTTCTTCAGCATATGTGTAGAAGTCTTGTAAAAATTCGTTCACCCCATCTTCATTTAATTGAGAAGTGGTATCACCCATATATGTGTCTTCTTCTTCATTGTGAGTGCCACTATCATCATTGTCATATGCCCTTTCCTCAACATTGTTATGAACTTGGATTGGCTAAACATTACAATATCATTTAAAATAGTCAATGCGATATGAAAAGTTTATATTTTTTAATAACAAGCATTTTTGAAATTTCATTATAGTATACCTCTTCTATATAAACTCCATACTTCAACCTATGGATACCAACGAGTCGACGCTTCTTTAATTTTCTATTTTTGCACTTTTCACAAGTACAATATATCATTTCATTAAAATATTCATTTGTCCCTGGAGTAGGTCTTGGTATATGTTCATCTGAACATTCAGATGAAGATATACTATTTTCCTGCATAAATCATATACTTTAAATAATGAGCATCTACCTCTCAACTTGAGACTTTTATTTTTATAGTTTGGAAATGGGTAATTCTGTTATGATGTTTTCGTAAACTAAAACATCATTAGTTTGAACTATGAGATGCCTAAAACGCTCACTGTGGGTCTGAAACGTGGCTTATTTAACGTGGCTTGTTTAACGTGGCTTGTTAAATAAGCCACGTTTCATAATCCATTTTTTGTAAGCTAAAATAGGGTCCATTATGAGTGTTATTTAAGATCTGAGTATTATTAAAAAAACTCATGACTATGATAATATTAATCTTTATTGAGATTAAATTCATTAAAGAAATAATACAAGTGACAGAAAATGAAAGTACCTGTCTTTCCATTTTTTCCAAGAATAGTGGCTAATTAGGTAATAGTGTCCTACAAAAAAAAGTAACACTCGTCATAATAATAAAGAAAAATATTTTTAAAAAATGAATAAAAGTATCTGCACGTTCTAATTATTTACCAATATATCTAGGACTAGAATGTCATCTTATCTTACCTTCTTGCAGTAAAGCCACTCCACACCAACTAGAGAAAGAGAAGACAATGAAACCTGGAAAAAAAGAAAAGACGAAGAACTTAGACAAGGAAAAGCAATCTAATTTATTAAAAATGAAAACAAAATAGCATGAGAAGGTCCACATATTCAAAACCATGCTGCAATAAGACCTATGATAAGTTACAAGGTTAACTTGGAAGCAAACTTGAATCTTGGAACTTATCATAGGTCTTTGTTTTCATTACAAATAAAGTAGATTGCTTTTCATTGTCTAGTATCCAGTATCAATCCAATTTATACTCTACAAGCTCCGTCATTATAATATCTAATGACCAAATATGTGCCTTGATAAGAGGCTTCTCTGCCCAAATGTACAAGTCATGAAATATTTTAATTCCTTTCTCAAATGAAAGGAGGGCAGAAAAGCCTCTTATCAAAGCACGTATCTTGTGATTATATATTATAATGACAAGAGATTATTCTACTTTATTATTGTGTTACTCCACTTAATCTTTTCGAATATAGCTTTTATTTCTGATCTTAGAATTTTCCAAACCCGAGAATAAGTTACAGTGTGCTCAGCTGTAATGTATTATAACATTAAAACTATACTAACAACGAGGAACATTAATCAAGCCTAAAGATAGTTTGGGTTAGAATAGTAATCCAAAGAAAGTAGGAAAAATCTTGTAGAAACCAAGAAATATCAGGCTAGAAAGCATCCTAACCAGACAAATACTATGGAGGGAGTTCGTCCACTCCTAACCAGACAAATTATTTGCATCACAACATCAACTATTTAAAAGAGATGCCACATTCTTTTACTCAACTATTGCAACTTCAGTATTTAACATTGAGAAATTGTAGTAAGCTCGTCCTCTCAGATTTGGGAAAAATCTCCACTCTCAAATCATGTTCCATATCCAAGCTATGATATATAAAACACATCGTAACTAAACATATAATACATGTACATGTTGCTGGTGGAGACTTGCTAAGAGCAGAAGCTGCAGTAGGGACAAAGAATGGGAAGAGAGCCAAGGAGTGCATGGAAAGGGGGTCTTTGGTTCCAGATGAAATTGTTTGCACGGTAGATCTACTTCTATCTTTTGTGCATTCATCTCATTTTTTTGTGTGTTAATTTGTTATTAATGCTCTCTTCTTGATCTTTTGGGAGTATAAATGGTGAAGGAGCGGCTGGCACAAGAAGATTCACAAGAAAAGGGATGGCTACGAGATGGTTACCCTTGAAGCCTGTCATAAGCAGCAGCCCTTGAGAGTCTTGGGATCAGGCCAAATCTCTTTATTCTCTTAGATGTAATCTATTTTCTAATGACACTCAGAATCTCACTAGGAATTCAGCGTGAATATTAAGTAGGCTATAGATGGATTGCACACTAATACAACACGAAATCTTTTGGACCGAGACCCTGATCTGCACTGTGCAAATTTATAAACTGATGAAGTGACTGACAGCTCCTATGAAGCCTTGAGGTAGTTACAAAAGATTCTATTACCTAAATGTTATATTGTTTTGCTTCAATAATCTTAACTCTATGTAGTCGTTAAACAGATTCCATTTCCACTTAAAAATGAGTCTATCACCTTAAATCTGGACTGGTGCTGAACCCATGTTTGTTTATTTGTGTAAAACTCCAGCTGGAACTCTGCAAATAGAGGGACTATTAATGAACTGAAATAATTAGCAGATAAAATAATATATTTAATGTTCCAGCCAAAAATGCAGCGACCCAGTCGTTGTCTTTTGGGGTAGGAGAGTTGTAATGGTGGTGATTTGACAACCAAAACAGAAGTTCATGGTCCCTTTTAGTGGCCTCCACACAAGGCACACAAGTATAAAGCAGGTGTTCAGATATATAGTGTCTGGAGAATATACTAGAGTTGGTAGATCCACCTCAATTGCATGACATTCTATATTGTATGTTTGCATCGATGCTAGTGTACTTTCATGCATTTGTGCAAGGTCAAGCATATATATATATATATATATATATATATATATATATATATATATATATAGTGTATTAAGTTGTGAAAGTCACTATGGGGTTACTTGAGAGTGAGAAGCAACTAGTGAGTTAAGTGCCTATTTGGAAGGCTAATAGAATTGGGGTATAAACAAAGATCAAGACTCGAGCCATTGTTATTTCAAGATTCTCCTCCGGCTGATGACGAGCAAAGTAGATATATTGCTGTTGCATCCCAAAACATGGACAGAAATTTCAATTGCAATATAATTAATTATGAACAGCTCATCCACACGTGTAGAGGAGATAGCTTTAGAAAAAGATTAATTGTTGTTAACAGAAGGGACAAAGTATGGTAAATATAAATGTTTTTGAATGTGGGCGTGACAAGCCATACAAATGTGTTTCAGTTGAACATTTACATGGAGAAATTGTTAATGATGAGAAACAGAAAATTGTGGGTGATTTGCATTACAGATTTTTAATTCTGATTATTTGTAATGTAAATTTTGTTGGCCACATGATGCTTAGCCATGGTGTTTGAGAGTTGTTCCCGGTAGGGGGTGGAAACCATGTGGCCCATCTCACATTGGGAAGCAGGGGACAAGAGAAAAATGCATGATTGATATAATGATACAAATTTTGCAGAATTAGATGCTTTCTGTCTGCTTGGAGTGCCCCTTCATGATCATGTTGAGTTGTATAAATCATATTAATAGGCAGGAAGGAAGTCATCAGATGAGATCCTTGAAGCAACAAGCATCGGCATCAGAGGAATCAATACAATGAGCATGAGCATTGCAGTACCCTCTGTCTCTTCTCTCATCTCTTGTGAACCTGCACTCTCCTCAGAAGCATAAACATAAGTGGTCAAAGAGCATGCCCTCAAGACTACAGGAGTGTCCAATCCTTACTTATTTTCAAGACCATCTTGCAGGTGAGGTGCAAAGATTGGAACAACAGGCGGAGTGTTCTTCTTCTTCATGTTTTGGGGCAGATTGGCTTGGCCAAGCACTGCAGGTGGTGGTCAATGCCAATTCCAATCTCTCACAAATAGACATAGACACTGAGGGAATGGGGTGTAAGTGGATGAACCAACATCTGGATGACATGGTCCACCTACTTGAAGTGTGCAATCTACTGAGGGATAGCATCTCAGAAATCAGGAAGCAACACATGTGTGTGCAGGTAGCCATTCGCGGCCTCGGAATCAATCCAAATGCCCATGCACTTCAAAGAGCACGCAACTCCCTTGCCTGTTGGCTAGGGAACAAGGAAACCTAGTCCAGGTTGGAGAAATGCATGTCTATTCTAAGGCGAATGGCAGATAAGCTCAACCTTGAGGAGAAAGCACGAGCAGGACTAGAAGCTCCTGCCATAGCCATCGACATAAACCACACAAAGGCCATCACCATCTTGGTTTGCTCTGCACTTGTCACTGTTGTTTCTTTCAAGACACCACGACTGAAGATTCAAGCTCTTCCTCTTCCTAGGAGTTTCACTTCTCTACAAGACAAGCTAAAAGAGGCATTTGGGTTGAAAAGGAGATCCTCATCGTCATCTTCAAGGTTCTTGCATGAGCTAGAGGAGGTAGATATTGCTCTTGGAAACCTCAACAATGTTCTTAATTCCAATTCCAAATTGCTGATTCCCCTTCAGCTCTCTCCCACTAACATGGCACTCCATGGTGTTTGGAGCTACATGCACATAAACAAGGCCAAGTTAATCTCGTGCTATCTCATCTATCCCACAATTGTGGCGTTTCAATGCCCATATAGGAATAAATAGATCTAGGGTGTCTGCCATCACTAAGACCGGCTTCGGGTCTTTGGTGTTTGGAACTACATGCACATAAACAAGGACGAGTTAATCTCGTGCTATCTTATCTTTAGAGTTCGTCAATCTTTTACAAGTGATCTAATTCTGCTCTGCTCTTAAAGATTGATTATAGGAAACAAATCTCTTAGAATTATTTTGAGAATAATATCTGATTTTACTTAAAGCTAATGCTTCTAGAACTAGCACTATAAATATTATGGTGTTAAAAAAAATGGCATTTAATACAAAATGTTGTATCTGATATTCAGGCAACAATATATTCTGTGAACACTTCTGGCACGTGTGCTGCTTTTCTCAGCAATGCACACCCTAGGAAGGATGCAACTGTACAATTCAATGGAAAGTCATATTACCTACCTGCTTGGTCAGTCCATATATTTCCTGGTTGTGAGAATGTTGTCTTCAACACAGCAAGGGTTAGTCATATTTTCACTTTAGAATTATTGTAATCACAATATGATTAAAGTTGCAGATCATATGGAGCTGTATAAGGATGTCTCTGTCTATAAAATACAGGTAAGTACATAGACTTCTTCAATGGGAATGGAGAAGGTTAGCCTGGAATCCCTTCTTCCTGTTGAAACATCAACCAAAAATACAAAACCATTCGTAAAATGGTTGTGGCACAAAGAACTTATTGGAATTTGGGGTGGTGAACATTTCTCTGGCAACGGCTTGTTAGAGCAGTTGTACACAGCTAAAGATAAAATTGATTTTCTGTGGTCTACAAACAGTTATGTATCTGCCCTTATTAGCTATAAGACTTATATGATGTACTTAAATTTTAGAAAATTTCAATATGAACCTATGCGCCATGCCTATAATCTCATTGCAAATATCAACTGATTACAACTAAATTTTGTTAAGAATCCTTCATTGGAAATATTGATTTTGGTTGTCTGATTTTGCTGATTTTTTTGGAATTTGGAAATCTGTTCTTGTATTGAAACTACTACAAGAAGGGGTGTTTTGAGACATTAATTAGAGACAAAAATATATTTTTGTCTCTAATTAATACACCCACCCACTTTTGTCTCTAATACCCAAAAAAAAACAAATTTTAACTAAAAATACTCTATCTTTTGGGCGGCATGCAAAGCGCATGAAGAAACTGCGTTGAAAATAAATGCCAGGAAAATGGAAAATTGCATTCGGGCGCGGGAGGGAATATTTTCATTTTCTCATGCAGCTGGTGCTGATTTTTTTGGAATTTGGAAATCTGTTCTTGTATTGAAACCTTGGATTTTGCTGATTTAAGAGTAGATATAGTTTTGTAAACCAGCAGAATCAATTAATTTCACGAGATGCAGCTGTAGGACTTTGACCATACATATAACCATCTGAATCTCCTGCTGAAGATGGAGTCTCAAGGAGTAGAAAGAGCAGAAGAAACTGAAAGGGTAGATACAGTAGGAGGCTGTTGTACAGCATAGTTTTGTAAACCAGCAGATGTAATCTATTAGCAATAACGAATTAGGGGTGCTGCATAATTGTAAGTTCCATAGACTCCACTTGTAGGAACAAAATTTGGCTGTTGGTTTTGGTACATACCAGAAGCGCTAGAAAAAAATGGAAAGGCATACCTCCAGTGACCATCAGTGATGAGATAGGTGTTGAAGGCCTAACGAGTGAGGCGAACAGAGGAGTCACGTTGGCAGTGGCATTAGGATTATCAATAGCGTGGTGCCTTGCTATAGTGATGATAGTAATACAACCTCTCACAACTGTGTTATTACACCAGAAAAGTTCTGTTAATTAATATGTCTAAAAAATCTGGAGATGCCCAAAATCAGTGCAGCCAAATAGCACCAGAAGCAATGGCTAACCACAGAACAATCACAGCCTTCTGTTCCAATGAAAGGGTCCTCTTTCTCTTCAGAGAAACTGAGATACACACCCGCAAGGAGGGCATTAAGCAATCATGGTTAGCAGGTATTGGAATTGGCAGTGCTCAGAGCCTGACCTTCTTAACCTGGGGTTTGGATTACTGGTATGGTGGAAGGCTCATGGGGGAGGGATTGATCAGCCGGGGAGATGTATTTAAGACCTTTTTCATTCTGGTGAGCACAGGAAGAGTAATTGCATAAGCAGGTAGCATGACTTCAGACTTGGCCAAAGGCTCTGCTGCTTTTAAATCTGTGTTTGGTATTCTCGACAGAGTCACCAAAATCAATCCAGATGATCCTCAGGGCAAAAAACCAGTCACAATTCAAGGAAACATCGAATTCAAAAACGTAACCTTTGTTTATCCAGCTCGGCTAGATGCTGTAATACTGAAGGATTTTAACTTGAAGGTTAGCTCAAGGAGCAGTATAGCTTTAGTCGGCCCAAGTGGGTCAGGGAAGTCCACCATCATTGGACTGATGGAGAGATTCTATGACCCTGTCAAAGGGAACATCACAGTTGATGGAACAGACTTGAAAATATTGAATTTGAGATGTTTGAGAGAACATATTGCATTGGTTGGGCAGGAACCAGTTTTGTTCAGAGGAAGCATTAAAGATAATATCTTATATGGGAGGCCCACTGCAACCGAGGCTGAAATTATTCAGGCTGCTACAGTTGCCAATGCACACCATTTCATATCGTAGGTCTACAATAACTATTGATAATAGCACAACACTTATTTTTTTCAAAAATGACAAAAGCTTTTCAGGGTCCATAAAGTTGATGATCCCATCTTCTGAAATACCCTACAGATTTTTTTTGTTGTTTAACCATATTTTGGTTAATATGTTCTCATTTTACAGGCATTTGAAGGATGGGTATGAGACTTACTGTGGAGAGAGAGGAGTGCAATTTTCCGGGGGACAGAAAGAACGCATTGCAATAGCGAGGGCCATAATAAAGAATCCGAGCATATTGTTGCTGGACGAGGCGACAAGTGCATTGGATGGGGAGAGTGAGAAGGTGGTGCAGGAGGCTTTAGACAGAGTTATGGTGGGTTGAACCACCCTCTTGATTGCCCGTCGATTGACCACCATTTGGGGTGCACATTATGTGGCTATTATCCACGATGGGGTCATTGTTGAGCAGGGAAGTCACTGGTATTGACATTATATATTCAAAGGCCTTGAAACACAGTTCCCATCCCGAAAACCAAACCCTCGCCATTTCTGTACTACGCACACTCCTCAGAAATCCAAAAAATAAAACAATACCATAACTGAACCAGCAAGAACAGGTTAAAAAATAAAACAGGGAGGCAGATACCTGCTCGTCCTCTTCCTCGGCAAAGATCCACACCAGCAGCTGCATGCGAGAATGAAATTCCCTCCCGCCCAATATTGGAGTTTTCCATTTTCCTCGGTGCAGTTTCTCCGCTTTGCAAGCCGCCCAAATGAAAGAGTCTTTTTAATTAAAAAAAGTTATATTAAGGGTATTTAGAGACAAAAGTAGGGGGAGTGTATTAATTAGAGACAAAAATATATTTTTGTCTCTAATTAATGTCTCAAAACACCCCCCCTTGTTGTTGGAAAATGAATGGGTTGGACAGACCTCAGCTACCACAATTGCAGGCTTTCTAAAATAAGCGTTGCACTACATTTCAGACCTAAATGTAGTTCTTGTGTGTGTGTGTGCGTGTCGTTCCTAGGTGCTCTTATGTCAGTCACACTTTGTGAAGTAGAAAAAAATAATAACTATAGAAAATGTACTAACATGTGTGCATGGAATAGAATAGAATCTCTCCCCCTATGTTGTGTGTGTTGATGCAGATCTCCTAGCCTTGATGCATGGAACTATGTGGATGTAAGTGATGCAATGGATGAAACTCTACATGGAGTGATAGTATTAAGTAACACTAGGACTCTTATTATGGTCTCATAACTTTATATTTGTATGGTTCTATTGCTCTAATTTCATAATAAACCCCGACATGGCCAACTAGGAAAAATATAACAATGAAAAATGGATAGAAGAGGCCCAAAAAGAAATGGGAAAGTAAAATAAGGATCAAGGCACCTCAGGTAAACCCGGGGCACCCCATTACAAGCATGCACTCCCCCATTTAAGCTAAAATGATGGGACAATGATGAAATAACTAGGCATGTATATGAAAATATGCAGGAACGAAAAAATAAAATCTAAAATAAGATGGCCGAAAGGTGGGATTAATTGGTAATTTCTTCACATGAAAACCTTCTAAATAGTAGTATGAGACCGACCTAAATAATTCCTAAAGTGCATGATTTTGTGACTACAACTCTCTTGTCCAAATATTCTTAATCTTCTCATCCTCTAAATCCAATATCCTATACTCTATCTTCATATCAAATCAATAAAACCGCAAATGTAACATCCTAAAATATAACATCCTCTAATCCACCAATACTAAATCTTAACCCTTGTCATACATCATAGACCAGGGAATCCTCTACTTAAAGATCCAATGTATTCTAATCCTTTAATCTCCAACTCCTCCAAAATCTAATATATCCCCATCTTTTAATCCTGCATGCTCATCAACATTCCAATCAACATCAACAATTCTTATATTCTCTATCCACAAATCCAATACCCTTAATCTCACCCCTTGACTAGGGAATACTATAATCCAACCCTCTCAATCAATCTTATAATCCTCTAATCTTCTCTCATCTACTAACTTTGGCCTCTCCTAAATTCGAGTGGTTACCCGACTTGTTTCTTCCCCGCTTAACCCTACACAGGGCATCATATCACCATCCTAACATCTTTTCTTCTTTTTATTTGAACGGTCATTTCTCCTCAATAACCCTTCAAAGAGGGGCAAAATGTAGACATCTCAAATTTTAACATAATTAATCCCAATTAATTTTTCCTGTATATATTCGAACATCATCAATATAATAATTAATCACAAGATTAATTATTATTAATATCTTTTATCACATTAATTTTATAGCCCATCATTTCATCATCAACCCTTTTAATTCATTAATATATCCCACGATTCCTATTTTTACTCTATAATAACTAATCATAATATTAATTATTATTAACCTCTTCCCTAAACTCATTCAAACATTCCTAGGAATTTATAAATCCTTCCCACCTACCCACCGACTCTACACCTACCCTACACGTAGCCTTTCCATTTAATCAAACCCCTAATCATATTTTATTAACCTAATCTAATCCTAATACTAATCACATTATCCACCTCTAAATCTAGAGGATTCTATTTTTAGAATCCTCTCTAAGCTTCTCTTTTCATTGAATTTTAAATTCAATGGTAGCTTCATCCCTCAATGGATTTTGAATTCAAATACTATAAATCTCCATTATGGAATCCTCCAATCCTCTCTTCGATTTCTAATCATTTATCCTCATCCTACATAGATGGATCTTCACCCTCCATTTTCTCTCCCAAAAGCTATAAATTGAGCTCTCCTCCTCCATGATAGCCAACCTATAGAATCCATAACAAATATTTTCCATTTTATTTTATCAATCATCCACAAAAATCTTCAATCCATCTCCAATTCAATCCATCATTATTCATCAAGCACATCCAAAGCATCAAGAGAGTTCTTCACTTGATAAGTGAAGGTATTGCATTGTCTCTCCCTTCCATCTAGGTCAATCAGAAGTAGTTCTTAGGAGTGTTAGATTAGGAATCAAGTTGTTTTGATTTCTTGTTTGCATTTACACTAACAACTCTTTTTTCATATATATATATATAACCATAACTATTTCCCAAACAAGCACTTTGCCTAATTCAAAGTTATATTTATTTATCACTTTATTAAAAATTTGTGGAAAAAACATAACACATAGTCAAGATGGATAAGGTTTGTAACGTTAAAATACTTGTAAATGTGTAGTGAAAACGTATTTATGTATTTTCATTAATCAACAAAAAAAAAATTAAAAAAAATTTCTAAATAATGTGATCCCAACAAAAACATAATTTTTTTTTGTTTAAATGAATATACATATTAATCTATCACTAATATGAATCTAACATGTGTGTGTGTGTGTGTGTGTGTGTGTGTGTGTGTACACACACACACACACACACACACACACACACACACACACACATGCGCGCGCGTGCGCGAACCAAATCTACTTCTCAAACATAACCTTTTCTTAGTTCGACGATATATTTATTTATTGCTTTATAATAAATTTGTGAAAGAAAGATGACACATACTAAGTAGATGAATAACATTAAAATACTTGTAAATGTTTAGTGAAATGTATTTATGTATTTTCATTAATCAACCAAAAAAATAAAACTAAAAAAAAATATTTATCTAAATAATGTGATCCCAACAAAAACATAAAATAAAAATCTTGAAATGAAGATACATATTAGTATTCTATCACTAATCATAATCTAACGATGGTAAAGTTATTAATAATGTTTTAAATATATTTCTTAAAATATGTGCCATTAAAATGGCCACTTTAGAGTGCGGTACATCTTTAGAACAAGCATTCTAAACTAATGAGCAAAAATCTAGCATACTCTTTATTAAAACACGAGAATTGGTATTTAAGTATTTTTGAAAAATTTTGAACCCTAGCGAAAGGCTTTTGGTTCATTGGTGATGATGTTGACTCTCATTGAACCCACGAGGAGAAATACCCTACGTGAAGAGTCAAGATGTGACAACACACTTTGTATCACTGAAACTAAACTACCTAATTGAACCCGGTGAACAATTAAAAATTACAAAGTAAGGAGCTTTTCAATAGTTTTCCAAAATTAACAAATCTAAAACTCCAAAAAAAATAACAAACAAATCCAGAACCCAATAAAAAATAAGCAAATCCAACGAAACCCTATTGTATACTCCATGCTCAAACATAGGCGTCCATTGGTTGAAACATGAAACGATGACAAAGATCCATATTTTATTTGGTGTTTCTAACGGACGTATAGAGCATATTATTCATTCAAGACTATGCATTTTGTTTGAAACTGCCAAGGACAAGATTCGAACATTTTGATTTTCCATTAATTTTAAAGGATCTGGTAAAAAAAAATTCCACTAAATGTTATGTGCCCATAAATCCAATCAAAAGAAGGGAAAACTCAATACATTCAAATCTCTCTATCCCAGACGATACCTTTCTTTGTTAGGCCTGGATTTGTCTTCTTTAAATGTCGCTATCGCTTCTCTATAACTTCGCTCCAAACACACCTGATGCCTTTTACACTACCGGCGAAAAACTGCAGATAGTTGGCGTCATAAACAAATTCTCTCAGACCGTCTCTCAAACTTGGACTTTCCCACACGTCTTAAACATATTTGGAAACAATACATGTTTGGCTTGCCAGACCGTGTTCTCAATCATCCGGATCTCTATAAATAAATGTGAGTGACTAGCATTATAGCCAATTCACTCTGGATCACACGTCTTATACCTTATAAATTCAACATTTTAATTTAATTTCAGAAAGTGATTTTTTCCCCCCCTCAATTATGGGCAGCTGTTTATCTTGTGAAAAATCTGTTCCTAGTGCAAAGTTAATAATGGACGATGGGGGCCTTGAGGAGTTTGTGAAGCCTATGAAGGTAGCAGAGCTTTTGAGAGAAAGAAGACGGTACTTCGTGTGCGACTCTGAATGCATTGCTGCTAATGAGTATTTGTGCATCATTAATCCAGAGCACGAGCTGCAACTGAATCACCTTTATTTTCTTCTCCCCATAACAAACTTACACCACCGTGTGGCGGCTTCGGATATGGTCGCATTGGCCATCAAAGCAAGCGCTGCATTGAAACGGAGCGGTTACAAATGCAGATGTCAAATTGTGCCTTTTGCAGAAGAGAATGTAACTAGTGGACATGGACATTCCTTTCATAAATTACTAGCCCGTGTGCAAAATTTGAACCATGGTAACGAATCAGTAGAAGCGTTATATTTCACGAAGAATTCTATTTCTAATTCCTTATCCGCTGAGAAATCGAAGACAAAATCATCGAAACAGACATCTCCTCGCAAGGCATGGACGGCTATGCTCAGCCCCATTCAAGAATCCCCTGTTCGTAACTCTTGATTCAGTCTATTTTCTTTAATTTCGAATGTTTCCACGTTGTTAAAGTAAGATATAGATGGTATAATGAAATCCTCCTCAATTGATCGGTTTCTTATTCGTAATGTAGCATCTCAAAGTATTGTGTTCATCAAATTGGCTGAACGTGAATCCAAGCAGCATGATGCAAATTACAATTTTGTTGATTAAAGACTTTAAGTTAAAAAAATTGTTCTACGCTTGTAAGATGACAAGACGATTTTAACCAGATAATAATAGATGTCCGCTACACCATCATTACAGATTCGTTCTTCTAACTCCATTTTTTTTAAAACTATTTTTGTTTGATTTTTTATCAGAGGATCAACGTATTTCGATTTTTAATTTGACTTGGCGAAAAAAAACACGTCGAATTAATGTGTGATGGTGACATGGACATCACATTTAAAATTGAACAACTTACAATATTAAACTCCACCCCTGATTTCCATTGTAGATTACCCATCAACATGATTAACTGTTTGATCTGTTATACATAAATCCATTTCAATTAAATTGCAAGATAAATATTTGTATATTTAACTATATTTAACTAAAAATAAACAATAGAATATACGTAATTATTGATTCAATAGAACATTTAGAGAAACAATAAAGGTTTATGTTTATTACATTTTGAGAGTGATTTGAAGATAGTGCTATGGAAATTGTCGAATAGTGAGACCAAAATGCCCAGGAACGTCAAAAACATAAACTTATGTATCCTAGAATGTCTTGAGCATCGAGTTCATATATGGACGAAAGATAGGGAGTACATAATCATTTATACCGGTCTTCTAAAAACCTCACCCTTTTTGGTGCTTCATTCTAACCAATAGAAAATCTGAAATTTTCTTCTTTCCGTGATTGAAGGGAAAATTTTGACACCTCAAGTCAACAAAATAATATTGGGGCATGTCCCAAGTGAGGGAATATATAAGCTATCTTGAAAATTTCCAAACCCCTCAACGGTGGATAGCATGGGTTAAATTTGATAGTCACCCCTATCTGTTTAGAAATTTTTTTGTGACGGTTTTTTAACTAATATTATCTTGCACATGACGTCCATTTTTTAGTTTTGACTCTCATAGATTATTGAGAAGAGGTTAAAAATGCTACATTGTTTTTTTCTGTTTTACCTAGTGTCACAAGGTCATAACCCTACGAGTGCTTTAAAATAAACCCTTTTTATTTTATAATTATAATGAACTCTCTCTATTTCTTTTTCCTCTATAATTTTTTGTCCAATGAATAATTCAAAATTCAAACTCTAAGGCTTATCTTTAAAACTAAACGAAGCAAGTGGGAAACAATTTTAAAAACCAATAATTCTTTGAAATGTCATAATGTAAATCCTCAAACAAATGATTTAATTCGGACATCTTAAACAAAAAAGTCTTAAACATTAAATTCATGTAAGCAAAAAAGTCTTAAACATTAAATTCATGTACAAAAGACACAAAACAAAACATTTTTAAAAATCCTTTATTATTTGAAAACTACTAATCCCCCTTTAAATGTGATTTTGAAAAATAAAGAGTGAATAAATAAACTCTTAGAAAGAAAAAAAATCAATTCATTCTTAATAACTAAGCAAAAATGCAAATGATTTATAATCACAAACAAATGCCACATTAAATAAAGTAAAAGGTAAATTATTAAGAAGTATTAACTTTACTTGTCTATGTCTCTCACTAAGTCAAATACATATATCTCATATTTCCAATTCAGAAAATGGTGTTCGTCACTTCTCGTAGAGTCCTCAAAATGTTTATTACACTAAATACAAAAAATCGTTGCCATTAGTGAGAAATCTCCAAATAAATGGAAAGAAAGCATTTCATCTCCTGTGATGCGCTGCAGATGGTGGCCATATAAAAAAACAAAGGAAATGAAAGATTAACGAAACAGAACAGAAAAGATGCTAACCATCTCCAATGGCCACCCCACTCTCCCAATTTATATTCCCTCTATCTCTAATTAGAGTGAATAAATGTGCAGTGCACTTATATTTCTTCTCACAAAACATGTGTACAAACAATAAAAGTGAAACGATATTAGTTTGGGTGGAATTTTATTCAGGTGGGATTTTCAAATTCGAATTTGCATAATTAATATGTATACCTACCCTAGCCATAAAGGATAGAAACCAATTAGAAGTTGAGCCAAAGACGATACACAGAAGAGCAGACAAATATGGAAGAAAGAAAGGGTGGTACACAGGAAAAATATGTGTATTGTGTTGGTACCCAAATTTTTTCTCCTTTTCAAACCAAGTAGTAGCACATATTCAACATGGAGCTTAGAGGCACATAGATCATAAATGTATGTCGTTTTGTAGCTGGGGAGAAATCTATTTTTCCCTTTGTTACTTGGATATGTGGAGAGATGGATAGCACCTCAAAAGGATATGATCTTATCCTAACCATTTTAGGTTTTACTTTTCAACCAGGGTAAGAGAACCTATTGCGTAACCTCTGTCATTCGAAAGGAGATACATGTACCTTTCTTTTGCATTAATTTTAAAGAGAAGGCCTTGGGGAAAATATGATCAACACACCAGATCTGACTCTCACGAGTTATCACTTCCAGATCATGGATATATCTTCACAACAAGGCAAAGGTTACTAAAGATATTTGAGACCTTGATCTGTTTTGCATACTTTAGTAAAAGGATTTTGGTCTTGTGTGGGTATACAGAGAAAAAATAGGGGTAATATGGGTAGGATTGGTTGTTTTAAAAATATTTTTGGTGGGAGGGCAGACAGGATGGACTTGACTCACTAGATCCTTGAGAGTTTATGTAAAATGGAAAGATTCAATCAACAAAATGCCACAAAAAGTTAAATTATTTCCTCAGCTAGAATATGTGCTTAAATGGAGACCCAGATCAACACTCTTTCACACAACCTGTGGGATTATGTCACAAAGGCTCGAGTCAAAGGACCCAATAAAGCACCAAGATTTAAACCAAGTCATGCCCAAGGTACACCTAGAGGCTTACAAAGAATCTCTATCAACAAAATGAAGACAAGTGATTTTAAACTATTGATCCCCCTCCCAGATAAAGGCTCTTCTGAGAAATGAAATTGTAGATGCCACTAAACTATCACAACGATTGAGGCCTATGTGATTGGACTATATTTTAAAATAAGAAAAAATACCCCTATGCATTCATAAATGAAATAAATACTCTTTACTCAAGATTGACACATAATAACTCAAATTTTGATCAAATTTATCAGCATGGGAAAGTTTCCAAAATAATCTCAAAGATTTTCAATGGCTGTACACTTGCAACCAACTTGATACGATCAAATTTAATGGAAAGAGAGATATACAAGCTTCTCTAGACGACTTCTTAAAATGGATGGGCTCTGTCAAGATTTTTCTGCTAGAGAGAATCAGTCCTGATCTTTCCAAAAACTCCCCACTTCCCAACCCTTTGCATGATGAACTCATGCTCTTTATAGAATTTCAAACAGAGCCCCTTCCTCCCAAAAGATAAAAACTTTAAATGCACCAGTGCTTGCCATGATTCTTTCGTGATTCGTAAAATCAAATCTACAGAAGTCTCCAGGTGCTCAAGGGAAAAACATTTCTCTATCCATTCACCAACCACTTCCACCCCATATCAATCAAATCTAGTCCATTGCATGCTCAGGAGAAGAAAAACAAAAAACCTATAATGCCCGTTTAAAACAACCCACTTGAGATCCAAGAACAACCTAGGATTAGTTAGGAAAAATTATGGAATAATTTTTTTTTGCATTAAAAGAGTCTACAACCGGGTTACAAGACAACAGTTGTCACTAACAGGTTCCAGAACAATTCTAATCTACTATAATATAATTTTCTTTTATTAATAATTATTACAGGTCATAAGGTCCAAAATTTAGGGTTAGAAGTTTCAAATAGGTTCAGACGGAGATATTCCTCACAATACCCACTCCTCTAATGGGCTTAAAGTTTCAACTTATATTTTTATCACTACTTAATGCATTCAAATTTTTCCTAAATTATTCTCATTGGATAGAAAATTTCCTCACCTTTTCATTGATATAAAGAAGTCCTCCTAACTCCTCATATTTCTAAAGTTATGGGCCGGCGGGCCTTGGGAGTGAAAAATTTGCCCAAAGGTGCAGGCCTGTGCGGACCCAAGGGTGAGATAATTTGCCCAAAGGGTGGGTTGGTGGGCCATAGGCGAAACCTTTGAGACATTTTTTTTTCCCACATGGGGAAAAAAATCACATTTGCACTCGCATGGTCCCACGGGTCCGCAAGTCCACAAGGGACACGTGGCACTTCCCTAAGGTGAGCGCAGGGAAAAGTTGTGAAAGGCAGGGTTGCGGGAGACATTTGTCAAATTCTCCCGTGTGGGGTGAAAAGTAGATCTTTGCGCCCGCACTCCCGACGAGTCCGCATAGGGCACATGTGGCATCACCTAAACCAATGTAGGGAAAGCCGGGGCAGCAGGGAGAAAGATTGAGCTTCAACACCCTCGATGGGTTAAGAGGGAACATAGACTCACGTGCCTCCGCCAACACCTCACGATGCCACGTGGTAGCCCCTTATTGGCTGTGGGTCTGGTGGGACAGTGGGGGAAGCTTGGAAAATTTTTCCAAAAAACATTTGAGTTGCAAAAGGATAAAAAGGGACCCGTTTCTCTGTCGATGCCTTGGGATGCACGTCGTGGCATCACCTGATTGGTTGCGAGTTGGTGGAGAAAATTTAGGAAATTTGCTCCCAAAATTTTCTGAAAGTGCTATGTTCGAAAGAGGATTTGCCCCTCCGCTGTCACCTCGTGGTGCCACGTGGTAGCCTATGATTGGCTACAGAGTTAGCAGGGCGGCGGAGAAAATTTTGAAAATTTTCCCAAAAATTTTTATAAGTGCCCAAGGGAAAAAAATTCGGGCCACAGGCCCGCCAATGAAACATTTTCCCAAAATTTTAACGCCAAGTGAAGAAAACTTCAGAAGGCCATAAATGTTTGATAGAGAGCTCAGATTTTGCGAAAACGAGGACTTTATGGAAATATCTCGATGTCCTCTTTGCTCAAGGATCATTAATTATAGGTTTTGATAAAGTTTATGGGGTCAATTTTAAGAAAACGGCCTGCAATATTTTACAGTGCGAATCTGGTAAATTTTTAACTTGTTAGATTTATTCAATTTGATCTTACTTCCTCTCTCAACATGTCAAATAGACATGGAGGATTGTTCCTAAATGGATTAAAGGAAGGATTCAAGGTTCAGTTTGTCTGATTGTCTTGCAAATTTGAGCATTTCCGTTTCTAGACAGAAAAAATGACTGAAAAATGGTTTGATCCCAATTTTGCTAAGTTTTGAAATATTTTCTTTAAGTGATTTTAGACTATTTGAACTCATTTAGGGCCTTACTACTTCAATTCAATCATTTAATTTGTCATTTTATTGTTGTAGGTTTGAACTGTGCATTTTTTGTTTTACATTAATTGCCAGTTTGAAAATTACAGATAACAAGGTTACAAATTTTGATGGGTCTATTTGCCACTTTCTTCTTCCTAAGTATTTATAATACGTTCCAACTCCAATCTAACACATTTTAGTTAATTCTCAAACAAACCATTCAAGACCAAAATGCAATATCTGATTTCCAATTTTTCACATTTCCAAAGAGACAAAATACTGTATTTGTTTCTCACACAGCAATTCTTCCTTTCAAACAGAGATTTCAATACATTGACATGATCAGATTCAATACTACAATTCAATTTGATAAAAGGTATTACATTCATTTACTGATTTCAAAAGGACAATTTTACAACTGTCTTTCATTTATTCCTTCCAAAAATCATTTATTGAACACAGGGACAGAATAATATATTTTCTTTTCATGTGTTTCACATTTCCACTTTCAAAACAGGGGATTCCTAGTGCATGAAAAACACAAATTTCCAATGGAATAATATCATATGAACAAGATAAATACTTCCATTAATTTCAAAGAAATTCATACAACCTCCTTTCCATTTGACTTCCAAAATACAGTTTACAAAACAATATCATTCTTTCACTATTCTTTCCAAAACATAATACAGAGTATAACTATTTTACATTTCAAATTTCACTTACAAGATCTGTACAACATATTTCCATTACAAAGATTTACAAGGTCATCCACTTGAATTGGAAAAGGTTACAATGAGATTTCATTTCAAAAGGGACTGTCAAATTGTCTTTTCTCAGCTCCAGAACAGCAACATTCATTCTTCTCATTCATCCAAGTTTGATCACAACAGGAGGTAAGGAAAAGACAACGCTCTCCACCCAACCAAGACATCCAATGAAGAGGACAAGCCATCCTTCTTCATTGGCCCCCGAGCCCTAACCACAATGCAATAAATCGATGTGATCCATCTCATAGCAACAATCAACCTTCCACAAACATACAAGCATCATTTTCACAATAAAACATAATCCAAAATAGAATGTAGTTTTACAACTACATTAACACATGACAACAAAATACTAAGGCTTCATCAAGCAAGCCAAAGGAGCAAGAACTATGGGGAATGCTTCTTATGCCTCCCAAATGGGGAAATGGGTATCACCACCTGAGTTACAAACCACCAAAAAAAGATAGTATATCAAATCCCTGACATTCCTTATGCCTCCCCCAAGTACCCCTTATTCCTCACATTTTCTTATGTCTCCCCAAACTCTTATGGCACCCCGTAACGAGTAAAGAAATGCAATCTATTTCTTTGTAAGGTGGAACCCAAATCCCAACTCCCTCTACCCTTATACCTCCCTAAAACACACTTGTGTCTCCCTCAAAATAAACCCCATAGTCTTCTCCTATGCCATTCCTAGGCCATCTACCCACAACTCACAACAATAACAACCATACCAGCATTTACATATTCATACAAGGGAAAGAAGAGTATTTACAAAATCCAAGCTCTTATCTCTCCATGATGGATTTTGTTCCAAGTTTAAAACAAAAAGCTTCTTTAAATGCAAGAAATCCAAAAATCAACCCAATACAAGCATGCAACAATCTTCCAAAAACTTCTCCAAGCAAGAGCTCTGAAAACAAAAAGAAAATTTGCCCAAAATGAAGTCTCCCAAAAGTGAAGCAACCCCAAAACAAGGTAAATTTTTTTGAATTTTATAGAAGAGGGAAGGGAAGAGGATGAGGTGCATCCATGTAGGATGCCACATCACATATCCTCAACCCCAAACACAAAGTCAACTTCATTCATCTAATGCATAATAAATAGGTGGTTGAATAATATGACAGTTTACTTATACACTCAAATCCAACCCACACCCCAAAGGACTGAAATTAAATCATGTAAGAAAAATGCAATTAAAACTTACAATTTGTCTTCCCAAAATGCATTATAAAAGACTAAATTTAACCATCCAACTATAAGCGAGGTTGGTATGTAAATTTAAGAGGTATGGGACAAGTTCAACTTGTCCCACAAGCCTCCAAAACCAGCCTCCAAGGACAAATTTGAATGTCCAAGAAGGTGTATTGTTTCACACTCAAAATTTAACTTACACATCACTTACACATCTCTTACAACACTTTAATTCAAGGCCAACAACTCTATTAATTAATTTCTTATGACATATTTTAATTAATTAACTAAACAATATGATTACTCACAATATTTACACACCATTAAATAAATAATGAAAGGGGTAAGTACACCAAAAAATAAACACAAGCAAAAATTAAACAAAAGGGACCAAAAATAAAAGAAATACATAAAATCCCTTGGTCACAATTAAAGGTGATCCCCCCATGGGAATCCCTAACACTAACAAACACACACACAAAAAAAACTAGTTGTCATGGTGACCTTGTTGAATTCATCTAGAATCCAATGTGGTTGGTCTCCAATCCCCCGATGTTTGTTGTGATATTTTTAACCTGAAAAAATATAAAATACCTCCTTCGGCCTCGTGGCCATATCAGAACATCCAAATGAATATAATATAATTCCCAAAATCATCAATATATATATGAATCACAACAACATCCAAACAATCAACAATATCATTTGCAATTTACTCAATAATTATATCAATTATCAAAATTTCATTTTCTCGGTCTACTCAATATATTCAAATATCACATGTTCTACACAATGTCAAATAGTATATCTCGGTCTACTCAATATCTCCAAACATCTTTGTCTCTATCATCATGCATCATATATAAATATATATATATAACCATGATCCAACAACATGTCAACATCTATATAATAAGTGTCTCTAACAATCATCAAGCATCATATATGAATCAAAGTCAACAATAATCATGATCTGACATCTAACACCATATTGAATCAAAACTATAATAATATCCATAATATAGTCAACAGTATCATGATCAATAACAAATGTTAGGAAACTAGAACTCGTACAGCATAGGTAGAATCCTCCCATGGTTAGCTACAATTTCATCATATATGTCCCACTGCAACTAGACCTGTATAACAATCTCTCTACCTCGAAGGCCCGGTGTCCTGGGATCTAGGATGCGAATGGGCTTCCTACTTTATAGGAACTTGGTTTTCCTAATCTTGCACCTGGCAATGATGTCCAATTTAACACATTAGATGGATGTGCAACAAATCTTATAAGAATTGAAACATGAAACACATCATGTATTTTTGAGTTTAAGCTATGGATTGCAATGCTAGATGGTAGGTCGGAGCAGTTGACTGATCACTCCAAGAGACTCAGAGATAGGACCCACAAATCTGAATGGAGCAGTGATAGATTAGATATCTATTTTCCCCCAGTAACTGATAGGGCTTTCATTAAATTTGTTGAGCCTGACACATTAGGAACATGCTTCATACCCAAATCAATAATATGATCGTGTCATATGCTATATCGGAGGTACATATTTCTTCTTCTTGTGCTTGTGCCAATATTGTTGTCTGCAGTCTCTGTACATGCTATGCAAAACAACTTGACTTTGCATCTATGAATCGACTGCATCTATCATTAAGCTATTTCAGAGAGCAGAAACCCTATCCTCGAGCCTGTCCCAACTAAGAGGTGTCCTACACTCTATACCATAGAAATCCTAAAAAGGATCCATGCCTATAGAACTCTGAAAACTATTATTGTAGGAAAACTCCACCAAGTACAGGTTCTCCTCCCATCTAGAATGCTGATCTATCATGTACATCTTTAACATTTCCTCTAAAATTTGATTCACCCGCTCAGTCTATCCATCTATCTCAGGGTAATATGTTGAGCTTAAATTGATTTTTGTACCGAGGGCATGGTGCATGGTAGTCCAAAAATGGGAAGTGTACAAAGGATCGCAGTCACTTATGATCTTCCACAAAATCCCATGCAACCTGACAATCTCATCCAAGTATACACAATGCCACTTGCACTAGATGTATAAGTGGTCTTTACTGGAGAAAATTGAGCCATTTTTTTCAAATTTATCAACTGTGACCATGATAACATCATGTTGTGACATCTCGACATCGATATCCCAAAAATGAAGTCCATGGAAATGGTGTTTCATTTCGACTCTGGTATAGAATGAGGGAAAGAGAAGGCCTAGCTAGATGCTAATGGTCATCCTTAACTTTCTAGCACTCTAAACATCGTGACATGAACTAGGCCACATCTCTACAAATTCTTGTCCAAGGATACAACTGTCTCAAGGTGGCGGCATGCGTCTTCTTCACCCCGGGATGGGCTGAATAGGGTGCACAATGTGCCTCCAAAAAAAAGTCCTGCCTCAAGCATACCTTTTCTAGGAACATAAATCTTGGCCTCTATGTCTGACGAAGACTATCTGTCCTGTATAGGAAATCCATCAAAATTCCCCTCGAGAGGTTTCTAAGACTCGATTCTCTGCTCGAACTACAATGTAGAATCTATCAAGAGGAATCTATCTTAAGAATCCTGCTCCGTAAATCCATCCTCACTGTGGTGGCCATAGCCACATGTCTCCGTCTTTTTGAGAGCATCTTCCACCACATTATCCTTCCCGTTCACATGTTTTCTCTCCATATCATACTCACAAAGAAAATCCATCTAACGCCACTGCTGATGAGCATTGAGATTTGGTTGCATGAAGAGGTGGAGAAGACTCAGGTAATTTGTCATAAGTGTGAATCTCTAACTGAGTAGAAAATTCCTCCATCGAATCACAAGCATACAAAAATACCGCAAGATCAAGATCAATGAGTCAAGATAATTAAGCTCGTAATATTTGAGTTTAAGAGATTCAAAATCCACTACTCTGCCCTCCTACATCAACACACCTCCAAGCCATACTAAAAAAGCATCCTGTGCAAATGAAAAACTCACATTATGGATTCTAGCACTGCAATAATAGGTGTTGTAGTGAGGCATTCATGTTAGTCTACTGGAGGTCTTGCTCGTACCTGTTTGACCAAATAAACTTCTTCCCTTTCCTTTGTAGGTAATTGACGGGGTGTGCAATACAAGAGAAGTCCTGAAAAAATATCCAGTAGTAATTTACTAATCCTATGAAGGTTATGTACCTTAGTCATAATAGTCGGTGCTGGCCAATCCATAATGGCTCTAATCTTGGAAGGATTGACAACAATACATTCCCCAAAAATTATATGGCCCAAATACTACACCTCCATCTGAAAGAATGCACACTTCTCTAAGTTCCCAAAAATCTCCTACTCCTAGAAGACACTAGAAGAACCTAGGAGAAGGTTCCCCTCAGTGCTCCTTGAATGTGTACGTGAGTTAATCAAAATGCCATCAAGTAATATGAGCATGAAGCAATCTAAGAAGGTCCTGAATACCTGATTCATCAAACTCATAAAACACTTGTAGGGGCATTAGTCAAACCAAAAGGTACCACTATGAACTCATAGTGGCCATATCTTATATGGAATGAGGTCTTATGAATGTCTGCCTCTGAAATCCTCATCTAATGATAGCCTAGACCTAAGGTCTATCTTAGGGAAAACTATGGCTCCCTTCATCAGATCAAACAAATCATCAATGCGTAGAAGGGGATAATGATTCTTGATCGCTAACTTTATTCAAGTTGACGGTAATCAATACACAACCACAAGGATCCATCCTTATTCTTTACAAAAGATCACCAGTGCACCCCTAAGGTATACACTAGGATGGATAAGGCCTTTCTCCAGGAGGCCCTCCAAGCTACAACTTGAGCTCATAGATCTTTGATGTGGTCATCTGATAAGGTGTTCATGAGATAGGATTTTCTCCCAGAAACTAGATCTATGTGATAATCAATCTCATGTGGGGGTGGTACCCCTGGTAGCTCCCTTGGAAATAGATCTACAAACTTTCTTAAAATGGGGTTATCATCTAGTAATGGTCTACTAGACCCATCCACTAATCTGTTATTCACTATAATAGTATACATCTGATAACCCTTTCACACACACTTCTTAAGCTATATAGCAAAGATGGTGTGAATAGAAACGTGTCTCCTAACCCGTAAAATCACCAACTCAACACCCAAATCATCTGCATAAGATATAATATTGTGGTAATAATCCATCTCTATCCCTATGTGTAGATAGCCAATCCATTCCTAAGCTGACTCCATATGATCCAAAAAGGAAGGATACAAAGATCCGAGGTAGTGGTGAAAGGTCCCAAATCCACCACACACTCCTTAACTAAGGAATCTATCAGAGATCTTAGCTCCATAAATCCATCTCAACATCCGAATTATGACCATGCCTAACTTCCACCAGCTTGAATTTCTCTACTAAATATGGTGTAATAAAAGAACCAAAAGGACCAGAATCAAACAATAGATGGAGGTAGGAATACCACTAATATCTACCTGCAGTATTAATAAATATACTCTGATGCTCTTCCTGGAAGTTCTAGACCATTACGTAGATCTTATGGATGCTATGCCCCATGTCACCAACTGTAGGCTCTAAGATCTTTGTCTTACCCTTGTTATTTGAGTTCTGTGGGGAATCTCTTAAAAAATTTCTAGTAACACCACAACCAAAACAACCTCCTGATTATCTACCGTATGTAGTAAGTCCGAGTCTGTACTCTAAAGGTCTATGTAGTGTGGATCCTAATTATCTGACTACATTCTACTGACAGTATCTACTAGGCGATCTCCTACTGAGTGAGCTCTCTAAGCACCTTATTTCTTAATGGGACCCGTAAGAGGAGGCCCCATACTCTGACCTCTTTGTGCATCAAATATTTGTGGAGGTCTATAAGGTGGGAAGGAGTGTTGTTGCTGCTGCTATGGTCTAAAAGATGATTGTGCTGAACCCTGTCCACCACGAGGAATAGGTACTGACCCCCTCGATCTACTATCTTGCATCTGTTGTTTGTAGCTCTAGACGTTGTCTCTATCCTGTTAGGTCATTGCATGAGTCTCCTCTTCTATATAGGCCTTCTCGACGGCCTCAGCTAAATTCTATAGACAATAGATCCACACTATACCTCCAATGTCTAGGTTCAGGCTTCAGATGAACCTGTGGATCTACACCTACTCATCATACATGTAACCAACATACTGGGGTAGATCAAGAAATCTACTCTCATACTCAACCACTGTAAGAGATGCCTATCAGAGGTCATGGAACTCATCTATCCGCTACTGAATGAACCTCTGTGACAAATATCATCTCCAGAAATGCTCCTCAAAGAGCTCCCAGGTAACTATCTCAGAATCAACATAGAGCTTCTACTCCTCTTTCCGCCACTAGACACCGGTTCCATCTTTCAGTAGATGGATCGCAATATAATCTTTCATGTTTCTAGAACAAGGACAGAGCTTGAAGCATCCGCTCAAGCTCACCAACCAGGCCTCTCCTTGAAATCCACCTATGTCACCAGAATAATGTGATGGTCGAAGCTTCAGGATCTCCCTGATGTGCAATTTTGATCAAATTTATCAGCATGGGAAAGTTTCCAAAATAATCTCAAAGATTTTCAATGGCTGTACACTTGCAACCAACTTGATACGATCAAATTTAATGGAAAGAGAGATATACAAGCTTCTCTAGATGACTTCTTAAAATGGATGGGCTCTGTCAAGATTTTTCTGCTAGAGAGAATCAGTCCTGATCTTTCCAAAAACTCCCCACTTCCCAACCCTTTGCATGATGAATTCATGCTCTTTATAGAATTTCAAATAGAGCCCCCTCCTCCCAAAAGATAAAAACTTTAAATGCACCAGTGCTTGCCATGATTCTTTCGTGATTCGTAAAATCAAATCTACAGAAGTCTCCAGGTGCTCAAGGGAAAAACATTTCTCTATCCATTCACCAACCACTTCCACCCCATATCAATCAAATCTAGTCCATTGCATGCTCAGGAGAAGAAAAACAAAAAACCTATAATGCCCGTTAAAACAACCCACTTGAGATCCAAGAACAACCTAGGATTAGTTAGGAAAAATTATGGACTAATTTTTTGCATTAAAAGAATCTACAACCATGTTACAAGACAATAGCTGTCACTAACTGGTTCCAGAACAATTCTAATCTACTAGAGTATATTTTTATTTTATTAATAATTATTAGAGGTCACAAGGTCCAAAATTTAGGGTTATAAATTTTAATTAGGTTCAGAGGGAGATATTCCTCACCATACCCATTCTCTAATAGGCTTAAAGTTGCAAATATATTTTCCTCATACTTAACCCATTCAAAATTTTCCTAAATCAATCCCATTGGATAGAAAATTTCCTCACCTTTCCAGTGATATAAATAAGTCCTCCTAACTCCTCATATTTTTAAATTTATGGGCCGGTGGGCCTTAGAGTGAAAAATTTGCCCAAAGGTGGGCCTGTGGGCCCAGGGGAGATAATTTGCCCAAGGGGCGGGTTGGTAGGCCGTGGCGAGACCTTTGGAATTTTTTTTACCACATGGGGAAAAAATCACATTTGTGCCCATGGTCCCGCAAGTCCGCCAGTCCACAAAGGACACATGGCACTTCACAAGTCAGCGCGGGAAATATAGGGCAGCGGGAGACATTTTTCAAATTCTCCCGTGTGGGGTGAAATTCATCTTTGCACCCGCACACCGACGAGTCCGCAAGGGACACGTGGTGTCTCCTGAGCCAATGTAAGGAAGCCGGGGCGGCAGGGAGAAAAACTGGCTTCACACCCAAAAGGGGCTAAGAGGGTACATAGACTCACACCACCACCGGCACCTCGCGATGCCATGTGGAAGCCCCTAATTGGCTGCGGGCTGGTGGAATAGTGGGGAAAGATTGAAAATTTTTCCAAAATTTTTTTGAGATACAAAAGGAAAAAAGGAACCCGTTCCTCCGCCAATGCCCTGTGACACGTCGTGGCATCACCTGATTGGTTGCGGGCCAGTGGGGAAAATTTTGAAATTTTTTCCTAAATTTTCTAAAAGTGCTAAGTTAAAAAGGGGATCCGTCCCTTCGCTGACACCTCATGGTGCCACCTGACAGCCTTTCATTAGCTGCGAGCCAGTGGGGTGGTGGGGAAAATTTTGAAAATTTTCCCAAAAATTTTCCTAAGTGCTTAAGGGAAAAAAATTCGGGTTGTAGGCCCGCCAAGGAAACATTTCCCAAAATTTTAACGCCAAGCGAAGAAAACTTCAGAAGGCCATAATGTTTGATAGAGAGCTCGATTTTGGGAAAATGAGGACTTTCTGGAAATCTCTCAACATCCTCTTTCCTCAGGGATTATTTATTTTAGGTTTAGATAAATTTTATGGGGTCAATTATAAGAAAACGGCTTGTAGGCTTTTACAGTGCGAACTGGTAAATTTTAACTTGTTAGATCTGTTCAATTTGATCTTCTTCCTCTCTCAACATATCTAATAGACATGGAGGATTCTTCTTAGGTGGATTTAAGGAGAATTTAATATTTAATTTTTTTGGTTGATTGTAATTTGAGCATTTTCATCCCTTGACAGAAAAACGACTGCAAAACGGTTTGAGCCCGATTTTGCTAAGTTTTGAAATGTTTCCTTTAAGTGATTTTGTCTATTTGAATTCATTTAGGCCTTACTACTTCAATTCAATCATTTAATTTTTCATTTTATCGTTGCAGGTTTGAACTGTGCATTTTTTGTTTTACAAAATTGCCAGTTTGAAATTACAAATAACAGGGATCAAATTTTAAAGGATCTATTTTCCATTTTCATCTTATAAGTATTAAAATTCATTCCAACTCTAATCTAACACATTTTAGTTGATTCTCAAAAAACCATTCAAGACCAAAATGCAATTCTTATTTCCAATTTTACACATTTCCAAAAGACGAAATACTGTATTTTTCTCACACACATTTCTTCCTTTCAAACATAGATTCCAATGCAATGAAATGATTGGATTCAATACTACAATGCAATTTGATAAAAGCATTACATTCATTTGTTGGTTTCAACGGACAAATTTACAATGTATTTCTTTTATTGCTTCCAAAAATCATTTATTGACACAGGGAAGAATAATACATTTTCTTTTCACGTGTTGCACATTTCCATTTTCAAAACAAGGAATTCCTAGTGCATGATAAACACAAATTTCCAATTGAAGAATATCATATGAACAAGATAAACACTTCCAATAATTCCCATTAAACTCATACAACCTCATTTCCATTTACTTTCAAAATATAGTATACAAAACAATATCATTCTTTCACATTCTTTCCAAAACAAAATATAGAGTATAACTCTTTTACGTTTCAAATTTCACTTGCAAATCAATACAACATCCTTCCATTACAAAAATTTACAAGGTCATCCACTTAAAGTGGGAAAGGTTACAATGATATTTTAATTCACAAGGGACTATCAAACTGTCTTTTCTCAGCTCCAGAACAGCAAAATGCATTTTTCTCTTTCTTCCAATTTTGATCACAACAAAGGCAAGGAAAAGGCAACGCTCTCCACCCAACCAAGACATCCAATGAAAGGAGAAGCCGTCCTTCTTCATTGTCCCCTGAGCCCCAACCACAAAGTAATAATCGATGTGATCCAACTCATGGCAACAATAGGCTTCCACAAACATACAAGCAACATTTTCACAATAAAACACAGTCCAAAACACAATGTAGTTTTACAACTACATTAACACATGACAACAAAATACTAAGGTTTCATCAAGCAAGCCAAAGGATCAAGAACTATGGGGGATGCTTCTTATGCCTCCCAAATGGGGAAATGGGTATCACCACCTGAGTTACAAACCACCAAAAAAGATAGTATATCAAAGCCTTGACATTCCTTATGCCTCCCCCAAGTACCTCTTATTCCTCACATTTCCTTATGTCTCCCCAACCTCTTATGTCACCCCATAACGAGTATAGAAATGCAAGCTATTTCTTTTTAAGGTGGAACCCAAATCCCAACTCCCTCCACCCTTATACCTCCCTAAAACAAAATTGTGCCTCCCTCAAAATAAACCCCATAGTCTTCTCCTACACCATTCCTAGGCCATCTACCCACAACCCACAACAATAAAAAACATATCAGCATTTACATATTCATACAAGGGAAAGAAGAGTATTTCCAAGAGCCAAGCTCTTACCTCTCCATGATGGAGTTTGTTCCAAGTCTAAAATAACAAGCTCCTTCCAACGCAAGAAATCCAAAAATCAATCTAATACAAGCATGCAACAATCTTCCAAAAAATTCTCCAAGCAAGAGCTCCCAGAACAACAAGAAAATTCACCCAAAATGAAGTCTCCCAAAACTGAAGCAACCCCAAAACAAGGCAAAACAATTAGAATTTTATAGAAGAGGGAAGAGAATAGGATGAGTTGGATCCATGTAGGATGCCCCCCAAAGTCAAATTCATTCACCAATGCATAATAAATAAGTGGGTGAATAATATGAAAGTTTACTTATACACTCAAATCTAACCCACACCCTAAAAGACTAAAATTAAATCATGCAAGAAAATTGCAATTAAAACCTATAGTTTATCTTCCCAAAATGCATTATAAAAGTCTAAATTTAACCCTCTAACCATAGGCAAGGTTGGTATGTAAATTTAAGAGGTATGGGACAAGTTTAACTTGTCCCACAAGCCTCGAAAACTAGCCTCCAAGGACAAATTCGAATTTCCAAGAAGGTGGAGTGTTTCACACTCAAAAGTTAACTTACACATCACTTACACATCTCTTACAACACTTTAATTCAAGGCCAACAACTCTATTAATTAATTTCTTATGCCATATTTTAATTTATTAACTAAACAATATGATTACGAATAATATTTACACACCATTAAATATATAATGAAAGGGGTAAGTGCACCAAAAAATAAACACAAGCAAAAATTAAACAAAAGGGACCAAAAATAAAAGAAATACATAAAATCCCTTGGTCACACTTAAAGGTGATCCCCCCATGGGACTCCCTAACACTAACAAACACACACAAAAAAAAAAACTAGTTTTCATGGTGACCTTGTTGAATTCATCTAGAATACCAATGTGGTTGGTCTCCAATCCCCCGATGTTTGTTGTGATATTTTTACCCTGAAAAAATTAAAATACCTCCTTCGGCCTCTTGGCCATATCAGAACATCCAAATGAATATAATATAATTTAAAAATCATCAATATATATATGAATCATAACAACATCCAAACAATCAACAATTTCATCAGCAACTATATAATCATCAATTTAAAATTTAATTTTCTCGGTCTACTCAATATATTCAAATATCACATGTCCTAACAAAATCTCTCTCTCTCTCTCTCTCTCTCTCTCTCTCTCTCTATATATATATATATATATATATATATATATAACCATATCCAAAAGGATGTCAACATCTATATAAAATGTCTCTAACAATCATTAAGCATCATATATGAATCAGATTCAACAATAATCCATGATCTGACATCTAACACCATATTGAATCAAAACTATAATAATGTCCATAATGTAGTCAACAGTATCATGATCAATATCATGTTAGGAATTAGTATTTACATCATAGGTAAATATTTATATGGTTAGTTTTATATATTGTTATAACAAATGTATAACAATATATTAATATGGGTTTTATATTGTTTATACTTCCTACTTTATAGGAAGTTGGTTTTCCTATTTGGATGGCTATTTATTAGCACTCCATTCATTGTAATTCATATAGGAATAATATATCGATTATATTTTTGTGTTTAACCTATGGATTGTTTTTCATTTGGTATCGGAGCAGTTACTGATCATCCAAAGATGGAGAGATAATTCCTTTTGAATGGGGCAGTGATAGATTGATATCTATTTTCCCCCAGTTTCTGAGATTTCTTTCATCAAATTTGTTGAGTTTGAGAATTAGGCATGCGCAGATCCATCAATCGGTGCGTGGCTGTGTATATCGGAGGTTCAATTTATTTTTTCTGCTGTCCCAATATTGTTGTCCCAATATTATACATGCTATGCATCCAACTTGACTTTGCATTTGTGAATCGACTCCATCTATCATTATGATATTTAAGAGAGCAGAAAACTATGGAGATCCTCTGACTGCAGAGATCCTCTGACTGTCGTACTTCGTTGGAAGATGATCAGTCAGTGAATACATTCATTGGCAATGGTGATCATGTGCAGCAAGATCAAGACAGCAAGATCCAGTTAGTATGATACAACACAATACATTTTTCCCTTTCTGATTTCTTATTTGGAATTTCACATTGTGGGGGGGAATACATACCAATGTTCCATTCCCATTCTACACCCAAAACGACTTAGTCAAGGAAAGCGTCCAGTGGCAGTGGCAGTTTTCTATGTTGTTCGAGATCGAGTGGTAGCGATCAATGATAGAGACTACAATTAAAAACATTATGATTCTTATAGGAAGTAATGTGAAATATTTTCTATATATCTTCTATTGTGCAGTTTTGAGATATGCCAGTTGTGTTTCCTACATAATTCCCCGATGTATAAGCATAGTGGTGAACAGTAGCACCAGAGTAAGTCAGTTCATGGATCTTGAAAGGGTTTGTGGGAGAATCCATAAAACCACACGAGGTGGACAGTTGATGAGGTTCCTATCACGTCAAGGTTTGTGGTAAGCCTGTTTAAAACCATGGAAGGAGAGAGCCTTTCTTTTGGATAAAGGTCATGAGTCACAAAATTGGACATACCATAGGGGTGAGCATACTACAAAGGAGTGTGTGGATGTTTTTCTACCATGTAAACACTAAGGGGGGGAATGTTAGGAATTAGTATTTACATCATAGGTAAATATTTATATGGTTAGTTTTATATATTGTTATAACAAATGTATAACAATATATTAATACGGGTTTTATATTGTTTATACTTCCTACTTTATAGGAAGTTGGTTTTCCTCTTTGGATGGCTATTTATTAGCACTCCATTCATTGTAATTCATATAGGAATAATATATCGATTATATTTCTGTGTTTAACCTGTGGATTGTTTTTCATATCAAAAGTGTCGAAGGGATGTGGGCACTACAAAACCAGAATGGGCTTGAGAGTCATACCACTTTAATGGTGATAGACATCTCCAGATCTCTCCCACCAAAATCTAGATATCAAAATTAACTCACTCCTCTGTTTGGCATGTAGAAAATAATAAGAAATCATGAAGATTTGCACATCCATGTGTTTTATAGAGAAAATGGGGGAAATCAGATTTATACGCTCAATAGTTGTTAATATTTGATTTTGAATGTGGGCCGTCCACATGGAAGATGCAAAAATAGGCTCGGGGGCTTCCTTTGACCTTTTCTGACCTTTTTGAAAAAATGGAAAAATTTCCCATTTTGCTCCGCACCTCCAGTTCTGAAAATGAGCTCAACATGTGTTCTGAGGTGGGTCCCAAAGGAAACGTAGAGAAATTCTACCATTTGATTCTCTTTTGGAAAAAGGAAAATTTTCCAAGTTTTCCCCACAGCTCCGCCCTTCCGCTTCAAGTCCCTAATGTGGGTCCCAGCGGAACCCCTGATCCTTTTATGCTTTTAATTCCTTTTCCCTCAAACAAATTTTTTTTCACTTTTCCTCTGAAAGCCTGCACCTCCATGGTTGACTATGGAAACATGTTGACTATTTCCCATAGGGCTTGCGGGCCATTTTCACTATTTTAAACTTTATGAAGCAAAGAGGTGAAATTTTTTAATTTTCTCTGATAGTCCACTTCCCCGGCCCTTATGACTTTTCAAATTTCCACGTGTCACTATGGCGCTCCTTGACATGGTCCCAAATTTTTGATACTTTGAATGAGTATGGGCTCGCCACATATCCTGCTCCGACAAGGTATTTCTAAATGTTTGAAGCTTAGTGGAAGGTGCCACGTGTCATGCTCTGAGGCAGTCTCCTTTTTCCGTTGAAAAGTCTAAGTAAAATGCAAAGCAAGTGGAGGCCTCCATGTGTGAGCTTCACGCTGCTTCAAATTGAAACTCAAGGGCCAATCTCTGAACATGCATGGTTCCTCCATGTGTTTCCATGGCACAACTTCAAGATGGTGCCCAAAGCAGAGACCCTGAATGAGCGCAAGCTCACCATGTGTCCCGTTCCGCCAAACTATTCCAACTGCATAAAAATTTGTCAAAGTTTGGGCCAGGCAACGGAAGTATCCACATGTCCTCTCGACACTACTCCAAGGCATGGCCCAAAATTATATCTTCAAATGAGTTTCGTTCCTCCATGTGTCCTGGACTTCCTGAAAACCTTTTGAAAATTTTCAAAGTATGGGATACCTAGTGGAAACCTCCACGTGTCTCTTTCCTGCCAACCCTCCACATGTCCTCCCAGTGCTACTTCAAAGCCAAACCAAAAAGTTGATTCTCAAATGAGCATCATTCCTCCATGTGGACATATTTTTAAAATGAGGATTTCATTGAATTTCTGAGGTATTAAGCTGATCCGTATCCAACCAAGAGGTTTGAAATTTCCCTGTCAACTGAATGATGTAAATTTGACCGAGAGAAACATCTATCAAACCGTAAAACACAAAGAAACATCTATTCGAGCCAAAAAATGTGGTTTTCTTCAAGGACATAGAATTTAGACTGTTGTAAAACTCAAACACAATCCTTAGGGACACATCAACTCATTTCTCTTTGAGTATTTAAGGTAAATATGATAGGGACAACAGATATTGACTATGGAAAATGGACAAAACGGGAAAACGTGAGTTTTGAAGGAACAGAGCACGAGAGACCCAAAATACAGAGCTTTTTTAGAGAAACAAAGGAACTATGAGACAAATATAGACCCACACATAATCCTCGACCCAAGAGCAGACTAAAAATGGCAATAAGACCGACCAAGCACCATATAGGGATGGAGAAAATGATAGTGGTCGTGAATGAATAATTTTTCAAAGACGCATATGGGGCGGGACCATTTTGAGCACCAACATTGGTTTCAACTTGGGGATGGGAACTCCCTGCGAGTGCCACAAGAAAAATAGTAGACCAAGTGCTAAAATATCCATTAGGTAACGAACTCATATTTGTAGGGCAGAGAAACAGAGCCATCTCCAAAAAAAACAAAGAAACCAGCAAAAATAGGTCACTAAGACCAAAACGAGCAAAAAAAACACAGAAATAGGATGCAAACAACAACAAACTATACACTGTACAAGAGGTGTTTACCTTCATTTAAAGGAATCAATCCAAGAAATACTTTATATTCCTGCCATTAGCAGGAAGTTCAAGTGATTCACCATCTATATCCTTCAAGAAGAAGGTGTGTTCACCAGTTCTGATGTCAATGGAGTAAGGGCCCATCCACAATGAGTCAAACTTGCCATACTTGACCTTATCCTCATGCATACTATCCCATAGTAGCTCAAGATCTCCAATATTGAAGGCTCTAGGAGTGCCTTCTTATCAAACACTCTCTTTAGCTTTTCTCTAAACTTTATTTTCCTCTGGTGAGATGCTCTCCTCTCTTCATCAAGCTCAACAATCTGGTTGATGAGGGCATCATGAGGAATCACTTCTTGATCTTGCAGCTGTTGAATGACCTGATAGGAACATAATTGCATATGCAGGGGCAATAGGGCCTGAGTCCCATATACCAACTCAAATAGAATCTTTCTAGTGGCTCTTTTGACAGTGATCCTATCAACCTAGATAAAAAAATTCAACTGTTCACCCCATTTTCTCTTATTCAACTCCAAGGTTCTTCTGTATAATCTTTATCAAATTCTAATTTTTGGACACATCTTGTCCATTTCCTTGGGGGTTATAATTAGAGGCATATGTTCAAATTGATCTGATATCCTTTACACATTGCCACCAGAGGTATAGCCCTGAAACTCATGGCATTATCAGCTATGATTTTGACTCGTACTCCAAACCTGTAAATAATATTGTTTAGCAAAAAATACATGACAACTTGGCATGTAGCCTTCTTGGTGGGGATATTACCTCCACCCACTTGGTAAAGTAATCAGTGGCTACAAGAATCCACTTATGGCTAGTAACTTGAAGGGTCTTAAATCTCACCAATGAAGTCCATTTCCTCATTTCTTAAATGGGGCTTCAATTGATACATAATACAAATGTTAGGGAGTCTGAAGCCTTCAGCCTTCTAGAGAAATGTTGGCAGCTCTCACATCTTCTGACCAACATGGTTACATCCTTGAAAAGAGTTGGCCACCAATAACCATCCCTTAGGATCTTATGTGTTATGACTCTTGCAGCAAAATTACCCCCAGAAAATCCTCCATGGAGATCAGACAATTATTTTTGGGGCCTTCATCTTCAGTGATGCATCTTAAGGAGGAATCCCTTTAGGTTCTTCCATGGCAGCCCAAAATCAGTAATGACATATTTCTAGGAAGCTAAATTAAGAGCTCTTTTCTGGTTCTTATTCAAATGCTTAGGGTAGTTTTAGTGTTTGAGATAGAACATCACATCCTTATAGCACTCAAAACTCATCAATCTTGCAAAAACATCTGCCCTTTCTTCCTCAATCTCATTTACCTCAATGGTATGCAATTTTCTCTCAGTCCACGAGCTTAGCTAACCTGAAACCTCTCACCAAATTCATGGTTTGGATGTCCATATCATACTCTTGCAATTTGTTCACCCATCTACATATTTTACTTGAGACTTCCATATCTGACAGGATGCCTTTTACCATGGTATGGGGAACATATGCAATAACTTTTGAACTTAAAATATAAGGCCTAAAAACCTTTGTTACTTTGACCAAGGCTAATGCCTAGTTTTCCATGATGGTGTATTTCAAGTTCTGCTCCTTGCAAAGCCTTACTGAAAAAGGCACTGGACCTCTCAACCCCTTCATCATCCTTATGTAGCAAGGACAGAAGCAATAGTGTTTTTCTGAAGTGAAAGAAAATAGTTGGAAATGTTTCTTGTAATCTGCGGCTACTAAAACAAGTGGCATGCTTCAATGCCTTTTTGATTCCACTGAAATATTTTAGGATGACATCCTCTTCCCATTTGATGATCTGATCCTTCTTTAACGTGGAAGTGATTGGGATAGTCAACTCAACAAAGTTTGATATAAACCTTCTAATTAATTTTATCTACCCAAAGAAGGACTGAATTCCTTTTTTGGTTCTTGGAATTGGGACTTTGTTGATGGCCTCCACTCTTTCTAGATCGATCATCACTCCTTGCTGTGAAACAATGTGACCAAGAAATTTTTCTTTCTACACTCCAAAATGGAATTTCTTTAGATTGAGTGAGATTTCATATTCCCTACATCTGATCAGCATCTTCTCTAAGTGTAGCAAATGGACACTTCTCCTTCTTGAAAACAATGTTACATCATCTTAGTAAACAACAATAAAGTCACTTATGTAACCAGCAAAAGAAACATCCATTGCTCTCTAAAAATTGGCTCCAACATTCATTAGACCAAAGGGCATCCTAACATATACATACGTTCCCCATGGAGTAGTGAAGGTTGTCTTGATCCTTTTTTATTCTTTCACCGTGACTTGATTGTAACCAAAGAAGCCATCTAAAGTAGAAAGTAACTCAGAACCAGTCACCAACTGCAACATGTACTCCATGTTAGGTAAAGGATAGTTGTCCTTCATTGAGGCCTTGTTTAGATTCCTGAAGTCCACACACAACCTGATTTCACCATTCTTATTTCTTACTGGCACTAGGTTGGAAACCCAAAAAGAATATATTATGTGCTGGATAATTCCTCCATCTCTTAGCTTTTTTATCTTCTCTTGCATTTTAAGAGATAATAGCAGATTAATTGGCTTCTGATTCTACCTAAAGGGTTTTGCACTGGGATCCTAGGGAATCTCATGCTGGAGTAGGTCTTCTCTATATGTTTTGAGCTCTGAATAGATCCAAGCCATGTAATCTTGGTATTTCTTTAACAACTAGATGTATGACTACTTTTCATCTTTGCTGAGATTGTTGCCTAACTAAATATTCCTTGGTTTCTTCTTCATGCCAAGGTCATGCTCCTCAACATCCCTCAAGGCTTCCATATTCCTATTAATAATGCAATTAGCATTATCAAAATTTGATTCAAGAGTAACCAGCCCTCTAGAAATGGTGTTGGTCTTTAGCTGGATAATGCCTTTACCAAATAAGGTTTCCTTCCCCTGTGTTCTATAGACCATTGGCTCCCAATCAATTTTTTGATAAAAAAACTCTCCATCGTTTTGTAGGAGCCTTCTTACCTGAGCCTCATCATCAAAAACCTACCAATGTTTTATATTGTTAGGGAAATAGGGTCTTGTCACTACTTCCACCTCATATTCACAATAAAGGGAGGTTTTAGAATTGTCAAACTGAGACCCCAATGACTGGGTGTTGTCATTCCCTGACAATTTAATAAACTTCTGTCTATGATGCACAATGTCAAACTAGGGGTGTGTCTAACATCTCATATGAAGTCCCAAACTAGTAGCTTTAACTGATTGAGTAGATTGACTGTAACTATGGGATATAGACTTCTTGGTAAAACCTTATTCAAATCAAACTATGAAAACTTGCTTTGAAAATTAAAACACACTGACACCATACTTGCTGAAAGGAAACACACCATGCAAAAAGGAAACATACTCAGCAATGTTGGAAAATACAGTCACACTTAAGCTTGTTGATAGTAAACACTCAGACCTTTCCTGGCTTGAAAACAATTGCAAGACAATATAAAGATTTATCTAAACACTTACAGGAACAAGCTCCATACAACATAATTTAATTGAAAGAGATCCTAAAGCTACTGCAAACACTTAAGAGATCCTCAACCATGTGCTCTTTTGCAGAAGAAATCCCACAAAATTTTCAGCATCAACATTTGTAAACAAATATCCTAGGATGCCTTGGGGGAGAGGGCCTCAATTGCAACCTCCTTGAATCATGATTTTAACAACTTAGAAGGCTTCTCTCAAATTAGAATGGCTATTTTATTGATGAAAACATGTCCAGTATTAAAAAACTACTAGATCTAGATACTTGCAATCTATTTTCTTGAAAATAACATACCTCACGTTCTATCATCTCTGAATACATTTATCTTCTAAATTTCTAATGGGCAGGCTCAAGCTTTACCATACATTTTTCACATCATCCAACTACCTGGCAACAATCTCTGGATGTCCATTGAATCACTGCCCAAAATAGATGTTGACCTTAGATAGTGGTTGATTCAGATAGCTCCATAGGCATAACATCTTCATGTATGCCCCTGAGTCAGACATGCAATTATGGAGCAACCTATCCTTGATGATCAAAGTAGTGAAGAATGGATCCACATTTAGCTAATATTCTACCAAAGATGTCCCTTTGGAGAAATAAACCTCAGGTGGTTCAGCTAGCCCTTCTGATGTTGATGGTGTCTTAGATTCTTCAACAACTGAAGGATTCTCCACAATGTTCACACTTCTTCCCAAAGCATCCTCTCTTCATTCAATCCCAAGTATTCAAATGCTATCTTTTTGTGCTCAATAATCCTAAGTAGCTCAATAATTGGGATAGATGACTATGTGATTTGACTTAAAACTTGGGCAAGGAAGTATTGGAAGGAAAGCTAATACATTCATTGGGTGGCATAGGATTTTTGACAGCTTCAAAAGCATAAGGAGGGGTATGATTTTTCTTGGAACTGTAGCACTTTTGGCAGATGGATCTCTCCTAGGAGCCTCTTTAGGAATGTTAGAAAGTAAGGGAGATTTTGGCTTGGCTTGAGGCCCTGCCCCTTTGACATCCTTAATTCTTGTGTTATATTCCTTCTTTTGAGCCACAACAATAGTCATTAATAATTACCTGTCCTCCGCATGATGGGATTCCTCCATTATACTTTTTTATCATTAAAGCCCTTAAATATTCAAACTACAATTATTGGGCAATTCAAAATCTTGTACATTATCTACTTCTAAAGTATGAAGGGATGAAGAATATGTACTCTATGAATGTAGTCCCAAAAAGTGGTAACATGCTCTGGCACTTATCACCTTCAGTTGAGGTTTCCCTTTGTTGTGAGCTATGGAGCATCCCACTTTCATGCAAACATCATCCTCACTCTTATCATCTTTGGAGATGATTCTTCTTGTTGATATTCTTCACAAGGATTCATGGGGCATGAAACATCTGTCACCTCATACTCAATGAATTCAGTCTCTTCCACCACAATCAACTTTGGAAGCTTAAAGGATCAGGTACAATTCTACTTTGCTTAGCCTTGGCTACCTATTCCCAAATCCAACAGATCCTTTTCCTCTATCATCAGCTCTTTGATGATGTAAGATTCATCTTAACCTTGTTTCCAATCTTGTCCTTGTGAACTCTGCCCAACTCCTTTCTCATCTTGTGCTAGCTTATAGGAGATCTCCTTGACAGCCCCTGCCAAAGTTTTCAGCACAACACTTGTTCCAAATCAGCAGCCTTGCATTGTCTTAGGATTTTCTAAGGTTAACCAGATTCTTCTCCCCTTTAATCTTAGGAGGTTTCCTCAACTAGGATCCTTGATATTATTCTGTTATTTGTAGGGCCATAGTGAATGCTTGCCAACAAGTTGGTAGGGTTCTTGTCCTTGAAGTAGTGAGCAACCTCTTTATCAAATGCATCAGTATATTTGATCAAACATGACTCATCACATGGCCTTATCCTAACAGGCAATCTCCTTCAAGGTCCCTTATTGAACGTTGTATTGAATTCCATGTACTGACTCATTGGGATTCTTCTTGATGTTTCTAAAATTACCTGATAGAAGAAACCTAGGGTCATTCCTATCACCAAATTGTAATCTAAATGCATTGCATGATGCCCCTGAGTCAAACATGCAGTTATGGAGCAACCTATCCTTGATGATCAAAGTAGTGAAGAATGGATCCACATTTAGCTAATATTCTACCAAATATTACCCCAAATAAACCTCAGGTGATTCAGCTAGCTCTTCTGATGTTGATGGTGTCTTAGATTCTTCAATAGACTAAAGGATTCTCCATAATGTTCACACTTCTTCCCAAGGAAGTCCTATCTTCATTCAATCCCAAGTATTCAAATGTTCTCTTTTTGTGCTCAATAATCCTAAGGAGCTCAAAAATTTGGACAGAGACTGTGATTTGACTTAAAAATTGGGCAAGGAAGTATTGGAAGGAAAGAATAATACATTCATTGGGTGGTACAAGGATTTTTGATAACTTGAACATAAGGAGGGGTATGATTTTTGCTTAGAACTGTAGCACTTTTGGCAGATGAATCTTTCCTAGGAGCCTCTTTAGGAATGTTAGAAAGTACGGGAGATTTTATCTTAGCCTGACGCCCTGCCCCTTTGACATCCTTACTTCTTGTGTTATATTCCTTCTCTTGAGCCACAACAATATTCATTAATAATTTCCTATCCTCCTCATATGGGATTCCTCCATCATACTTTTTTATCATTAAAGCCCTTAAGTATTCAAAGTCATTATTGGGCAATTCAAAATCTTGTACATTATCTACTTCTAAAGTATGAGAGGGAGGGAGAATATGTACTCTATGAATGTAGTCCCAAAAAGTCACAACATTTCTGGCACTTATCACCTTAGTTGAGGTTTCCCTTTGTTGTGAGCTAGTGGAGCATCCCATCATGCAAACATCATCACTCACTCTTATCATCAACTCAACTGCTTCTTCTTTCTGATCTTCTTCACAAGGAGCATGGGGCATGAAACATCTATCACATCAATCAATGACTTATGTCTCTTCCACCACATAAACTTTGGAGGCTAAAGGATCAGGTACCATTCTACTTTCTCTGCCTTGAGGCTGCCTATTCCCAAATCCAACAGATCCTTTACCTCTATCATCAATTCTTTGATGATTTGTAAATTTGTCTTAACCTTGTTGCTTGTATTTGTCCTTGTGAACTCTGCCCAACTCCTTTCTCATCTTGGGCTAGCTTATAGGAGATCTCCTTAACAGCCCCTACCAAAGTTTTCACCACTTCTTCCAAATAAGCAGCCTTGCTTGTCTTAGGTTTTTCTGGGTTAACCAGCTTCATGCCTTTAATCTTAGGAGGTTTTCCTATTTCCTTGATATTATTCTTTATTTGTAGGGCCATAGTGAATGCCTGCCTCAAGTTGGTAGGGTTCTTGTCCTTCAAGTAGTAGCAACCATTTTTATCAAATGCATCAGTATATTTGATCAAACATGAATCATCACAAGGCCTTATCCTAATAGGCAATCTCCTCAAGGTCTTATTGAACTTTGTGTTGAAATCATGTACTGACTCATTGGGATTCTTCTAGATGTTTTCAAACTCTAATAAAAGAAACCTAGGGTCAGTCCTATCACCATAATGTAATCAGAATGCATTACTCATCTCATCCCAAGAGTCAATAGAGTTATCTGGAAATGCTTTATACTAGTCCCTAGCATCCTCTCTCCAGAGCTATGAATAAACAACTTGATATATACATCTTCATGTTCAATCTCAAAGTCTTCCATCATATTGAAAAGATACTTTAGATGCTGGTCACCAGTAATAGCATTATTTCCATGGAACTTTGGAATATTGTTCTCTTACATCTTGAGGCACTGCATTTGGTTAGCTAGCCATCCCCGCAAAATTTATAGGTCCAAAAGTGTTTACAAAAAGAGGGGTCTAGGTTGAGCCATATTGATTCAAGGAAGTGATCCTGGAGGGGTGACAAATTGATGAGGGGCAGAGGGTCCTTGGAACACAGGAGTGTATTTTTCAAAATGTAGATCCCCCAAAGGCCTTACTTCTTAGAAATCCCTATCTACTTCAGAAAAGACAGGTGCAGAATGTGAAGCAAATTTTTTAAAATCAAATGAAGGCCCTTTCTCCAGCTATAGAATTCAATTCCACAAAGAGGCTACCTGATTCAGAATCACTTGAATGGTAGTATTCAATGATGGGCCACTCACTTTCTTCAATGGTGATCCATCTTCTTGTCGGCTATTCTCCCACAAATCTCAAAGATTTTCTTCCTTTTGACTTTTCTTTTCCTAGTTCTAGGAAATAGTGTCCTAGCAGGATCTCGAGCAAAGAAATATCTTCTTCCTTCCATCTTTGAAAATTTTAGTATCAAATCTCACTTGACATTAGAGGCTTAAGACACTGGTCCTTATCAAAATCAAATAAACAGGGAGTCACCACTAAGGTTTCCAGCTTAGTTGTGCAAATGCAATAAATATGATTTTCAAATGTATCTTCAATGCAAGAGACTGGAAATGGAAAAATTATGACCTTTCTTCACCCAAATTTAATCAAATAAATACCAGTGCAGAACTTGTAGAAACTAGAGAAGTTAGATACAACACTTAGAGCATACAAAAATTGTACTTTACTATGGTCTTGAATGTGAGATGATATTCCCCAAAATAGATATGAATTGGTAGTGAATTAGTAAATTAGTCTCAGCAATTCAAACCAATCCCCGGTAACATTGCCACTAGCATTGGTACTCAGGGATTTGTTCTCCCTTAGAGGCAAATAGATCATAAGTGTATGTCATTTTGTAGCTAGGGAGGAATCTAGCTATCCCTTTGTTACTTGGATTTGTGGAGAGATGGATAGCACCTCAAAAGGATGTGATCTGATCATAACTATTTTAGGTTGTGCCTTTCAACCAAGGTAAGAGAACCTATATTGTAACCTCTGTTATCTGAAAGTAGATACATGTACCTTTCTTTTGCATAAACTTTATAGAGAAGGCCTTGGGGAAAATATGATCAACACACCAGATCTGACTCTCACAATTTGTCACTTCTAGATCATGGAGATACTTTCACAACAAGGTAAAGGTTACTAAAGACATTTGTGACCCTGATCTATTTCTGCATACTTTAGTAAAAGGATTTTTTACTTGTGTGGGTATACAGAGAAAAAACAAGGGTAGTATGGGTAGGATTAGTTGTTTTAAATAGATTTTTTGGTGGGAGGGGAGACAGGATGGAACTTGACTCACCAGATCCTTGAGAGCTTATGAAAAATGGAAAGATTCAATCAACAAAATGGAACAAAAAGTTAATTGTTTTCCTCAACTAGAATATGTGCTTCAATGGAGGCCCAGATCAACACTCTTTCACACAACCTGTGGGATTCTTCATGAATGAGGAGACCCAATAAAGCACCAATATTTAAACCAAGTCATGCTTGATCAGAGGCTTACAGAGAATCTCTATCAACTGATTTTGTTTATCCCACTCCCAGATGAAGGATCTTCTGAGAAATGAAATTAGATGCCACTAAACTAGAAGGACAAGACCTATGTGAAACTATATTTTGGTAAGATTGCAATAGAAACAAGAAAAACTACCCGTATGCATTCAGAAATGATAAATACACTTTACTCAAGATTGACATAGAATAACTCAAAGTTTGATCAAATTTATCAGCAAGGGAAAGTTTCCAGAACAATCTCAAAGCTTGTCAATGGTTGTACACTTGCAACCACCTTGACACGATCAAATTTGACACAAAGAGAGATATACAGGCTTCTCTAGATGGCTTCTCAAAATGGATGGGCTCTGTCAAAATTTTTCTGCTGGAGAAAATCAGTCCTGATCTTTCCAAAAACTCCCAACCAATTTGCATGAAGAATTCATAACCTTTATAACATTTCCAACAGAGCCCCTTCCTCCCAAAAGACAAAAACTTTAAATGCACCAGTGCTCGCCATGATTCTTTCATGATTCACAGAATCAGATCTATAAAAGTCTCCAGGTGCTCGAGGAAAAATATCTTCGATTTCTTCCCGCATTCAACTCTTTTCTCAAGGAAAAACACACCTCCATCCATTCGCCAACCACTTCCACCCCATATCAATCAAATTTGGTCCCTTCCGTGCTCAGGAGAAGAAAAATGGAAAACCAGATCAGGCTTGAGAGTCAAACTATTTTAATGGAAAAAGATGTCTCCAGATCTCTCCCACCAAACTCTAGATATCAAAATTAACTTTCTCCTCTATTTGGTGTGTAGAAAATAATAAGAAATCATGAAGAATTCACACATCCAAGAGTTTTACAGAGAAAATGGGGGGAAAATCATATTTAGATGCTCAGCAGCCATTGATCTTTGATTTTGAATGTGGGTCGTCCACGTGGAAGATGCAAAAATAGGCTCGGGACTTCCTTTGACCTTTTCTGACCTTTTCGAAAAAATGGAAAAATTTCCCATTTTTCCCCACACCTTCGCTTCTGAAAAATGGGCCTGACACGTGTCCTGAGGTGGGCCCTAAAGAGAAACATGGAGAAATTCTACCATTTGACTCATTTTTGGAAAAAGGAAAATTTTCCAAGTTTTCCCCTCAGCTCCACCCTTGAGAAATACTTGAAACATGTCCCTAATGTGGGTCCCAGTGGAAACCCTAGGGCCCTTTTATGCCTTTAACTACTTTTCCCTCAAAGGGAAATTTTTTCACTTTTCCTCCGAAAGCCCGCACCTCCGCCGTTGACTAGGGAAAAACATTGACTATTTCCCATCGGGCTCGTGGGCCATTTTTTCTATTTTAACCTTTATGAAGAAAAGAGGTGAAAAGTTTGAATTACCTTTGATGGTCCACCTCCCTGCCCCTTATGACTTTTCAAATTTCCACGTGTCACCACAATGGCACACCTTGAGGTGGTCCCAAAAATTTGATACCTTGAATGAGCACGGGCTTGCCACATGTCCTACTCCGGCAAAGTTTGTTTGAAGGATTTGAAGCTCAGTGGAAGGCGCCACTTTTCAAGCTCCGAGGCAGTCTCCTTTTGTCATTGAAAATTCTAAGAAAATATGCAAAGCAAGCGGAGGCCTCCACATGTGTCATCTTGGCACTCTTTTAAAATGAGACTCAAGGGCTGGTCCCTAAACATGCATGGTTCCTCCACATGTCTTCATCATGGCACAACTTCAAGATGGTGCCCAAAGTGGAGACCCTAAATGAGCACAAGCTCTCCACGATGTCCTGTTCTCCAAACTATGTATCATTTGCATAAAAATTTGTCTAAGTATGGGAAAGCAGCGGAAGCCTCCATGTGTCCTCCCGGTGCTACTCCAAGGCAAAGCCCAAAAGCAGATCTTCAAATGAGTGTCATTCCTCCACATGTCCTGGACTTCCCAAAAACCTTTTGAAATTTTTCTAAGTATGGGAAACCCAGTGGAAACCTTCCACATGTCTCTTTCCTGCCAACCCTCCACGTGTCCTCCCGGCGCTACTTCAAAGCCAAACCAAAAAGTTGATTCTCAAATGAGCGTCGTTCCTCCACGTGGACACATTTTTAAAATGAGGATTTTCATGGAATTTCTGAAGTATTAAGCTGATCCGCATCCAACCAAGAGGTTCCACGTTTCCCTGTTGACTGAATGATGTAAATTTGACCTGGGAGAAATGCCCTGTCAAACCATAAAACACAAGAGAAACATCCATTCGAGCCAGAAAATGAGGTTTTCTTCAAGGACAGAGAATTTAGACTGTTGCAAGGCTCAAACATGATCCTTAGGGACACATCAACTCATTATCCTTGAGTACCTAGGGAAAATATGGAAAGAACAAAAAATTCTGAATGTGGAGAATGGAGAAAATGGGAAAACATGAGTTTTCAAGGGACAGAGCACGGGAGACCCAAAATACAAGGATTTTTTAGAGGAATAAAGGAACCATGAGACAAATACAGACCAACACATGATCCTTAACCCAGGAGCAAACTAAAAATGGCAATAAGACTGACCAAGCACCATACGGGGAAGGATAAAATGATAGAGGCCATGAATGAATAATTTTTCAAACGCACAGATGGGGTGAGACCATTTTGAGCACCAAAACCACCAAAAACCCATTAGTATGAGGCTCTATGGAACATATTCTTACATGCCCTCGTGGGACCCCCTGCGAAGTCATGATGTTGGGGGAATTCCCCCCCCATTACCCCCACCTTTAGGTAGTGTAGCATACAAATCACACTACAAAAAAATGACTCAAAATTCTAACTTAATAACATGTCACATTATCTAATGTAGACATAGGTGCATCAATGAAAACAACTACAATCCAGATTCCCATAACATCACTTCCTATACCTAACATGACAATGCATTGATATTCATTTTTTGAAACAGATGTATTCTCTAATGTACACGTCTTAACAAGATAGGTTATGAATGCATTAATTTTCCCATTGACTGATATTAATTTTTTGAAACTATAATTTGCCTATCTTAATTACAGCTTTTAATAAGTGGTATGAACGTCCTAAACAGGCATCAAATTCAACTTCCCAAACTAAAAAAAAATCAGAAAGCAACATGGCAATAATTCACTCTAAATTCCTTAAATGCTAAACCATGGTTGGATGTGTTCTATGACCTTCGTGGATGATTTACATTCTCTAAAGCCCAAGTTTTCAAACCTTTTTCTCGTTGTATTGGTCTAGCATCGATAATTATGAGATAGAACCACCTACTTAGCTTATCCAATTATTTATTCCATATGCCCTGTGTATTTTTATATGAGAGATGTATATTAAGTTATGTTTAGATCAACCTTCACAAGGCCTGGACTCACCTGCAATCTTTTTCAAAACAAGAAATTGATTCCAAATCCATTCACAGTGTTTCCTAGATAAAAAGGAAAAATATATGATCCTATCATAAAGTTTAGATACACATAGGTGATCTTGCTATAATGTATATACATATTCATGTGCAATGTAACAAAGTATCCTTTAGACATAGTTCATCTTCAAAATTTACTCATATAGAAGAGGTGGATTGTTGAGTAACACATCCTAAAGAAAATTTTCTACTCAACCTTGCCATTAGAGGGACCATTCTTAAGGGTATGAGAGAATGAATCACCATAGAAAACCATGACAAAAATTAGTGGTACACCCATATTAGTTTGTATATATCGCCAAGGATTCATATAGAATTAATTTTAAACCGTGTCACACCAACAAAAATGAGATCATTAAACCCAAATCATAGCAACAGCTGATCTTAGCAAATAATGGTAGCTGAATAATATATCCCTTTTTAAAACTAAAGTTTATATAATCAACACATTAGCAAATGCCTCTATGGACGTAACAGATTGTTGGTGAAAACTAATTAAATGATAACATTTAATCTTTAGTTAGGGTTAGATATTCCATTGAATGAGGATGATGACCTTGATTGATGTTAGTAATGTGAGTTGACAACTACATGATTGATAATTCTACAATGTCAATGACTAGGTTTATATTTGCCACACCATTTAATCAATACTTTTAATTTTTAATTTTTAATCTATAGATATAGTTGTAATATATGTACTGAGAAAAAATCAATTGATACTCAATTCTTACAAGGTTTTGGCCTCTTAGATTTTTAAAAGTTACTAAGATAAATCATAGTGAAATAGCAAACTACAGTTACCCTCTTCACATTATCTTCTCCTAAGGTTAGCCCCAATCAAACTTAACTCATTTGCTAAAATGATGATTTCATTCCAACTCTCGACCTAACATGACCAAGGGAATATTCCTAGCCATTAGATGGTATCAATTTAAGCCATTGGATCAAAAATCTCTAAAGAACCCTAAACATCTCTATCCAGTCTTTAATGCAATGGATATTACTAATTTCAGGACTTTTGATTTTCAGATCTATTGATAGGATCGAAGAGAAGGAAGTCATGGAACATTAACATGGAGCTAATTAATTGTTACATCTACTAGTTCAAGAATATTCCACGCCACCCCGCCCCTCCCCCCTCCCCCCATGTTTTTGCTGAGACTACTTAGAAGCTTCTATTATATACTTTTGGTTGTACATTCCTATATATATATATATATATATATATGATATATAATATATATACTCATATGGGTAAATGACACACACACACACACACACATCTACACATTTTTGTGTAGTATAGACACTCTTTTTATTTTTAGTATATATATATATATATATATATATATATATATATATATATATAATATATATAGGGTATACGGTATATATCATATATAAATACATACTATAGTTAACTAAAATTTAAATGAGGATGACATTTAAAAAAGATGACTATGGTAAGATCCCAAATGTTGGTACCGGGCTTGGCTGCCCCCAGGGCCACTTTTTTATTAATAATGATTTGTTAATATATGGGGAGGAGGGTAACCAAGCCAACATCCCATCTCATATAACTATGGGATGGGGGTGGGTTCGATGACCTCTCCCTACCTCCATTCCTCGCTCCAAAATAGTGTATGGTCACGACGACACAATGAGGTTGTGGCCCAAAATACCCATTACAATGACTATTTATTCATTTAATTTATAATATTTATCTTTTTTTAATAAAGTTTTATTATAATATATATATGTATATCATTATATACTATGTTATAAATACTTGAATATTCAGTATTTTCATTTATACATTGATATTAATATTCATATGTTAATAGTATATAATCAATTACTAATATTTATTAATGATATCGAAGTCATCATACCAAAGAAAACTATGATTAGTTTAGGTAATTCAACTAAAGTCTAGATTATATTTAGATATAGGCATATAAATTATTATCAATTTGGTCATGGTTTACAGTGATCGTAGAAGTGAGTTGAATATGTATAATGATTCACTTGCACAAGGATAAGACTCCATGGTTTATCTGCCTCTATCCAAAATCAATAAAATTAGGAGAATAACAATCGAAACTTCTTATCACAACCTTATTCTACAATTTGATAAGGGTAAGAAGGACGTTTTCTCTTATTCTACATGATTTAGAAATGCTAGTTTCCTTCCTACAACTTGATAAGATTGTAACAACTATACTATATCCATTCAGTAAACACAAGAGTAACTATTCCTTTGTTCCTCTTTGAATGACAATTAAAATGACAAACATTTCACATAGCAAGTGCATTATGACCAAGATTCTGAACATTTCTTTTAAAATGAAACAGATCACATTTTGGAGGATAATGAAACAACTTGATTTAAAGGAGATGTATTTCCACTTCCAAACCATACCAAGTTTTCTATTTGACCTAAACAATGTAAAATTTAGATAGTTTCCTTTTCAAAAAACTAACACATTTTAAAATGAAAATTTCTCATACAAACACTCTTAGAAGAGATTGAACAAGATGTAGCAGATATTTCCAAGTAATAATAAAACTTTAGTTATAAGCCTTCAATTTTTACAATCTTCCACTCAAAGTGAGAATAATGAAATTAACAAAAGACAACATAAGGACTATTGAATCAAATCCAAAGTAAAAGTCTTCTATTTCTATGTCTTCTCCCAACTTGGAGCTTTAAGTCTTGCACTGTTCAATCTTTCAATCAAAGGGGATCACAATACAAAGGAAAAAGGAATATAGGTGACGCTCTCCATCCCAACCATAGAATCAATTAAGTGAGAAATCATCCCCTTAATGGCCCTAGAGCCCCAACCAAGGAACCATGAGGAATTTTGAGAAAAAATTTACAACTTTCAACAAATATGACTTACACAAAACAAAATTCAATCCAAAACACTCAACACACTTAAATAGACATACTCAAAAAAAATTCACAACTTTCTCAAACAACACTATAGACTTGAAGATAAAACCAAAAAGGATTAAGGAATATGGGAAACCACCTCCTTTTTCCTTTTAGGTGAAGTAGGATTTTCACCCAAAGTGTCCATGTGCACAAAATACACCAACACAACATCCTTATCTCTCCCTTTCAAGCATGCAACATAGATGTCGATGTTTTTATTTTCACTCCCCATAGGTGAGACTCCCAATCACAGTCCCATCCAAAATGCATGCATCTCATAGATCCCTCTTCCCTCCCCAATGGTCCCATAATTCTATCTCCCACACCCAAATTAAGGCATACTACCCAAACACATAAATACAAACATACATTGACAAACACTCATGCAATATTTAACGAGCATAATTTTTCAATATCTACAAGTGTAATAAGCTGAATACAAACGTGGATAGCCTACCTCTCCATCAAGCTTCTAAGAATAACTTCACATTCATTTCAAGAATCTTGACAGGAAAGCAATTTCCCAATAAGCACTCCAACAAGCTCCCAATTTCCAAAATTACAAAAGAAAGTAAATGAACAAGTAACCCCAAATCCATACAAAAGTCCATCAATAAAGAGAAATTGGAGTTTGAGGAGTGATGACGTGGCCTCCATGTATAGATGCCACTTCATCATCCATCTATTTCCATACACATTAGTCAAAACACCATGCCCAAGACCTTAAATGAACATGTAAGAGCTTATGAAAAACCCACATGACACATCAAACTTACACACCAAGTCTTTCTAAGGACAAAAATTTATTGTGGTAAGTAGGAAAGTGCAATTGTATTCACCCTTCTACAATCCAAAAAAGGCATAAATAAGTCTCAAAATTAACACATCATACCCATAGGTAGGGTTGTTGGGTAAATTTAAGAGGCTTGATACAAGCTTAGCTTGTCCCACAAGCCTCCAAAAATCCCTCCTTAGTCAAAATCTTGAATTTTGAAGTTCAGAGAAGAGTACATAACATCACAAACCAGCAAAAATCTCAATATACATCCACAAGATTTCAAGGACCATATACCACCATAACTTATCCAATTGTCAAATCCTTGTTTTAGTTAACATAATTAAGTAGGGATTAGCTAAATTAAGACACATTAATAATTACCAATAAAGTGACTATCAATTTCTAATAAATAAAATGCATAACACACAAATAAAACACACATAAAACTTGAAAGAAAAGAGAAAATATTACACCCCATGGCGACACATGTGTGGTCACCCTCCAATAGAAAAACTCGTTACTAGGCATGCAACAACAACAACACCACACAATATTACACAAGTTTATCAAATTTTGGCCACATTTCACAACAACCTGAAATCCTTCCGTGGTTAGGTCACTCTATCCCTTTTCGGTGTATGTGATAAAATGTCTTACACATACAACAAAATACCTCTATGGACTTTATGACAGTATTAACAACACCAAGATTATATATGTATATAAATATCAATAATCATCATCTAAAATATAGAAATTCTATCATCTAACATCATAATGATTAATTCGATTTTTGGTATCCATAAAATCATAATTCTACTTAAAGCCTCCAACGTAGGTTATACATCCAAATTATGACATGTTAGTCTAAAAATTAGAATATTACAAATTGACATATATAAATGTCTATCATCACCATCTAGTACATCATAATGAAAATGTAAACCACGTAATGTCAATAGTATAAATATCTGCATAGTCCATCATATAGTAATCAAAATATAGTACTCAAATGTCTAAGTATCAATCCAACACTAACAACATCAAAATGAAATAGTGTCGAAGAGGAGTGGTCACTACATCCCCCTCACCTTAGACTCATCTTCCTCTTAATAAAGTGGAATAGCTAAGGAAACTGAGCTCTCAATAAAGTGGCATCCTCCCATGTGGCTGCAGTCTCATCATATTTATCCCACTGGACTCGCACCTAGTAAATATGGTGGCATCTAAGGCCCAAGGTATTATGCTCTATGATGCACACGGGCTCCACTAACACCTACCACTATTCATGCACATGCAATGTGGTCTAATCCAAAACATGAGAGGGATCTGAAATGTATGTCCTTAGTATAGGAACATGAAATACATCGTGCACACAAGAAAAAATGGGTGGAAATGGCAGACGATAAGCCAAAGAACTGATATGCTTCAAGATCTCAAAGGGACCCACAAATCTAGGACCTAACTTAGATTATTTTCCATAACGGATAGGGTTCTTATGAGTCTTGACATTAAGAAACACCTTCGTGCCCACCTCAAAACTATGATCTGTCCTCCTCAGATCTCCATATTTATTTTTTCTATCTCGAGTCTCCTGTAACCTCTATCGAATCATGATAAATTGCTGCTCCATATCCTGTAATAATGTCGGCCCAAGCAAAACTTTTTCCTCACTACTACAGGGAGGGGCAATTTGAGACAATATTAGAGATAATATTAGAGACAATAATTGGTCATATTGTCTCAAATTAAGACATTAAAAAGTTGTATATCATCTCTAATATTGTCTCAAAGAGGGTATCTCTAATTATCATCTCTAACTATTGTCTCTCTAAAGACAATATAGATTAATACATATTTATGTCTCTTGAGAGACAATATCATTTTCATCTCTCTAAAGACATTTTGAGTTATAATTTGTTGTCTCTGTAGACACATTACAAATTTTAATTTTTTTCTCTTTAGAGATATTATGAATTTTGATTTTTCTCTTGAGAAAATATAAATTTAATGAATAAAAACTTGAATTTCAACAATAAAAATATGTACATTTCTTTTAGTGCTGGCACGTGCTAATCAATATTATAAATAAAACCCAATTTTGGTTGAATCTTGTGCCCACAAATGGGTTCACAAACCTTTTATTAATATAAAAGAGAGAACATATAAAACGGTGCCTAAACGTTGTTAACCCTTAACATAAACTAGTACACATGTTTAGTGAGTTAAAATTATACTTTGACACCTCTAAACAGGTTGCCATAGATGTTTTTCCTAACTCTTTCTACCTAGTTTTTTAAAAAAAAATAATTCCTCTTCATCATTTTTCACCTCCACCACTGTGTTTAGGGCCTCCGGGAACGACAACCTTAAACATCTTGGTTTATGCCTTTTGAGTCTTTGAAAAAACTGCTTCCTTTTTTGCTTTCTTCTCATCTTTTTTATTCTTTATTCTTTCCTTAATTTCTCTGAAAATTTTACAACCAAAGATGGTGTCAGTAATAAGGCTCTAAATATATAAGGGCTCTATAAGTTCATAAAATTTTGATAAAAACTATAAGAAATGAGGCCATACTCCAAAAAAAGCTTCACGGGAAGCAGTTCAAACATATTGATTCCCAATTATCTTTTTCTAGATAACTTCCAAAGAATCACCAACAATGGACCTAGAATAAGGCTTGGATGTCTTGCATTTTTTCTTTATTACTTGTTCAACGTGAATATCCTAGTAATAACCAAAAAAAGTGAAAAATATTGAACAACTAGTATTAGATAAAATAACAACACAAAAAAAGAGAAAAATTAATCATATATCATATGACTCTTGTTATATAAAATATGCATATGTATATGTCTTTATGTAACAAATGTGATTGCAATAATTTCTGTTAAACACTGGTTTTCATAAACAATAAAAACATGAAGGTTTAAGATAAATATATTCAATAAATATTTTCCTAAAAGAGTCAAACCCTTTAGATGGTTTAAGAGAAGTAAAAGAAAATTTTCTAAAAGAGATATTAAAGATGTATATTGTTATGCATGTGAAAAAGAGGTCATTATGCTCACTCCTATCTAAAAAAAGGACAAATCAAGTAAAAACAATCTTCATGGAGAAAGATGTTGAAGATTGGTGAGAAAAGATTGAAAACTAAGACAAATTTCAATAATCCCTTGCAGATGGCCGAGGATTATTTTCTCTTTAAATAGAAATGCTAGAAGAGAAACAAAAGTAATCATTAAATTCAGAACAAGAATACTTGTATATGCATTATTTTTCTTTCCATATCATAATAATTCAAGAAGTATATGAATCCAATATTCCAACACACAAAGAAGAAGAAGCATACAATGATTACTATTACAATAAGGCTTATGGTGATTGGCTATCCCAAACAAATAGTAAAATAAATAAATAAATTGATTTAGATATGCCATCACTACAAGATAATATAGACATAGAAGACATAACTGTAGGCTAAAAAGGAAGGAATCAAACTATTATCAATGGATATGGAAACCAAAGAATGTTCTTCAAAATTATCTAAATTTAGTGAGTCGGAATGGAAAGCTAATTCTAGTGTTCAAATATGATCTATAAAAGGATTCAAAAGCATTTAACCCATACAAAAATAAATTCAAAGAGCTATTATTGGGAAAAATCTAAAGGCTTAATGGGTTAATCCAAATCTTAAGAAAATCCTCATCAAACAAGAAGAAAATTTTCCATATTATAAAGAAATGAGACATGATATAAACATTGGAATACAAGAATCCACTAGTCCTGAAAAAGTAAATAATAACGATAAATGGAAGAATTGATAAGTGTTGGATTGAACATCTAGTACAATTTGTGGGAAAAAAAAGTCCACAAGAAGAAATTTCTACAATCCATGGAGGGCCAATCAAAAGAAAAATATCGTTACTAAATAATATAATCAAGAGATAGAAACAAGTCTCTCAATTAATTGAAAAAAGATTAATAAAACCACCTTCTTCTAAGTATTTATTTTCATGCTTTATAGTAATGAATCATGGTGAAATAACAAGAAGAAAAAATAGAATGGTAACAAATTACATTTCTCTCAATACTTTAGTATTGTATATCAAATGAACATTACCAGATAAGTAAGAACTAATCAACATGGTTTTTCTACAAAAAAATGTCAAAATTTGATTGTAAGTCTGGATATCATTAGACTAAAATAAATGAATTTGATTTGCATAAAATGAAATTCCTCACAAGTGCAGTATTATATGAATGGCTCGTAATGTTATTTGAACTCAAAAATTCACTAACACAGTGTTATCAATGTATGGATGAAATATTAAGTCCATAATATGAATATATTGGTAACTATATTGATGATTTAATAGTTTATTATGATAATTATGAAGATTAATATGAGTATTTGCAAACTCTTGGAGAATCAGCTGAGAAACATGGAATTGGATTTTAACCTAATCGTAGGAAAAATCAACTATTCCAAATGTAATCAAAATTATGAGGGGTTCTATATATTATACAAAAGATTCAGATATTTCAACATAGATTAGCCAACTCAAAACATGTAAGAGGTTTGCATGATGTTTAAACTTTATACATGATTATGTAGAATATTTTTCAAAAATGATTCACCCAAAATCACATACAATAATAGTTATTCTGTAATGCCCACTCTTCTTTACCTCTATGTGAACCGCATTATCAATTCCAAATTGATCATAATCTGAAACCTTGTTGTATTCCAGTTATCATATAATAAAATGTGCGGGACATCATGATTACCATTGTGTTTTGGTTATTATTTTGATTTTATGTCGTACTGTGGACCCTAATGGGCATTTAAGGATAAGACGATTAGCTAGAATGGTTGCCTTGTTATAAATTGATTGTGGTAGCATTACTCTTTGATATTATTTTGTTGTATTTAGACTATCTCTTGTGACTGTACACATAGACACTATTGTACATTATTACTGGAAGATATTAATAGACGAATGACAATAACACATTGTGATATGGAAATTGAAGAATAGACATTACTGTAACCAAACTGATTAACTTTTGATAGACATTTAATATGGAAGAAAATGACGTGTTTTCAAATAGACATATGTCAATATTTCGAATCATTTTCATTTTGATTTTATTATGATGTTAAATTTTTTTTTTTTTATTTCTTTGATATTGAAGGATTGGTGAAATTGTGAATGAGTGAAAGTATTGTTTGAATTAGATGACTCAATTAGTTTATGATCTTAGTTGCAAACTAATGTATGAGTAGAATCGAAATGTTGAAAATTGTAGTAATTGTTGAATTACTTGGTATTAGAAATAGTAGTTATGGTGTTTGATGTTGAAATTGATAGTTATAATTGTTTTATTATTTCGACATCGTTAATATGGACATGAGGCCAGAGGGGTATTGTGTGATTTTTGCAGGTAATTATATCATAACAACAAACTATGGGGGATAGGAGACCAACAACGAAAAAATGTGTGGTATGGGGAATAAGTCACCATGGCAACTTGAATAATTTTGTTGTCTTGTTTTTTTTGTTAAGGGGTTCCCATAGGGATGACCCCAATTGTGACCAAGGGGTTTTTGTGTATTTCTTTTCCTTTCTTTTATTTAATTTTGGTGTATGTGATTTAATTGGCAATCTAACTCCCTTTTATCATTAATTGGTTTATGTGTATTAATTAAGTGAACTACTCGTATTAATAAGCTACTTTTGGATGTGACAAAAGGAGTCAACTATTAGAGTGGTTGGTTATTTATTTTTTGTGGTTATTAGTTAAGTGTATGTGATTTTGAGTGTTGTACACTCCACTCTACTTGGAAAATTTGAATTTCACCTTAAGGACAATTTTGGAGGCTTGTGGGACAAGCTAAGCTTGTCCCACACCTCTTAGTTTCTTATACCAACCCTACCTATGGATTGGGGGGTAAAAAATAGACCCCATTATGTGTTTTGGAAGGCAAACTGTGAGTTTTAATTACACATTATTATGTGTTTTGGAAGGAAAACTGTGAGTTTAATTACACATTCTTACATGTGTTTATTTCTTTGTCCTTAAGGGTGTGGGTTGGAGTGGTGTGCGTAAGAGGTTTGTCATACCTCTCAACCACTCATTTATTGTGTCTTGGGTTATGGGTTTGACTTGAGTGACGTGGGATAAAGAATACATGATGTGGCACTCTACATGGAACCACACCATCTCTCTCTCTCCATCTTATCTATTTATTGGAGTTTTTGGGAAGGATTGGGGGTTACTTGTTTTTTGGGGGGGGAATGCTTGTAATTTCAGGATCTTTCTTGAGAATGGAGCTTTGAGTGGATGCTGTTTACTTGGGATTTTGGAAGGCTTAGAGCTTGTTGTGTAATGATACTCTTCATTTGTGAGGTAGATCTCCATCTTTGTTGTTACCATGCCTTTTTGTTGTGCTCTTATGTGTAAATGTTGATTGTTACATTGGTTATGATTGTTGGAAATAGTCTTGATTCTTAGGTTGTGGGAGAAATGGAAATGGGGTAAAAATTGAGGAAGGAATAAAAGAAATGTTATTGGGTATTTTAGGAGGGAGTTGGGTTGGGATGTCCACCTAGTTGATAAATATGTTTTGTGTTTATGTTGTTATTTCTTGAGGGAAGCATAAGAGTGAGGGAGGCATAAGAGTGGGTTGATTTTTTGAGGGAGGGATAAGAGTGGTGTATCTTCTTGGAGGGAGGCATAAGAGTTTTGTCTTCATTTTGATGAATTTTTTTGAGGCTAATAGGTCGACACCCAAGCCATTGGAAGGTATAATAAGAACACCCCATGTTCCTTTCTCCTCCATGGCTTTAGTATGAAGCCTTTTTGTTTTTATATTTGTTGGTTGGTTATAAAGAAATCGGTATTGGGTTATTTCATTTTTGTCTTTATTGAATGTGCGTGTGGAAGCCATTTTTGAGTTTCCATGGTTGTCTAAATGTCCCTCATTGTTTCTTTGTTGGGGCTCGGGGGCCAATGAGGAAGAAGGCTTCTCTCCGTCATTGGATATTTGGTTGGGTAAAGAGTGTTTTCTACTCCCCCATTTTGTTGTGTGCTTGATTCTTGGTGAAGATTTTGGAAGAGCTCAAATTGAAGCATTGTACATTGTTACATTTTTTGTTGAAGACCAAGTGGATCCTCCTTATGTTTAGCGCTTGAAATTACATTGTAGAAAAAGAAAGGGAACTCCATTGTGAATGTATTATTCCAAATTTGGTTGTAATAGTGATTGAAAATAAATATGATTATTGAAGGAGCTATTTTGTAATATTGAGCATGTAGTTCCCATATTTTAATAGGATTTCCAACTTATATTTAAAGTATTTACCCCCTTGTAAAAATATTATGAAAATATAAATTGTATTATCCATACAAGAGATGCATAGGTAAACAAAAAGGAGTGTGTAAAGATTGTTACTTATTATTGTATTTCCTTTAAATTTGTAAATTTAATTAATGTGTGCATTCTATTGTTAAATGTAATTTCTATTATTTGTAAATATATGATTGATGTTCTTTTTAAATGGTCTTTCCATGCTTCATTTAATTTTGAAGGGAAAGAAGGTTGCATTGTCTTGTTTGTATACCAAAGAAGTGAATGTTTACAAATAACTCATTTAGCTAAGAAAAAAAGGCGTTCCCCCTATGGTAGAGGACCTCCGGACGTTTCTGCGACTGTCCTAAATTTGACAGCCTTTTAGACGTTTTTCAAACGGGATTAAATTTGACAGCTGTTTGCATGTCGTTTTTACTTTGCATGCAATTTTTGAGTTTCTATTTTTAAAATCCTATTTTTAACTGCTGTTTTTTAGATTCCAGCCCTGTTTTATCAAATCGCCAGGCGCCTATTTGTATTGGTTATCTCATCAAATTAATCAACTTCGTTTTTGTGCAGATCGCCCCGAGGGATCTGTAGAAAGTGAAGGGAGTCGACAGACAGCGTTTGGTATGTAAATTTTCTTAACTATTTATTTTCTGTCGGTTTATGCTTCTGCAGGAATGTGCAGGAATACAGGTAGGATTGCTTAAGTTTGTACAGTTCGCCGAGCTTCTGCAGAAATCTACACAAGAATATTATATTTAATTTTGAGCCAGAATTTTCAGACCAATAAAAAATGCGCATATAAAATTTTGACGATAAAAAGTTTGTTTTCTTGATTTTTATGGTGAAACGTTAGGATATTCCTGCTGCATGTTGCCAGTGAAGTTTTTGGGAAATTGCGCAGAATATTAGTTTACGCCTTTGCTATTTGAAGAACTACCGGATTGTCTTTGAGAGTATTTTTCTCGCGCATCAGCTGCCACTTCTGTTCTAGTGCAGAATTCTCATTTGGAAATTTCTGTAAAGGTGGCTTTACTCAATTACCCACTAAATATTGAGGAGGTCTGGTAACAGGGGACATATTAGAAGCCTCCAAACGATTTAATTTCACCGACCCTCGACAAATAAATTAATCCAAATAAGGAATCGCTGAATACCCTATGGTAGATACACATAGTTATTGCAAGTGCTTGGCAATATCAACTGAGTAATCTCAAACATAGTTTGTCTATGCAATTTAAGATTGTAAGAGCGCTTGATCTTTGAAAGAAACCTGTGGGGTATCAAGGATTCCTCCATGTCTGTAATTTCATTGGTTTTATACAGATCTCCTCCACAAATCAGCCCTGGCAAACATTCTCTTACCAGGGAGCTACTGAAATAATTAATTATAACTATTTTCTATTTTTTCTCAAATTTGACTTAATTGCCTTTCTACAGTACCCCACAAGGGGATGAGGACCATGAGTTCGCAACACAAATTGCGGACAGTTGAAGTTTAGGAACATAAATAGTTAATACTTAAACATTGCTAGTGAAAATCCCAAATAGGCTGTAATAAAGAGCTTCACTGTACAATTTTATTAGTTTCCTGGAAAGGAACCTAATTATCAATTGACAATATTCAATGTTAAGTGGGATTATTGACGGATCACGCTGTTTTAAAAAATATATATAGGGGTTTAAGGGCATATTGTAACAGTGCAGGTAGATTTTTCTTTTTTCTCCCCCATGAATGTCAATGTCTGTTACTCAATAGTGAGTTATTTAACGTCAGTGGTATATAATTTGGTTCTTTCCACCAAAAATTTCCATGATGCCTAAACGATAATTATTACTTATGGAAATATTCAAATCTTCTATGATTTGATCAAACATAGAAATGTTTTAGAATAAATAAGCGATTGTGTTACAATTGCAATGTTAACATTATTTCAATATGTTATTTGTGATAGATGAATATACATATTGGGATGTTTTAAATGTTCTATCTCTACATTTCTAACTTGTTACAAATTCATGCATATACATTTACCAATTTTATATCATGAGTGGTAGCGTTATGTAGTGAATATGACATTGGCAGTGTAGATATATTTAGTTTTATTAACTTCTTTTTCACTTTTTTGTAGGTTATTTGTGATTCTCATTCTCCCGCGGTAAAGAAGAGCGTCGTCTCTAAACAAACTTGAGGTGGGTTTTAATATTGATTCAAGTGCTTATTCATTTGTTTCGTTTATTGCATGCTATGGTTTAAAAAATTATTTTAGAGAGCTTTCATGTTATATTCTTTTGATTGTTACATTTATATTTAGACTCCAATCCTTTTTCCGAAGTGACATGTGGGGGCACGTGCCTTCGTCAATGACAGGATTCGTTATGTGCTGAGGGGTTCGTTCCCCAATGAGGCCATTTCGAAGCGTCCCAAGTTGGACGTTAGACTGATCAGCGACAAGGCTTTTAAAGCTGCCCGTCATACCTAAGAACATCTTGGTGGACTAACATACTTATTTTCCCTCTCCAGTTTAATATGATGCAGACTAGAAACACAATTCCCCTCCCCACAACGGGATTGACATTAACTACGCCTCACTTGCAGAGGGAGGAAAATTTTAAGCGTATTCAATGTGTTGTTAATGTTTTGCATTGTAGGCAACCGAAACCACCTAAAACAGTGATAGCTGAAATGATCAGAGATCGCCTCCACCTGATGCCAACATCCCCAATTTTTCTCTCCAAAATCCGAACGATTGCAGATCATTCACGAGGCTTTTGCTTGATTTATGATTCGAACGAAGATGCACTGAAATATGAACCACCCCACAAATTGAGGAGAATGGGAATTCCAATCGAGGCATCTGCAACTGGACAAAACTACAAGAAACGTGCAAAGAAAATTGCACAAGCAAAAAGCAAGAAATTTGATTTTAAAAAATAGCTTGTAGTGGTTAGTTTATAAGTGTTTGTTTATAAGTATTTTTGAAATAAACTGTAACTCGTTCCAAATATTCCATGTATGTATTGTCGCAGTATATATCCGACGGAGAATCAAACTTATCAAACACATGTTCAGTTTTTGTTATCCAACAACTATGCTTTCCTAATTTCTTTATCTTTGTGTTTCCATACAAATACCTATTGTCTTCTCACTTCAAGTGTACATATTGTTCTTATTGTATTCCATTCTGTTTGCTTAACATAATAATATGTAATTCATTTCAAATAAATGCATGTATATATTGCGGCGGAACATATGGGGCACAAAATCTAACTTTTCAACAAACAACAACAACAACAACACATTTTTAATGAGTTATTCATTATATCTTTCCTTTATACAATTGCTCGCTTCTTTATGTAAACCAACGACGCATTTTTAATGTGTACTTCATAATATTTGCACACAAATACATATAGTTTTAAAATGCCGACAAACAACCATACAAATTTTAGTTGTTTTCAACCAAAGCTTTGTACATTATATCACTTTTTTGCATATTGAATTGTTAAAGGGTTAGACTTCATGTTTGCACTTTTTAGAAAATATGAAATAATAAGGAAGTCAACTTTAAAGGTTCTCATTCTTTACAAATGCATGATTTCCTGAACAAATCCTTCATTTCATGATTGACTGCCCTACAAGTTTACATTTTCCACCATATATTTGCAGAATTCTCACAATCTCGAGCATCTTTTAGTTGCCATGGAAATAACTTTGACACACGAAGGCATTTCTCAATTGATTGAGGGTGGTTCCAATGTTGACCCCACATTTCAGATACTGCACTTGAGCTCTCTAAGGTCCATTCTCAACACGGGAGCCCAACATCGTGTTGACCTTTCAGATGGGATACATTTTCAGACAGCACTTCTACCCTCCAAATTTGCAAGTCGTGTAACCGACAATTCAATACAAGAAGGCTCCATCGTGTGCTTACACAAATCCCTCGTTAGAATGATCAAAAGTGAACTGTAAGCTTCATCTCTTGCTCAATTACCAATGTACATAAACTCGCTATATCAATTAAAATTTAATTCTGTTTATTTTTTCCATCCGTTGCTCAGTTCTAATTATATCCTGTTTTTCTTTTCCATTGCAGCACCGTTCTTATCATTGAAATGGATGTTGTTGTTGAAACACATTTGGTAATCGGTGCTCCAATCCGACTACCAACAAATGCTCTCAAACACAGTCAGTTGCCACAAACAGATGCAAGTGCAAATCGGGTTAACAAATATTTTACGAGAACACCAACTAAAATAAGTGCTTTGAATACATCTATGCACATGTGGTCCGTAGAGGGCCGTGCCCTAGCAAAAACAACCCTTCGCCAATATCACAATGCAAGGGGAAATGGATCCGTGTTTGGGTTTGATTTTGTTGATCAGGAAGGAGGAGAAATCCACATCACTTGTTTCAACGAGGCCGCGGAAGCATTCTATGAGCAGATTGAGAATGGGAAGCTATATACAATTTCCAATGGGAGGATTGCGAGGATTACTGATGCAAAGCTATGTTATAACCATTTGAACAATGCTTTGGAGATTTTCCTGCAACCTTCCTCAACCATATCTCCACTCATAGCAAATGAAGATACAATACCTTCCCATAACTTTCACTTCACCAAAATCAAGGAATTACCTGCAAGCGCTGAAGGTTCTACAGTTGATTTGATTGGAATTGTTGTTACGATGTCACCATGCTCAACAATTCGTCGGTATGACAAGTCTGAAACAAAGAGAAGAACACTGCAGTTAAAGGACATGTCGGGTTTCAGTGTAAGTGTCACATTGTGGGGACATCACTTAGATGATATAAGCAACGAACTTGAAGACATGCTTTCTATACCGCCTCTTCCGGTCCTCGCCTTGAAAGCTGCCCGCGTCTCCAGTTTCAATGGAAGCTCAGTGGACACTGTTTCAAGAACCAAATGTTACGTCAACCCTAAAATTTCAGAAACAAATACACTTCATGGCTGGGTTGATTCCGATGACTACTTCCTTCTGGCGCCCTCTATCACAACCCAATTTCTAGGCCCTCCAAAAAGCATGACCTCTGTAACGACGATTTCGGAGGTACTAAATATGGGGAACACTGAGAGAAATGAATGGGCCATGGTTACTGCAGAAATCACGAATATTAGCATGGACAACTTTTTTTACAAGGCATGTCCTCTTCAAAAAGGTGACAAACAATGCAGGAAAAAGGTGAAAGAGAATGGTAATGGTTCATGGTTATGTTCAAGTTGCAACAGACAAGTGCAAAACTATGATTATAGATATGCACTCAGAATCGATCTAAAGGACCCAACAGGAGAACTTCAATCAGTTACCGCTTTTGATGAGATAGCTGAGTTAATCATGGGTGTTGCAGCTAGCGACCTCCATATATTGACTATAGATGAAGATGCGACTAGTGAAATTATAAGTAATGTCATCGGAAACGAATACTGCTTCACACTTTCACTGAAAAAAGAGACATATTGCGGAAACAACAGATTGAAATGTGTCATCCTCAGTTCAAAGAAAGCAGAAAATAGTGCAACTCCTCCATAACCTTTACGCAAGGATTTCCAACCCACCCGTCCCTTCAAACATTACACCCTCACTCATCCCATTCTATACTTTGAACTATCACTGCTATGTTTCTTATTTCATATCTATGTTTCACTTTTTTCCCTGCTTCAAAAGAAAACTGTTGAATTCCCTTATACACTGACATACTATTGTCTCCTTCTATTATGCGGATTGTTAGTACTTTTAAGAAAATAAATATAAAAAATATTCAATTTTGTTATGTACGTATTTACATCCTTCTGTAGTATGTGAACACATTGTATGTTTCTATATATCTAATACTCTTTTCCTTAATAAAAAAGTAGTTTCTCAAAACTCAAATTGTTACCTCTTATGCGTATTTCCCATTGGAACTCCACATGCATTACAATTGAATTTAGTTTTACATTTTCACTTATTTCTGCATTTGTTTGTCATCAAACTATGTATCGTTCCTTGCTAACCCAAAATGATCTTTATCCAACAGGTGGTACTCCATAATCCTGTGACTTCGCAATCATGTCGACTCCTGCAAAACGAGCCCAACGAAGAGAAAACTACGCAAAAAATAAAGTACACATAACTGCTGAGCAACGGCGTCGTAAATTAGAGCATAGAACAACGAAAATCTCTAATATCTTTCAACTTACAATGACCAACAACCTACGATCCCCCAACATTCCAATCTTGCCATCAAATACAACTACTGAAGAATTGCCAACCAACATTCCGCATGTAACTTCCATGGAAAAAACCTTTCAAGAGCATGCCACTTCCTTCCGTACGAACCCATCTTTGCTAGCAACTGTCACTTTGCCCCAAATGTCTGGGATGCCACATGAAACTGTCTCAAGTACTGACCTCTCTTCAGTTCATCCCACATATACAACCGGTTTCTCCTCTCCTTCAGACTGCTTTCCACCTTGCAATCCACAAATGACTGAAACAGAACACCCCACCCCTTCTAATACACAGAGATTTCCCATATCCCCGCTCTCTTCACTGAATTTAGAAGCCCAACGTCGGTTTCGCAAAAGAATAGATTTGTTGGCGAACATCCAAACTTGCTCAATCTGTTTGGAAAATTACCCTGGAATTAAAACAATTTTTTCCGAAGGCTTTCCCTCGTGTAACAGATGCAAAAGTGAAAAACAAGGCCACCGCTTCTCTTCATGGAACAACATGGACCCTGAAAAACAACCTATCGTTCTTGCGTCTTTAACCCAAATCGAGGAGATGCTTATCGCACGAGTTAATCCATTCATGCAAGTCGCCCAAGTACGTGGCGGGCAATACAAATACTCAGGACACACCATAAGCTTCCCGCAAAACATTACTTCAATAGCAAAGACCCTACCCCGCCGCCTTGGAGATTTGGACATAGTTCTCATACAAAGGGAAGGATCTAATTTAAAAAATTATGATTTCTACGTCAGTAGATCTCGTGTTTGTGCAGCCTTGCAATATAAAATCCAACACGACCCCTATTACAAAGATGTCTTAATCGACGATGACGCCCTTTCCTCACTACCATCTGAATCGTCAAATGTTTCCTCCTCTCTCAACACAGCCACAATGGAACTTCCCCAAATGCAAACTTGCTCTACAACTCATGGTAGTGGTGTTCCCACCCACTTTGATGAAACATATGAACACTCATCGTCTTTCGTGCCAACACCTCACAATACAGGAACAGAAGAAGAGGAAATCGAACAGTTCTTGCTCAACCACGATGGTAACACTCCATTTACCATGCCATGGCCAGAGCTTGGGCTTTCGCCAATAAATGAATATAATACGGAAGGCCTATTCTCAATGGCTTTCCCAACTTTATTTCCGACAGGAAAAGCAATGTGGCAACAACCCCGCATTAAAGAAGTTCCAATGCATGAATACGCACTTCATTTGATGCGTTACCATGATGGGCGTTTCGGTTCCCACCCAAGATTTCGTTACTTCCTTCTAAACCTCATAATGCGACACAGAAGCCAGTCCACGGCAGCAGTTTTTATGAAACAGAACACCGAATCTGGAATCCCTCCAACAATTAGAGAGCTACGAAGACAACTACTGGAATGCCCCAAAGACAACCTCCCAGATAGCTTAATGCGCTTTGGATCGAGCCTTCGAGGGACACGTTCATTCTGGGCAAAAAGTAGAAGCGAGCTTTCAGATATGGTGGAACAATTAGGGACACCAACCTTATTCTTCACTCTAAGTGTTGCAGACACTAAATGGCCAGATCTCCACAATATTATGTCTGGTGAATGCCCAACAGATCCTCGAGCTGCCCAACGTTGGAGAACACTTAACATTGTCTCTAACCCTCATCGAGTATCAGCATACCTGCATCACAGATTCACAATATTTCGGGAAGAAATATTGCAGAAGGAACTTGGAGCAGTAGACTTTTGGTACAGGTAATCAAATCTACTTATTTTAAAGTTTTTCCCAAACTACATATCTAATATTTATGTTCCCTCGTCTCGCAGGTACGAATGGCAACATAGAGGCTCTGCACATGTCCACGGTTTATTGTGGCTCGAGAATGCACCAAAGGTAGACGAACTGGACTGGGAGGACACAACAGTTATTGAGGCGACAAAACAATACTTTGATAAGTTCGTGTCTGCCTAGAACCCCCGCCCGGCTTGCAACCGCTTGGATTTCGTTCGCAGGTCACTCCTAGATGACCCTTGCTTGCTAGATACAACACAAATTCTATCCACCTCCCCGCATGCGGACCTTGAAGAACTACTTAATCGAGTTCAGCGCCACACTAAATGTTCAGAGCAGACATGCCTGCGTAGAAAGCAATCACAGCTGCAGTGCAGGTACAACGCTCCTTGGGCCATGCAACCTACTTCTTCCTTACACATTGAAGGTGACAGGAAAATAAAGTACCTCCCTTCCAGAAACGATGACAGATTGAACATCCACAATCGAACAATGATATACATATGGAGAGCAAATGTCGATTGCCAACCGGTACTTTCCCGCCATGCCGTTCTTAAGTATATTGCAAAATATGCTTCAAAAGCCGAGCAACGTTCAGAAACATATCACCAAATGCTATCCAGAGTTTCAAGAGATGCAGACGTAGATTCTCCAGCACATATCGCGATCCGTAAAATGCTCACAGAAAGTGTTGTTGAACATGACATAAGCGCACAAGAAACATGCCACATGCTGCAAAAAATGCCACTTGTTATGTGCAGCCGTCCATTTCGTATCATTAAATGTTGGAAAAAAGATTCTGAGACGTGTCGTTGAAAGTGACGCCGATGCACAACAAACCACCGCTTTCTTGGATGCATATAAAGTTCATCCAACAACCATGGAACACCTACCACTTATTCAAGTTGCTCGAGATTGGAGCTACAACAAGCACCGTAAAGGTGATAAATGGAAAAAAGTGACCGATACAAGCAATTGTACGGGTCCACCCGAGATTTGTGGATGTCCCTGCTCAAGAATCAACGTCATATGACCTTTTCTGTTGGTCAGAACTCCTATTATACAAGCCTTTCAGAAATATCGCGTTTGAATTTGGCTCAACCCCACATGACATCAATGTCACTTGGGACATGTACAAGCACAACTACAGACCGTGGCATGTTCTACGCACTACCGCAGACACAGGACTTGCAACAGATGTTAGTTCTGACTCAGAGCCCGAATGCAGTATTCAACAAGAACCATTACAAGAATGGCAGGTCTTTGCACAACTTCACCCCGGAAACAACACGGGTCTAGACAGTCTTGAAATGTTGGGGAAACGAGATTTTGACATACACAATAATTGGACCATACACGGCGTTCCCCATGATTTGCAAATAACTGGTTCATCATTCATCGAGAGAGAGAAGGCAGACACAATTAACAACAACATACATGCCACACCACCATCTTCCACACTTCCTTTGTCTCCAGAACAACAAATAGCTCTTGATACCATACTACACCATTCAGCAAACAAATCCCTTCTACCTCCACTAAGATTGATAATTCAAGGAACGACTGGCACAGGAAAATCATTTTTGATAAATAAAATCTGGAATTCATTCACAGCATCAACCATATCTCCCTCTCCTCTACTTGTGCTCGCCCCTACCGGTGTTTCAGCATTCAACATCTCTGCATCCACAATCCACGCAGCCATGCGTATTCCAATCAAAGAACTAAAACCCCTTGAAGGTAGTGCATTATCGTCTTTTCAAGAATCGCTGAAACATATAGAATATGTTCTTATTGATGAAATGAGTTTCATCGGGCCAAAGTTGCTAAGCAAAATTGACAGTAGGCTCCGCGAAGCTTTCCCACACTCAAGAACATCTGAATTTGGGAACAGATCAGTCATCCTCCTCGGTGACCTCGGGCAATTACCGCCGGTTTTGGACAGTCCTCTTTACGCAAGTAATTCCTATGGAGCAACCCTTTGGAAGGGATTTCAATCTTCCATTACATTGCGAACAATATTTCGGCAACAAGGAACAACCAATGCATAGGTTTCATTCCGGAATTTACTGCTCCACATGCGAGATTTGACCCCTCTAATTGAGGATTGGGAACTCTTGATGTCTTGCACAGACACACACCTAACTTAGCAGGAGCTCAACATTTTAAAGGATGCACCACATTTGTTTGCAAAAAATGATCAAGTGGCATGCCACAACCTACAGATGTTGAAGGCATTGAACGTTCCGATCACCCAATCCATTGCTGAAAGTAACAGGCGGACTGGACCAGGAAATCCTGATGATGATCAGTTACAACACAACATTCTGTTGTGTAAACAACAAAAAATCATGCTTATTGCAAATCTATGGGTTGATGCAGGCCTCGTGAATGGTGCCACAGGAACAATCACAGACATTGTCTACGACGCATCAATGCAACCACCAGCATTACCTTTATTTGTTGTCGTAAAATTTGATAGATACAACGGCCCATGTTGGGATCCCTCCAACCCCTTACATATTCCCATACCCCCTATTTCCAGAGGGAATTGAAGACAATTACCGATTAAAATGGCCTGGGGATTAACTATCCACAAGTTGCAGGGACTTACTTTGCACAGAGCAACCGTCGACATTGGCACCACTGAAAGGCAGGGTCTGACATTCACAGCTTTCTCCAGAGTACCCTCGCTTGCAAATCTGCGCATTTCACCCGCTTTCTCATTCGAGAGATACTCAAATATGACGCACGTACCAGCACTCGAAGCAAGAAGAAAGGAGGAAGCAAGACTACTATCACTCAACCCATCATAAATACTAGCTTCTACTTTCATAGCACCTCAAATACTACTATACTCAACATTTCTTCTATTGAAAGTGGCAGAGTCGTTCAAGGGATATCAAATTCAACATTTCTTCTATCAAAAGCGGCAGGGTCGTTCAAGGGATATCAAATGTAATCAAGTTTATTGAAACTAAAATTGGCCACTAAAGGCTACCACTCATGATATAAATACTGCAAACGTATACATGTCTCATTACGTGTACGTATATACCTACATTTATTTTATGTTTGGAAATATGGTATGCATCTTTAAAAGTACAAACCTGTAACATAATTAAATGTACACATACAACATTACAATGTAATGTTTCAACTAAAGTCCTACACTACAACTATCAATCACACACATTATCAATTGTATAATAAATGTTTCTTCAACAAAACACCAACTGAACAACCAATGCACAACTAACAACATCAACTATAAAATTGATTAACTATCGAAAACGATATCACAAGTAATCATGTACGAATTTATAACAAGTTTGAAATGTAGAAACAACCTTCAGATTAAGTGGATCAATAATAACTGTACCTCTAAATCAAATAACATATACCATTCGGCGTTCACATCTCATGAAACACATGCAATTGCTAGTATTAAATACATTTAATATTGAAAGCTTATGATCTAAAATGGTTGTGCAATGCTACAAACAACAAAGTATAATAAAATAAGGATAATATCTAAGTTTTGAAGAGGCCGCATGGGTCTAAACAAACCATATTAATTCAAAAACAAAAAAACTTATAAAATTAGGTCCTAAAATAAAAAAAGACAAAAAAAAAAAGGATTTCTAAAGCCTTGCATTTAGTATCATTACATCCTAAAATAAATATAATCTAACAAAATAATTATAAAGCCATTTTATGAAGTTAATGATAAACCTTACCTCTTGATTATAAAGCACACCTTTTTGTGAAACAAATACGGACCACTTCAAAAGAAATGAAGTCTAACTTTATAATATAATAAACCAATGTTTTAAAAGGGCCACTCCCCCCTAATACTTTAAACCCCACGTATTGAGAAAACCTAAATATTCCTACCTTTAAAACAAATGACTATTAAGTCTTCTTGCGGTCTGTAAAAGTTTTTCTTGCTTTTCGCGGCCTCCTTCCAGGTCAGTGCGCTTTAATTCTTGCGTGGAAAACATGTTTCCAATATATATATATATATATATATATATATTTGTTTGTTTATAGTTTTTTTTCCTATATATACATTGGGTTTTGTATATTTATCTATAAAAAAAGTAAGGGAAATAAAGAAAACAAATATAAATATGCATTTATAAATATGTAGAAATCTTGTTGTAACCCAAATGGTTTTTTGTTACCCCTTGGTTATCTAAGAAACTTGCAAGTAAGATGTCATATAAAAAATAAATGTGGTAAGGGAAGAAATACCTACAACTTGATTTGGGTAGCTTCTTTACAAATGAGATGCAAATAATAACAAAAAAAAAAGACATTTTGAGGATAAGCAAACCCTAGGAGAGGGATGCTAAAACTATCACCTTTCTTGTGAGTGTCCATCCAAGGGTTTGAGCTTCCTTCCATGGCCTCATCCTTTTTCTCTCTTCTTTAAACGAACAACTCAAAACAAGAGAAAATGAGAGATTAGTTTTCGAAAATGAATATATGGTATTCTGTAAGGATTTCTAGGGTTACTTTGCTAAACCTAAATCTAAGGGCTATGAAAGATTAAATCTTGTGGTGTAGGATGCAACTTACATCACTTAAGTGATGAGTTATTTAAGTATGAATTTTTAATTAAAATATGTGTGTGTAATGTCAAATGGGGCCTACGAGGTTAGATCTTGTTGTGTACCCTTGACACCTTAGGTATTAAACCATGTTAATTTGGTTTTTTTAAAAATAAGAGATTCTTATCTTACCTAATAAAATTTTGAATCTAATTTAGAGTCATTCAATAAATAGAATTAATAAGACCGTTGGGGCTAAATAGCAATGAGTGAAATGGGTTGATATTTGAATTAAACAATGAAACTTAATAGGGGAAATCAAATCGAAATATTTTAATATGGTTGAGCCAATGGTAATTAATTATTATTTTAGTCTTGAATGCCTTTTAATAGTTTAAATTTTTTTAATCTAGATTTAATTAAAATATGAGCTAAGGCCTTAGAACCTTTCAAAACAAATAAAATTATTCCATAATTTTCCCTGTTTGCTTTCGAGTTTATTGAGGTTTTATGTGGGAAAAATGTGGGCGTTACACTTGGTATCAGATTCGTGGGTTCAACAATTGGACCCAGGCCCGGATTTGAAACCCGAAAATCAGTTATCAAAATTTGAACCTCTGTGATTAAAGTAATAAAATAATAAAGTTGTTTGAATTGTAGTACTCGTCTAGTGGCCTTTTTTGTCAAACATGGGTAACTGTAAATGTTGAATAAGATTGATATTCTTACGAACCTCTGGTGTAGCAAGAACTTGTTTCTCCTTTGAAAAGATGTTGTTTGATGAGTCCTAACTCTTGCTTTAGTTGTATGATGCGATAAACCCACTGAGACTCTTCCTTGTTGGAATGTTATTTTCTTAATGGTGTGATTCTTGTGGATTATCATTAGTTGTGTTCTGGGGTTAGATAGAGTAAATTAGAAGCTTTTAGTTGTCTAAAACTCTATTTTTCCTTCAGTGGGTGGATGAGTTAATTTTGGTTTCCGCTTTGGCAACTTAATCCCCATATGAGTAAGTGGATATTAGGTCTTGGTGTCGGTTTTGATCCAGCTTTGTGTATGCATTCTTAGAACTCAGCTTGAGGTATACGACCCCTATTCACGGCCATGAAGGGCTACAAAGTGACTGTGATGTTGACTTTCTATATTTTATATTCGTAAACTAGTGTTATTTTATCAAGGACCAACACCTTATTTTATGATTTTATTGAGAAGCTTTGAGGCTCATTTAGTTGTTTATATTTTGCGATAATTTTCAGACATTGCAAAGCAACTAGCTAGCCACTTTGCTTGATTGCTGATATTTCTTAGATTTTACTTTGATTGGTGACTCGGAGCTCGTTTATCTGTTGGCTAAATAGCTAAATGTTATGTGATTCTTTCTTGCATGTTGTTGAGATGGTTCTACATTGTTTGTTTTGTGACATTCTGTCACATGAGGGTACACCCTAGGTGCCTTAAATGTATTCTTAGGTGCTTTAAGTTATTCCTTGGTTTTGGAAAGATGGAACCTTTAGTGTTCCTAGGATCTCAGAGTGACTCCTTCATTATGCATCCTTTCTAGAGAGAGAGAGAGTTGTGTAGTGCGGTCTAGTTGGAAGTTTGATAATGGTGGTGGTGATTCTCTTATAATCTGGTAAGAGCTTGAGCCTCGTCAAAGTAGAGGTGTTTGATTATGGGATTATGGATTGTGTTAGGATCGGTTTGACTTTGGGTGATTGTAGATTTTAGTGGATAAATGTTTTGTTTGGATATGATGTCCATGATGGCATACTAAGTTTTACCATGTTTTCCTTCTTCATTATAGTAAGTAGTGATTGGTGGATTGTATGTATTGTGGTAATTATGGTTATATTTAAGCCCATTCGGGCAACGTGTTTAATTAAATGTGCTTTTCTTGCTCTCGTTGACCTATAAATAAGTCTACCCTTGCCTTGACTTTTTCTTTAATTGTTATGAATAACACTTTATGACCTCTTAATCTTTGGGTTACGTGGAGACACTTATGAAAGTTTTGGGTCTTTTAGACCTTGTTATTAGAGATGTTAGTTTGGTAGATCTTAATATTTCAATCTCAGTGGTGCTTATATTGTGCTTATTCTTTTAAAACTTCAACTCTTGGTCGTAAAGTCCATGTTTTAGTAGATTAGTTAATGGTCCTCTTACATTTGATGTCTTCTAATGGGAAACATGGGATCTTTGGAGTAATATTTTTCATTGTCATCTTATTGCTTGGTTGGTGGTATCCTATGGAAATATGAGTGTTGAATGGAAACTTCCCTTTTCTTATTATATGAACGAAATTTCAAGGCTTAACAACAAACATTATTCCTTCCTAAGCTGATGTAAACCTCTTAAACTCGTAAAAGAAAATTTTGTTTCTATAATGGTGTTTTTCGTCATATCTTTTTTGATACAAGTGTGGAGACCCACATGGAGTGTTAAGTAATGCTTGTAATTCTTTAGTAAAACCCTTGAATCTTGGTGTGATACATGGTGGTTGATTGATCTCTAGCTCTTACAAAATTAATGATGTGTTTGTTACGTTGAATGTCTCTTGTTCCTTTAGAATTAAAAATACAATATGTTGATTTATATTTTATTCCCATAAAGGTAATGATGTGATATGTTGACCCCTTCCTTCTCATTAAGATCTATATGGTGAAATGATTAAATTGAGCATAGTAAAACCCTAATTGAGGAATTTGGATTTTGAGACTTAGGAAATAAAATGGAACCTTAGAAAAAAGGAAAATGGCCCAAGCTATAACCTTGGTAGATTAATAGAAGAAATAAAACCATGTCGAAGAATAGAAAGGAAACTTTGTCGATCTAACTTCCCTAGGAGTAACATACCTACTTTATCTGCTTATACAAGATGGTGAGATATCATGCCAACATTAGCGGTGCTCCTTATTGATGCAAACATGTGATGCCATAATGGAAAGAATATTTTATTTAGGAAAACTTGTAAGAAAAGTGTTAGCAAGTGAAATTACAACTTTGACTTAGTAATTGGTTTATAAAATGAGTAATATTTATGTGTATTAAGTGTGATATATAATTGAACCCTTAGTGCTTCTGCCTACCCAGATTTGTGAAACACCTTGTTGTTAGTAATGTGTTCTAATTACGTAGTACTCCTGTGTTCACAGACGTATGTGTTTTTAACTTGTAGGAGTTTTAGTCTTCGTACACGTGTTTCCCTCGTAGTTCGACAAGTGTGAGTTATGGTCTTTAGGATTGGGTCCTATCTCTTTTTTTTAAGAAAATCAACCTCCTTGTGTGCTGATTTAGTCCTTAGTGACCTAGGTTATTGTAATTTTAATGAAACATATGTTAAGGATGTGAAATAACTTTGGGAAGTCCTCTTTTATTCTTATTTTCTTGAGACACCTTGTTATTGGTTTCCCCCTTTTTTTCGTTGGGAAGGGAATGTGTAATTTTTTTCATAAACTGTTACTTGTATATTAGTACAATGCACCCCTGTATTGTAGTTGGATCCCTCTCTTGTTACTTGTTTCTCTCTCTAGCTCCCTTGACTTTTCTTTGGTGTTATGACATATGCATGTGCTCTCTTTATGGTTGTCTTTAGCTTGAGCATGATTTAAGATAAATAAATCACATAGTGTTAGAGTGAGTGGTGTCTCTTATATTGATATGTTAATTTTCTAGTGGAAATATTATCTAATTGTTTGGCATTCCTAAACAAGGTTAGTGTTGTGTGTTCAATCTTGATTGTAAAATCAAGTTATAGGAAACCTTGTGCTCATGATTTTGCTTAGGATTACCATGAAAATATAATGTTACCCTCTTGAGTTATAGAAGTTCTTCCTATGAATATTTTTCTTGATTGTAAATGTTTTGGCTAACTTAAGTATCCTTCCTTATTGTTAAACCTCTTCTTGTGCGATCTCAAAATTGTGAGGAATTTGAGTAGAAATTTTTTCTCGTATAAATTGATGGTCGTGGTTGATTTTTGCTAGCCTTGTCTAAATAAAGAACTTTGAAAGCATAACATAACCATAGTGGAAGCCCTAATTTTTTTTATTACAGTATGTTGTATCCATGGGATACTAAGTGGTCATATTGAGTTCATGAAATTCTCAATGTCATTCTTTTACTTTGTGGTTATTCTTGAGGCTCCTTTGACAATTTCATGTTTTGATGCTATGTGTTGTAGCTTGGTTGATCATGTTGAGTTATTTTTTTAAAATTAAATGTTTACAACCTTACTTGAAAAAATATTAGCGTTTGTACCTTAAAATATCCCTTCTCCTTGATTAAATAACATTGGATTAAACATGGGCTCTGTAGACATGCACTTGTTTGAAGAAAAGAAATTCCACAAAGGGTGTGATCCTATTTCTTTGCATCATTCCTTACCTTTTTCTCTATGACTTCTAGAAGGAATTCAAATATAAGGGGAGGAAGATGTAATGTCCACTCTTCTTTAACTTTGTGTGAACTGCATTGTCAATTCCAAATTGATTATAATCTAGAACTTTTTTGTTGTATTCTAGTTATCATACAATAAAATGTGTTGGACATCATGATTACCATTGTGTTTTGGTTATTATTTTGATTGTATGCCGTACTGTGGATCCTGATGGGCATTTAAGGATAAGAAAATTAACTAGAATGGTTGCCTTGTTATAAATCAATTCTAACAACATTACTCTTCTATATTGTTTCATTATATTTAGTTTATCTCTTTCACTGGACCACATAGACACTATAGTACATTATTACCGGAAGATATTACTAGATGAATGACATTAACACATTTTGATATGGAAATCGAAGGATATAGACTACTGTAACCGAACTGATTAAATTTTGATAGACATTCAGTATGGAAGAAAATGACGTGTTTTCAGATAGACATATGTCGATATTTCAAATGATTTTTCATATTTATTTTATTATGATGTTCAAAGTTATTTTTATGATTTCTTTGATATTGGAGGATTGGCGAAATTGTGAGCTAGTGAAAGTATTGTTTAAATTAAATGATTCAGTTGGTTTATGATCTTAGTTGCAAAATGATGTATGATTAGAATTGAAATGTTGAAAATTGGAGTAATTTTTGAATTACTTAGTTTTAGCAATAGTAGTTATGGTATTTGATGTTGAAATTGATACTTAGATATAAGTGTTTTATTACTTCGACATTGTTAATATGGCCATGATGCCAGAGGGGTATTGTGTGATTTTTGGAGGTAATTATATCACAACAACAAACTACAGGGGATAGGATACCAACAACGAAGGAATGGGGGGTATTGGCAACTGGTCACCATGGCAACTTGTGTAATATTGTTGTCTTGTTTTTTTTTTGTTAAGGGGTTCCATGGGGGATGACCGCAATTGTGACCAATGGGTTTATGTGTATCTCTTTTCCTTTCTTTTATTTAATTTTGGTGTATGTGATTTAATTGGTGATGTAATTCCCTTTTTATCATTAATTGGTTTAGGTGTATCAATTAAGTGAACTAGTCATGTTAATAAGATAGTTTTGGATGTGACAAAAGGATTCAATTATTAGAGTGGTTGGGTATTTATTTCTAGTGGTTATTAGTTGATTGTATGTGATTTTTAGTGTTGTACACTCCACCCTATTTGGGAAATTCAAATTTGGCCTTAAGGGCCAATTTTGGAGGCTTCTAGGACAAGCTAAGCTTGTCCTAGACACCTCTTGATTTCTTATACCAACCCTACCTATGGGTTGGGGAGTAAAAAACAGACCCCATTATGTGTTTTGGAAGGTAAAATGTGAGTTTTAATTGCACTTTCTTACTTGTGTGTATTTCTTTTTCCTTAAGGGTGTGGGTTAGAGTGGTGTGTGTAAGAGGTTTGTCATACCTCTCAACCACCCATTTATTGTGCCTTGGGTTATGGATTTGAATTGAGTGAGGTGGGATGAAGAAGACATGATATGGCATCCTACATGGAGCAACATTATCTCTCTCTCCATCTTCTCTATTTATTGGAGTCTTTTCAAAGGATTAGGGGTTACATGCTCTTTTTTTGGAATTCTCGTAATTTTGAGATCTTTCTTGAGAATGGAGATTTGAGTGGGTCCTCTTCACTTGGGATTTTAGAAGGCTTGGAGATTGTTGTGTAATGATACTCTTCATTTGTGAGGTATATCTCCACCTTTGTTTTTACCTTTCCTTTTTGTTGTGTTGTTATGTGTAGATGTTTATTGTTACATTGGTTACGATTGTTGGAAAAAGACTTGATTCTTAGGTTGTGGGAGAATTTGAAATGGGGGTAAAAACTTGAGGCAGGCATAAGAGAAATGTTATTTGGTATTTTAGGAGGGAATTGGGTTGGGATGTCCACCTAGTTGATAAATATGTCTTGTGTTTATCTTTTTGTTTCTTGAGGGAAGCATAAGAGTGAGGGATGCATAAGAGTGGGTTGATTTTTTGAGGGAGGGATAAGAGTTGGGTATCTTCTTAGAGGGAGGCATAAGATTTTTGTGTTTATTGTGATGGAGTTTTTGGAGGCTAATAGGTGAACAACAAAGCCCTTGAGAGGCATAAGAAGAACCCCCCCATGTTCCTTTCTCCTCCATGTCTTTAGCGTGAAGCCTTTGTGTTTTTATATTTTTTGGTTGGTTGTAAAGAAATTGATATTAGGTTATTTCATTTTTGTATTGATTGAATTTGTGTGTGGAATCCATTTTTGAGTTGCCATGGTTATCTAAATATCCCTCTTTGTTTCTTTTTTGGGGCTTGGGGGCCAATGAGGAAGAAGGCTTCTCTCCCTCAGTGGATATTTTGTTAGGTGGAGAGTGTTGCCTACTCCTCCATTTGGTTTTGTGCTTGATTCTTAGGGAAGATTTTTGAGGAGCTCAAATTAAAGCTTTTAACATTGTTAAATATTTTGTTGAAGACTAAGTGGACAAGTTATAAAGCAATCATGTGGATCCTCCTTGTGTTGAGTGCTTGAAATTACATTGCAGAAAAAGAAAGGGAACTCCCTTGTGAATGTATTATTCCAAATGTGGTTGTAATAGTGATTGAAAATATATATGATTATGGAACCCATTTATTGTTCCTTGGGTTATGGGTTTTACTTGAGTGAGGTTGGATGGATAAGAAACGATGTGGCATCCTACATGGAGCCACATCATCTCTCTCTCCATATTCTCTATTTATTGGAGTTTTTGGGAAGGATTGGGGGTTACTTGCTCTTTTTTTAGGGGGAATGCTTGTAATTTCGTGAGCTTGCTTGAGAATGGAGCATGAAGTGGATGGTTTTTTGGTTGGGATTTTAGAAGGCTTGGAGCTTGTTGTGTAATGATACAACTCATTTGTGAGGTAGATCTCCACCTTTGTTTTTACCTTGCCTTTTTGCTGTGTTCTTGTGTGTAGATGTTAATTGTTACATTCATTATGATTGTTGGAAATAGACTTGAGTCTTAGGTTGTGGGAGAAATGTAAATGGGCGTAAAAACTTGATGGAGGCATAAAAGAAATGTTATTGGCAATTCTAGGAGGGTTTTGGGTTGGGATGTCACCTAGTTGATAAATATGTTTTGTGTTTATCTTGTTATTTCTTGAGGAAGGTATAAGAATGAGGGAGGCATAAGGTTGGGTTGATTTCTTGAGGGGGGCATAAGAGTGGTGGTATCTTCATGGAGTGAGGCATACGAGTGTTGTGTGTATTGTGATGGAGTTTTTGGAGGCTCATAGGTAGACACCCAAGCCCTTGGGAGGTGTAAGAAGAACGCCCTATGTTTCTTTCTCCTCCATGGATTTAGCATGAAGCCTTTGTGTTTTGATATTTGTTGGTTGGTTGTAAATAAATTGGTACTGGGTTATTTCATTGTTGTCTTGATTGAATGTGTGTTTTGAATCCATTTTTGAGTTTCCATGGTTGTCTAAATAGCCCTAATCATTTCTTTGTTAGGGCTCGAGGGCCAATGAGGAAGAAGGATTCTCTTTGTAATTGGATATTTTGTTGGGTGGAGAGTGTTGCCTACTCCTCCATTTTGTTGTGTGTTTGATGCTTGGTGAAGATTTTGGAGGAGCTCAAATTACAGCCTTGTACATTGTTACATTTTTTGTTGAAGACCAAGTGGAAGAGTTGTAAATCAATCATGTGGATCCTCCTTGTGTTGAGTACTTGAAATTACATTGTAGAAAAAGAAAGGGAACTCCCTTGTGAATGTATTATTCCAAATTTGGTTGTAATAGTCATTGAAAATATATATGATTATGGAAGCAGCTATGTTCTAATATTGAGCATGTAGTTTCCATATTTAAATATGATTTACAACTTATATTTAAAGGATTTATCCCCTTATAAAAATATTATGAAAATTTGAATTGTATTTTCCATACAAGAGATGCATAGGTAAACAAAAAGGAGTGTGTAAAATTTGTTTCTTGTTATTGTATCTCCTTTAAATTTGTAAATTTAATCAATGTGTGAATTCTATTGTTCAATGGAGTTTCTATTATTTGTAAATAGATGATTGATGTTCTTTTTAAATGGTCTTTCCATGCTTCATTTAATTTTGAAGGGAAAGAACGCTGCATTGTCTTGTTTGTATACAAAAGAAATGAATGTTTACAAATAACTCATTTAATTAAGAAAAAAATTTGAAATTGATATATATATATATATATTACATTTAAACATATATATTTTAAATTGTAATTAAACAAATTTAATGAAACACACACACATATATTTTTATATTGAAAGCTTATGATCTAAAACGGTTGTGCAATGCTACAAACAAAAAATTATAATAAAATAAGGATAATGTGTAAGTTTTGAAGAGGCCATATGGGTCTAAACAACCCATATTAAATAAAAAAGCCTTATAAAATTAGGTCCTAAAATAGAGTAAGACAAAAAAAAAAGGATTTCTAAAGTCTTGCATTTAATATCATTACATCCTAAAGTAAATATAATCTTAAAAAATAATTATAAAGCCACTTTGTGAAGTTAATGATAAACCTTACCTCTTGATTATAAAGCCCACCTTTTTGTGAAATAAATATAGACCACTTTAAAAGAAATGAAGCCTAACTTTAAAATATAATAAACCAATCTTTTAAAAGGGCCCCTCCCCCCAATACTTTAAACCCCATGTATTGAGAAAACCTAAATCTTCGTACCTTTAAAACAAATGACTATTAATTCTTCTTGCGCTCTATAGAAGTTTTTCCTGCTTTTTGCAGCCTCCTTCTAGGTCAGTGCGCTTTGATTCTTGCACGGAAAACATGTTTCCAATATATATATATATATTTGTTTATATTTTTTTTACTATTTAGATAGTGGGTTTTGTATATTTATTTATAAAAAAAGAAAGGTAAATAAAGAAAATAAATTGAAAGATGTATTTATAAATATGTAGAAATCTTGTTGTAACCTGAATGGATTTTTGTTACACCTTGGTTACCCAAGAAACTTGCAAGTAAGATGTCATATAAAAAATAAGTGTGGAAAGGGAAGAAATACCCACAACCTGATTTGGGCAGTTTATGTACAAATGATACGCAAATAATAACCAGAAAATGGCATTTTGAGGATAAGCAAACCCTATGAGAGGGATGCTAAAAATATCACCCTTTTTGTGAGTATCCATCCAAGGTTTTGAGCTTCCTTCCATGAACTTATCATTTATTTCTCTTCCTTAACCTGCAACTCAAAACAAGAGAAAATGAGAGATTAGTTTTTGAAAATTAATATATGGTATTCCATAAGAATTTCTAGGGTTACTTTGCCAAATCTAAATCTAAGGGCTAGGAAAGATTAGATCTTGTGGTGTAGGATGCATCCTACATCAGTTAAGTGATGGGGTATTTAAGTGGGAATTTTTTAATTAAAAGATGTGTGTGTAATGTCAAATGGGGCCTAAGGGGTTAGATCTTGTTGTGTACCCTTGACACCTTAGGTATTAAACCATGTTAATTTGGTTTCTTTTTAAAAAGGATATTATTATCTTACCTAATAAAATGTTGAATTTAATTGTGGGCCATTCCATAAATAGAATTAATAAGACCCTTGGGGCTAAATAGCAAAAAGTAAGATGAGTTTATATTTGAATTAAGGAATGAAACTTAATAGGGGAAATCAAATCGAAATATTTTAATAGGGTTGGGAAAATGGTAACTAATTATTATTTTAGTTCCAACTGCCTTTTAATAGTTAAAAATTTTGTAATCTGGATTTAATTAAAATCCGAGCTAAGGCCTTAGAACCTTTCAAAAAAAATAAAATTATTCCATAATTTTTCCTGTTTGCTTTCGGGTTTCTCGTGGTTTAATTTGGGAAAAATACGGTTGTTACATGTTCAGACAATAAATAAAGATTTTCAACAAGATGCAACTCAATAAGATCTATAATTGAAGGTCCATTCATCCTACAAAAATATTATTCTCAATAAACATGGGGAGCTATTTTACTCCTTAAAATAAATGGTATGAAGATATTATATTTGTATAATTGTATTTAGTTCAAAGATCATGAATTAAACTATTGACTAGGAGAAAAAATATTCCTCTCAAGAAGAGTTCATAATCATAACTGATTTTTTAAAAAGTAGACATCTGATCAAAAACATTCCACTTATTGTTTAGGCCAAAGGAAAGGTTTGGGGAGAAGTCAATCATTTCGTAGATTTGTTTGGAGGCAACCTCTTATAGAGTGGGCCATTTTAGCCACCTCAAATTATCCCAAAAGTTTAGTCTAGTAGTGGGAGTTGTGAAGGCATTTCTGAGAATTGTATACATTCTCAACTGAGATTAAGGAAGGTTATAGAAATATTTAAGGTCTATCCATTCCATCCACTTCCCAAATATCTACAAATCATGTAATATTTTAATTCCCTTCTCAAACCAAAGGAGGGTGTAGAAGGCTCTTGTCAAGGAAAGGATATTTTCAAGGAAAGGATCCTTGACTTAACAAGAGCCTACTCTGCCCTAATTTGGTTTTGGAAAGGAATTCAACTATTTCATGACTTTTAGAGATTTGGTAAGTGGATGTAATGGATAGACCTTAAATATTTCTATGTGTTTCCTCAATCTCAGTTTAGAAAGTATACAATACACAAAAATGCTTTCAAAGCTCCCTCTGCTTGATTAGTTATGGAGGATGATAATGCCTTTTGAGATACTATGATGTGTCTACAAGGGCACCCTCTCCATGACATTTTTTCAGATTTACGACATTTATTTAAAAGGGCGACAGGCTATTTTTCAAATTTAAGTCATTTTTTCAGATTCAAGACATTTATATAGAAGATACTTTTCATATTTACACTCACCTCAACTTTAGAAAATCATCTCAACTTCATCCAACTTTAGCCATCACCTGATATACACCCACAAAAATAAATAAAAAATCTTGCCAAATCTTAAAACAACAATTCTTAATTCAAAATGCCAAATGATATGGACTCATATATAAGTCTAAAACATAGAAGAAACGTAATTCTTAAATCATCATGCCAAATGATATAGACTCCTCCAAGTCTTAAACATTGAAACATAATTCTTTAATCAAATCAGGCGGTTCATTTGAAAATGACACATTACATGTCTCTTTTAGTTACAACACAGATCTGTGATGAAAATGTTTTACCTGTAAACATAGTGTTGAATTATTTTGACCTGTAAACCTATTGTCATGCTCAGAAAAGAAATGTAAATTTTTTGGCCTTCAAATGAGTATATTTTTCATACTTTAATTTTATTTCATCCCCATTCCCTGATGCACTTCTTATAGCTAACGAAAGGCAAAGTGCTTATATGAGTATTTATTAATTAATATTGTGTCTAACTTAGAATTGTTTTTATATATCTAATCATATGAACTTCACTAACATATTTCTGAGATATGTCCATGTCTGGTGAGAAATTATGTAGCATTCATGACACAAGTGGATAATCAAGAACTCATTTGCTTAGATATGCAATAAATTATAAGGTTAACAATCAAATAACACAACCTAGATATACAAGAAATTTTAATATTTCATATCCTAAGACTCTTCACATAATTCTGATGCAACCAGTTTAACATGCAAAATAGAGTAATTCCTCTGATATATAAATTTTTTTGAGACAAGTATCACATCCCTAAAACTAATCAAAACACAACAAAGTCTACCTCCAACCCTGGGGTCTAGAAACATTTCTTTCATTAGAAACCAATACCACTCTTCCTCACTCACCATCCTTTCTTTGGGCTATACCAGTCTAGGTGGGGTGATTCCTACCTCCATTGTACACTTTCAAAAAATTCAAAGGTTGGAGCTTGCATGGAGTTACTTAACAGAATATATACCTCAGCTTGGCCTTGAATTGGGAGCACTTCTCTCTATTTTAGTCATTGATCTTTCAGGTAACCGTTTTAAAGGCAGTATGCCTTTGTATTTTGATAGGCTTTCCTCACTTAGATATCTTAGATTAGATAATAATTAGTTAATAGGAAATGTTTCTCTTTCCATGTTCCAAAATTTGACACAGCTTCAAGAACTGATCATTTTCAGAAATTATCTGACTGTTAACATATCTTCCAATTGGATTCTCCAGTTTGACCAACTGTTATACCTATGGTTGAGATCTTGTAATATCCAAGGTGATTTCCCTTCATTTTTCTCTACTCAATATTTATAAGAATCTTGGACCTATTAAATAATTAGATTGAGGGAAATGTTCCTAATTGGGTGTGGGATCTTCCAAATCTTTATGTGTTGAATCTTTCTAGCAACCAACTATAATGTTCCCTGCCCTAGATGAAGATTATGCATTTTTTTGCAATTGACTTGAATATTAATAGCTTCCTCAGACCTATTCCACCTATTTTTCTACAAAGAAAGTTTTCCATCCTACCTACAATCTAATGGTAGGTGCGGAGAAAATAGTTCTTGAGTGAAAGGTCGAAAGTATAATTTGAATGGATATTTATACCTTGTTCTAGATTTTTGTGTTTTACATGACTTGGGAGGCTGTGCCTATTTTGTTTACTATAAAATTTCTCATGGTTTTTCATGATGCCTTTTTTTCCATATATAATAATGTCTGCAATCCATTTGAAAATGTTGTCCATCTATTTTGTCAAACATTTCACATCCTTACATTAGATTCTATATTTGGAAATATATAGAACATCTAACAAAAACTAAATATGATTTTTTACCATGGCCCACATCTTAAAGCTTCTGCCATACACATGTATATCAAGACAAGTACAAGTACATCATTAGAAATAATCCTGTCTTTAGATGGGTATAAATACACTATTCAAAACTCTATGTTCTTACAAGATGGGATGATTTTGTTGGAAAATTATATTGAGCTTGGAAGTAAATTTTCCAATTACTCTTGCTAAAATTATGAAAATGATTGAACGAGAAGATGTTTTTGCATAAAAACATAACCAAAATAGTTCTAGATTTGATTTTTTAGGTATATTCTCTGTATTGTTTATAGTACTTTTATTGAAGCAACTTATACAATTATTGTGTTGATAAAATTAGGTTTGCATGGAACATGACAAGGAAAAAAGATTAAAAATTAATTGACATACCTTAGAATCAGAAACTCTACATTTCAAAATAAGATCTTAAAAATGAACATTAAAAAGACCAAGCATAACCAAATCCTATTTTTGCATTTCATATTGATTCATTGTTTAGATAGTGAGATTGAGATATACACCCTATGAATACCATTAAAATTATTTGAGAAATTAATTTGTTGTCCTCTTTATGAAGCTAAACATACAAATTAACAAATTCTCTTTTCTCAAAGCAAGTGCCAGAATACCTAAGGATGAGAACATAATAAAAATCAATGCCAAATCTCCTATCAAAGCTAGAACACATGGTCAAATATTTGTGTTATGATGACATATATTTATTGATTGGAACACTTAGAATATTTCTAAGGAGACCATCCAATATGTAATTCCTTTTATGTTTTAGCCATGATTTTTCCATTCAAATGATCTCCATGTTTGGCACCCCCATGTGATAGATCAGGGATGTCCCACTACGGGTTGCTAAAATGGGAAAATAATTGACTATATATGATCTTATCCTTGAAATTTCTTATAGAGATAACAAGAAGCAAAGCATATAATGACATAGATACTATTTTCTAGTTTCTACATCAACATTATTATATTTGACTTGTTATGGGCTTACGATAATTAATATTGATATCAAGATTCAAATAACTTATCAAACACTTGTATATGGAAGGTATATATGGAGCCAATCCACCTCAAAGACTTGCAATTGAATAAATATCATTTAAGGGGTTCTCAGCAAGACTTTATGATATATGGGATATAAAATTAACAACTGAGTGGCCCTTATTAACAATCGATTACTAAATGTCTTATTCGTACTTTTACATATGAAGATATATCCCTGATATGGTATGTGAGCATCATTAAATAATTATTATATCTCATAATTACATTTTACACCTTATTCTAGCTAGAGAAGTGTATACCTGTCCTTCTTTGTTACTTCTCATCCAGAGCCTTTTTTTAATTTTTTATTATATATATAACTTTATGCAACTGATTCAAATACCCATATATTTAAATCTACATAATCCTTAGTGTAATCCATTTCCGATAACTGTCATGAACCATGTGCAGTTGTATGAGAGAATACTGAACTTACTCATTTTGCCTCAATGCTTTGTACGAGCCCATACATCATATGTATCCATGGTTCTCCTTTACAGGACATGATATATAAGTGAATACTCCTAAGTGTCTACCTAGGTTACACCTATGAATTCCATAGGTATCTGAAAGCATAGATTAAAGGGAAATCTCGAAAGTGTAATCAACAGCTTACACCACTTTGCGTAAAGTTTCTAAGTCATGTATGCCATACTCAATTCCATGACGGCACATTCGTCATTAGGAAATTTTTTCATTTCACCTTAATCACTTATTCAGTCATATGTATTCAGAAACGTAGATGTTATAAACAACTATAAGTCTTAAACAAGGTACAAATCCAATTTAACCCACACAAAGAGGTACCTCTATGTCATCCTATGATGCCTACGGGAAAGTAAGTGTCTTCATAAAAATTCACCTTTCTACCAAACCACTTCCCTTCCCATAGCCATCATAATTTGATATAAGGTGTGCACTTGGAAGGTCAAATCTATATTTTTAACTCTATCAAGGTTTGTACTTATTGCAATTCCCTGTTGCAATCTACACTCTTGATGAGGAAACTTTGCACAAATACTAAGTAGAAATATCCAAATAATGACAACCATCCTTATAAGGATATGACTGTGTAGTGGATGTAGTGATTTATCTCACTAAGTGTTCTGTATTGGAGCAGGGTATCCTTCTTTTGTTTTTAACGTAAATTTATACCAAGACAAGATATCCCATGTCTCGTGACTATTCCTCCTCGAACGAGTCAACTCTATGGTCTTATGACTATTCCTCCTCGAATGAGTCACCACTAAGGTCTTATCCCAGTTATATTCAACAATATTAAGTTCCTCCAAACTAGCTTAATTACCTCACTAGATTTCAAGTTAGAGACAACCATATATCGAAATCGAAAAAATAATCGTTTTAAGTTCATTACTGCAGATTTATTACTATCTTTGCATAACTAATAAGCCTATGTTTCTTACCAAAGTATTTTCATTATATGCCACTAATATAACTATGTCACCATAGGGTAGCATTGGTACCATATATCTATATTCTTATAGAAATGGTGATGCAATCTCATATTGCTAGAAGGTATAGAAATGTATCATCCTTTTTATTGAAATTTCTTAAACTCAAGATGATACCTAACCTTCCTTCTTAAATATAACATGTTTCTTGTTTTATGCTTAACTATAATCATTCAATTAAGCATACTTATAATAGGTCATTTATTGATACTTACGATAAGCTCATAGCATGTAAGTAATCCCTTAGGTTTCAACACCTACAGACTTACCCATCCTTAAGGGCTATTTCCCTTTACTTTAATTTAAATCATGTAACTCTTAATAAAAAGATCATAATGGTTCCTTTTAATCTTTGTCCTTTACAAGAACCTAATTTCATTTAATCTTTGATTAGTATTCACTCTTGATTAGGTAATATTTTTCCTTTGATCATTATCTGATCCATTAAACTATAGTATTACCAACAATGAATTAGTAACCATACTAATGAAGTAAACTTCATTACACAACACTCTATCTCATGAATGTTTTATCACATTATAACTTATATTAGACCTTTAACATGATATAATACATATATCTCATCTATATACATTTTTCTTGTAAAAATATATAATATTACATTTGCCCATTCAACATAGGATAACTTACTACTTAATTTGCCAATACAAATCTAAATATCCTTAAGTCATGTCCATTATTATTGAATCATTCTATTTTATGGACAAATGTTTAGTCATTAAGCAGTCCAATTAGTACTACCACCCTGATTTACTCACTCATTTATTGTACCCTCAATCATGACGACAACAATAAAAAGTCTACTAAACACTCATTCATTATAATTCCTTCATTAACAGTTATCATTTTTATTTCATTCATTTACATAGCTTTAACAACAATTTTTTGTAGAGATCAAAATATTCATCTTTCATTGATTATAAATAGTACAAATACAACAGAATATCTAGATTATGTCTATTCTAATAACATGTCAAATCAGTTCTAATTCCATGATTTATACTTCAAGAAGAGGTGAAATCAATCATAATAATAAATTTTCAACTTTGCTCTTCTTTCTATCTTACTGAGCTTCATCTACAAAACATGTTAGCACCTGTCAGTTCATACGAACTAGGCATGACAAATCTTTATCCTATGCCTAATAGTTTATGACATTGATCATTTAAGTAAATGAAAAGCTATGTTTAGATAAGTCATATAATCCACATAAGAAGACAATTTATTATTAACAACATAACCAATTAATTTTTCCTTCATCAAACAACTATTAACTCATAAAGGTATTAGAGGATAAAACACAAAATCCATTCAACTTACCTTTTTCCATACCTTATTAGCTTAGGTATTTGAAATAACTATGCTTACCTATTTATATTGTTCAGATTCACTTGTTTCATACCTTTATCTACTATCCAAGTAAGCTATACAAATACATATATACTTATTTAATAACTTACTCTAGATCCAAGTAATCTATATAATACATATATACTTATTTAATAGCTTAATCTACATCCAAGTAAGCTTTAAAAATTAGTACCAATTAATTTATTTCTACCTTCTCCAGACACAATGGATTTATGGCCATTCCACATACAAACTACTAATAGCAGTCAATTCACTAAATACTTGACAATTTTAGTGAGCTTTTATGAAATGAGTTATTGAGTTTTGAGAAAGGTACTTGTACACCTTATCTGCTAAAAGTATCTCTCCACTTATCACCACGAAGCTCTATAAGACGGTCTCAGTAGCTACTACTAGTTTAAACAAGAGCCGCAAAGCGGCCAGTTCCCGCCATCCAAGTTACATGTTTCGGTAGGAATTGGTAGTTTGACCATAGTAATAAAGACCAAAGATTAAAAGCATGTACAAGATAAAACAAAATAGCAGTTGTTGACATATATAAAAAGAAATCTGTGGCAAGTGCATTTGTTTTGATCAAAGTATCATGATCGAAAAATAATGGATATATGGAAAAACCTATAAAACAAGCTACATATTGTTACATATGTGGAAAGGCATATGATGCCATTCCAAAATTGACAAAAAGTAGAAGCACTTATTAGAGTTATGTGTATATTGTCAACAAATGGCGCCCTCCTCTATGCTTCCACATTTTGCATACATATCTATGATTAATTGGGTTAGATGATATTTTGCTTAAGAGTTGGAAGGACATAAACAAACTGGACCTTGGAAGTTGTAAAATAATGTTGTAGGTTTCAAGGCAATACCTATTTTAAGCTTTCTAGTACCGCAAAGTAGATATTGTAGGCTTTTCTAATGATCTTTCTAAAAATTGCAATCATAATCATATATCTTGGAGATGGTATACTAATCACTTGAACATCTAAATAGGTGGCATAACAATTTAACATTTATATTCACTAAGTAAAATGAAAGAAGCCTGAAACAAAACAATCAGTATGGATATTGAATTGTAAAACATGAGATCTGTTCAATATCACTAGTGGAAAATAGAACAAACAAACAAATAGCAAATACTTTAAATCCAAACAATGTAACACGTAGAAAGCAAGGGTGGATGTATAGTCACTGAAACTGTAAAGGCGTCTTTTTAACCCTAGGCCACCTGTTATGCAGTCTTGCAAGATGAATACATAAAAGTATAGCATGCCAAATTGGATAGAAAGTCTCAGAAACGAAGTATGCAAAATAAAGGTTACTCTGGTGATGAATATTTACATATAAGGAAATCAATTACAATGTGAATAGAACACAGATCAAAGAAAACATAGCTGTCATATGATATATACGCCCTTGCAAGTGCATGTCATGGAAGATTTATGATAAAGAACATAAAACAAAATCAATGCCTAGTTATCCTACACGCTAATCATGATAATTTGAAGCCTTCAATGTGAGAGATGCTGGCGACAGTCATTTCAAAATAAATTTTGGTATATTAACAGTGCAGTTCAGAATGCAATTGCAATCAGAGAAGCGGCGTTTAGTTCCCAATTCAAATGTTAATATTACACAATAGATATAGTGTATATATGGTTGCCAGATAAGAATTTGCCCCGCATAGCACCCCAGGCCACGCATCCGTGCAACAAGAACAGCTGAAGTTGATCAATTGTACAAAGTGGAAAAGGCACTTCAAGGGCTATTGTTGTTGGGGGAAATAGAAACAAAACAACTAATAGCAAATACTAAATCAAAACAAATGGTACAAGTAGAAGAAAGCAGGGAGGATGTCTAGTCAATGCAACTAGTAAAAAGCTGTCTTTTAACCAAGAGCACTTTATGCATTCTTGCCACCCCCCCCTCTTCGTTACATATCTTCTTCTTGCAATTATTCCCTCCCCCCCTTCTAAACCCCTCACCACCAATGCTCATCTCTCAATTCTTCTGGTCACAAAACGTCCCCTCACCCCCCACATCCTTTATACAACTCTCACACACTTCTTGCAGTCCCATAACCCCCCATCTACTCGCCGACAACCTGCCCAAACACAGATCACCATGTTTTTCACGCCTTTTCGAGTCCGATACCTCCCTCCCACAATACAACACTTTATTAAATGAATCTCTCCATTCTTCAATCCCAACCTGATGCCTGCTCTTATGTACTTCTCAAAAACTACCATCCCGCCGCCCTAACCCAACTCTACGGCTTCACTATCCTTTCGAACTACTCCACTGAGCATTCCTCTTCTCTCGTCGCATACTACCGCTCCCACCTTTCCTATCCACTCCCCACCATTTCTCTGAAGCCCGCCTGTTCTTCGCACTGTCTCCCCAACCCTAAACCCATGTATCACTTGGTCCGAGTCACCTTGCCCAGGTTGTTTCGGTTTCATTAAACACTTGCGTCGCACATTCCCTTCTCGACTTCCTAGTATCCCCTTGATACGGCGCCCAAAAAAAAGAACAAAAAAAACCAAAAAAAAAGAAACAAAAACAAAGCACAAAAAAAAAAAAAAAAAAATAAAAAAAAAAAAAAACAAAAAAAAAGGGTGGGGGTGGGGGGGGGAGGGCGGGGGGGGTGGTGGGGGTGGGGGGGGGGGGGGGGGAGGGGGGGGGGGAAAAAATTTTTTTTTTTTTTTTGTTTTTTGGGGGGGGGGGGGGGGGGGGGGGGGGTGGCGGGGGGGGGGGGGGGGGGGCTGGGGGGGGGTAGGGGGTGTGTGGGCGGGGGGGGGGTGTTGGTGGCGGGGGGGGGGGGTGCGGGGGGGGGGGTGAGTGGGGGGGGGTGGGGGGGGGGGGGTGGGGGGAGGGGGTGGGGGGGGGGGGAGGGGGGGGGGGGGGGGGTGGGTGGGGTGGGGGGGGTGGGGGCAACAAAAAAAAAAAAAAAAATAAAATTAACAAAAAAAAACGAATATTAAAACAAAAAGAAAACAAAAAAAAACAAAAAGAAAAAAAAAACACGAAAAACTAAAAAAGAACAAAAAAAATTTGTTGGTTTTTTTTTTTTGTCGGGGTGTTGTACCAAAACACGAAAACAACCAAAACAACACACAAACACAAAAAACAATCACAACAAAAAATAAAACCAAAAAAAAAAAAAAAAAAAAAAAAAAAACACAAACCCACACAAAACACCCCCTTTTTTTTTTGTTTTTAAAAAGTATTCGCATGTCAATGGCTATCAAGCTCAGAAACACGAAGGTATGCCAAAAGAAAAGGTTACTCTGGGATGAATATTTACCATATAGGCAATCAATTTACCATTGTGAATGACACAGGATCAAAGAAAACATAGCTTTCATATGATATATACGCCCTTGCAATTGCATGTCATGGAAGATTTATGATAAAGAACATAAAACAAAATCAATGCCTAGTTATCATACACGCTAATCATGATAAATTTGAAGCCTTCAATGTGAGAGATGCTGGCTACAGTCATTTCAAAATAAATTTCTGTATATTAACAGTGCAGTTCGGAATGCAATTGCAATAGATAAGGCGGCGTTTATTTCCCAATTCCAAATGTTGAAATTATACACAATAGAATATAGTTTATATCTGGTTGCCAGATAAGAATTTGCAGCATAGCACCCGTGCCAGACGCATCCAGTGCAACAAAATAACAGCTGAAAGTTTGCATCAATATGTATCAAATGTGAAAAAAAACGGTAGCTAAGAAGATATTTAAACTTTGACCTAAGGCAATACAGAGCATCAGGATCAATGGATCCCCAATAGTTATGTGAAAGAAACTGATAATCAGGAAATATAACGAAATAATTTAGCCTTCCCTGTCTCATTGAAGGCATCTCCTTCGTTTTTTCCCATGTCAGCAGATATGGATGGAACAATATTAGATGGAGAAAAGCACTTCCGGTTCTATTGTTGTCGAAGAATTGTGTGATCAAAATAGTTGTCTATGAAAACGGAACAAGTTTATTGGCGGAGAATTGTGTGATCAAAACAACGCTAATTCGTGTTGCACTTTTTCCATCAAGGAAGGCAGGCCTGCCAAAGTTTCAGGCATTTTCCACTCAGTGGTCACGCTGGAGGGTGTTGATTGCAGTGAACATCATTTTCTTGCCTGTATATATTTGACAAAATAAAAACCCCTCAGACATGACATGGTTGTATGCATGAAGACAATCTAAGCTAGATAATGCTCTCCCATGCATTAAAAGTGTGATTGGTGAGTGCTATAGTTCCCCTGGAAAAAGAGGTAGCAATAAAATATTCTAAAATGAATTACCTGATGGCATATTTCACATGTAATGTCCCCTTTCTCATTGCACCAACGTTGCACACATTTGCGATGAGCATACTATACATACACCAAATCAGAAGAGCTACATTGATAATAAATGAATGTTTTCCGACTTCTTGGGCTACGCAAGAACGCAATAGGCTCTGAGACTCATGTTCAGGCTCAGAGACTCGTGTTCAGGCTCACACAATTTCGTTGAATCCGACAAAGAAAGAAGCGGCAACTTTTCAAGGCATCCGATATTGGGCGGTTGACAGATTCATTAACACAAGGCTTAAGTATTTGCTCCTTGGATTATATCTCTAAGGAAGCCTCTCGAGCATAGTTCAAGGCATGCACATTAATAACATATTAATAGTTAATATAAACGATTGTCCTATTTAATACAATGTTTATTGAGTATTGAATCTGTTTTCTGTTGTATTTGTTGTGTATAAAATCCATCCTAATTGTCGACAACCTCGAAAACCATACATTTTAATTGACTTTGTTATAGCTTTGTAACTTTTCAAGATGACTGCATTTGTAATTACCTTTAAAAGGAAACAGATTTTTTGTAAGTCCGTCAGATTGCTTTAGTATTTAACTCCTCTGTGTATTTCAATTTTTACCTTCACAATACACATGTTCTAATTCTCGAAAATGGTCAAATCATTTATAAAAAATGCTTGAAAATTGATAACAGCATGATGTATTTCTAGCAAACTTGATGTTGAGAGTTCAAACCCTGCCGGCAAGAGGAAAAAGACATACACTGCCAACGCCTCACAAGCATTTTATTTGGCTATTGAATTTTTTAATTACCAAAGAAAAATAAGTTTTCAGTTTTTCAAGTACATAAGTGCAAGAAACAAAAGAAAATTGAAGAGAAAACCAATATAGAGCCAACCGAAATCCATATGAAAAGATAATATTCAAAGTGAAAACAAAATTTAATTACATAGAAAATTACATGAAAGTTTTCAAATCTTTTATAATTCAGTAAAAATATAATAGAGTCTAGACATAGAAATAATCTGAAATATCTCCCAATGGGCTGTGGTGTGGCAAATGAGGAAACTGTTAAGTAAAAGATTTCATGCTCAAATCCCCGTGGGTAGTGGCTAGCATGTGAAAAAGAACACCCAGGACTGAGACCCTGTTTGTGTCCCAGATTTAAAAACAGAGGGCTGTGGCCGAGGTAGCAGAGTTGGCCAAAACTGTGGGTTCTACACTTGATCCGGGGTTCGATCCGGGAGACCCTGTTTGTGTCCCAGATTTAAAAACAGAGGGCTGTGGCCGAGCTAGCAGAGTTGGCCAAAACTGTGGGTTCTACACTTGATCCGGGGTTCGATCCGGGGTTATGGGATCTCAAATAAATGTTGCCCCTGAGATGGTGGTCCATCCATCAATTGCTCAATCAAAACAAAGGCTGTAAGCATTTTGTAATAAATAGTTTTGAAGAAAAATGGAACAATCCTTTCTGATCTGTCCCGGCTTTCCTGTGAGCAGGCTCAAGTCAAAGAGCTTTATCATGGCCAGTTCAAAATCAATATAAAATTTCGCCTGATTCGAAGCATAGAGTTCCACTGTTCTGCGTGGGATGTCGGCGGCCATTAAAGCCTGTTCCCCATACAGAAGCCCCCTCCCCTGCCTCACATTTCTGTAATAATGGACGTCCAAGGAAGCTACGCCGCCAGTGTCCATCTCCACCGCCATATTTACCGACGTGGCGTTGCTAGTATTGCAGAGGGTACTGAGACGACTGCGGAAGAGCCCGTCCATGGTCAGGTGGGGGTGACCAGTGCCGTTGAAATTCGACAGTCTGGCCTCGAAAAAACGGCAGTGAGCTTTGCCGATGGTGTGGGCTCCAAGCAAACTCACCATTGCCCTCTCAGTAAATCCCTTGGCTTTGAATTTACTGATCATAGTCTGGATATCCTCAAATGGGGACGGCAGATTGCTTTCTGCCAGGTTTGCCAAATGAGGACGTGCTGTCCTCTCCTTCCCGTTTTAACGTTAAAGAAACGCCCTCCCCTACTGCAATTAAAAATCAAAATTCAGGTCGCGGGGTTTAGGAAGGAAAATGTAATGGCAGCCATTAAAAATGTAACCGCAGAATAACAAAAATACGAAAATGCAATATTTCAAAGGATGGCATTAATGTCGGCGCAAGAAACAGTTTCAGGACAGGCTTCTTCGAGCCTTTCCTTCAACAAAGTCCAGCAAGACCGAAGCGTCGCAGCCCTTTTTATTCAAATCACCGACTTCAGTTTTTCGAAAATCTGACCTACAAAAATCAATATCAATATCAATATCAAATTAATGATTCTGCAAAGTACTAATGAATGCTGTCAAAATCCCAAATAAAAGTTAGGACACTTGTCTTTTTAACATTTTTTTGTTTTGAAATTCTGGAAAATTGATAACTGAATAAGGCCTTAAATTAGTCACTTCAAAACCTAGACACCAATCACATATTTAAAAAAATAAATATACTCATTTATAAATTGATTAAAAGTATTTATAGGAATTTGCAACTTTAGAACTTGATAAAAAACAAAATAATAAATGAATCTGATTGGACGATTTAATAAAATTAATAGGTTGTTGTGAAAGGTATAGTATTCGTGCCTTGGCAGGAACTAATAATATGGTAAACATATCACATAAGTGTTTTAAGATAAACACCAAATTAGATACTAACCTAACATAGCAATAAGACACATACTCATAACTAAGAAAGTTTACACAACAAAACAAGGATTAATTTAATTTTCCAATATCCCTGAGAAGTCCATACTCATCCTCTGCCAAGGGAAGACATATTAATTAATATCCCTTAAATTTCCTTAAAAACCCTATTAAAATTACGAGAGCACATTTCCCTACATGGCCCACATCGATCTTAAAGGTGAGTATGAACCTTTTCAATCTAACCCACTACCCATTGACAGAGATAACTATCTCTGTGACTTGTTATAGTCATCAAATCTCAAAATTGTGAAGCGAGGCTCAGGTTGACAAGCTTATAGTTAATTTGTAAACAAATCGTAGTTTCAGTTCTTTATTCATTTAACTTCATCTATAAATACTCACGTCATAGAATAGATTTACACCTAGTCAGCTCATATATATATACCTGGAGATTACCTCTCACTACTATGACAAAGAGCTGGTAATAAATGAATAAAACTGTGAATACAAGATGATGGTGTCTTGGTTATTGCCCAGTTTCCCCCAAAACTAGGTACATTGATAGGAAATTAAATAACACAAATTGACCCCATTTAAGTTACTTATTATGATATGAAATACCACACAGTTATATCGCCACGGTTTGGTTTTATCCCAGTTCCTCATAAATTTTCATACGTATTTTTCAGGAAAATAAGACCAAGTAAAAGACAGAAAGAACCCTATCATAATCCTCTGGGTAAATCCCATATTTACAATAATATACAACATATAATCAAATAATAAAATAACCTGGTGAAGACTCATTGAAACCCTCACACAGTAGCAAAAAATCATTCACCATACCGTATTTTACAGTTATTTTATAGTTCATATTTCTTCTCAGAATAAAACCACGAAACCCAATATCGATATTAATAATTCTTTGAAGAACCAATCCTCAGTTCCCTTTAGAGTTATAATTTCTCAGATATGAAGATCAAATTTATTGGCTTTTATCAGCCTAATAACGGAGAATCAATCATTCAATTAGAATTTCATTCACGAGCTTTATCCTTTATAACCAGTCATATCATTCAACAACTAAAATATACACACCAGAATAAATCAAAAACAAGTTTTTATAATCTGAAACAAACAATGAACTGTTGTTTTTCTATTTTCCTTCGGTCTTACAGCTATTTTTGTTTTGTTACTAACTTGTTTTCCATTTTTTAAATCTATCAAATACAATTTTACTGGTTGTAACTGCCATCCAAAGGAAAATACTATCATATAGTCTCCATATGATACATATTTTTACTACAGCCCATCCCGACATGCAATATTATTTCATATATGCAACACATAGTCACATCAAGCTGTAAAAAGGAAAATGCATTCTAGGAAGCATTGTACTTTTTCCGATGTTCCTTTTCCTTGTGTAAATTTTATTTTCTTGAGTTGCTTCTAGAAATGAATCATAAATATGATTTTGTCTCCTTTTAGTGTCATTCAAGAGTCCACTCTATTCAACAAGAAGAGTCTTTACTCATAATATCCAATTAAGAGGACATAAGGAGAGCATTATCAGCTATTTTATAAAGTATCTGTTGGACTATAAAACATGGAATATCCATTAGTCCATTCATTCAAAACTAACTACCATCAATTCAAAAAGAGTCAAAACTGTAAAAATAATATTATAGGCTTATAAGTCTTTACATATATTACTATATCATTATATCCAATCCGTAGAAGTTCATAAACATGACTTCTACAATCAATTTATTTCTAGTTAGTCCATTAATACTCAAACAAGTTATATTCATTTTCATCAAAAAATTTAAGTTATAAACTGTAATAACTTATATGAATTAAGACAAATTATACTTCATAGCTCAAGATGAAATCTTGTATAATCTTTAATACAACCTATAATTTGAGTTTCTTCTTATTACAATCAGTCGTAATATGATCCAAATTCAAGTAAGGCTAGAGTCGATACTTGATCATACTTATAAATATATATAAATCCAAACTTTGTTAGCCTTCCATTGTATTTGGCATAAACTAAGCATCCATTATGATATAAGTCATACTCAATTATATCTTTAGATAGAGAGGATACCTACTTAATCAAACAATTACCTCATAAGGAAGTTATGAGTCCTTAATCTTAGTTGGAAGTCAGAAGCACAAAGGACTAAGTGTCTACTTCTCAGTCACGTAATTGGGTTTGATCATCGGATACATAAACATAATATTACAAATGTTCTTTCCCATATACATATTTCCTACTAAGAGTTCAAGACTTCACAGTCTTTAATCTGCAAGCAAGATACAATCAACTTTTCATTGAATTATAACTTAGATATTTCATATATCAGTTATCTACCACCTCGACACAACTTTCTCATTCTACTTCAAAGATATTTTTTGATCAAAAACACTGTTAACTTGGTTACCGAGGAGCATAATAAGCCATCAACAACATTTATTAAGGAACTCTTAGCAAGCATTGAATCACAAATGAGTATTAATAGATTATTTATCTATCCTCAAGAAAGAGGTCTGGAGGATTGTAGAAGACCGATACAACTTGCTTACCTTTAACCCTTTGAAGTGTCAAAGAATAAAGTTTCTCTATATTCTATAGAACTTGCCAACAACAATATTTTTAGCAGGCTGTAAGTAAATTGTTTAAAGGCTATTTTAGTGGATACAATCCATGTTTGAGAATGGAAAGACAAAGTTGCAAATTGGATAAAGCCTAATCCTATCTATGTCTAAGGTCATGCACGAACCTTTAACAATGAATGTCATTCATTTAACAAGAATTTTACTTACAAATAAACACTTAAAGGGATAGTAAATTTTTCACTATTACTTATTCTATCCTCATATTCTATTATTCATGATAGAGAATTAGGATGAAGAACTCATAACAGGTTCGTAAGTACATATAAATCACCATGATTACCCAGAAAAGGTGAGACTACAATTCCTACAAGTATTAGACAGAAGGCAATGAATTCACTCTTTTTTTAACAACATAATACGTTATGGTATTATTGTAAGTAAAAATACTAAGACAATACCAAATGTATCATGGGTTTTTCCAAGGTCCAATCTCACCATAAATATAACTGACACAACCTGAAATAACAACCTGAAATAAAGAAGGAGAATTAGCAACTGAAATAATTCAATAAATCCCCAATGAGCTAAAAGATCAAACTTTCATCCATCCCAAATACCATGGAGTTTACACAAATCCCAAATAATATAGTTGATGTAGTGAGTTATCTCACTAAGTGTTCTGTAGTGTAGATTTACTACTATCTTTGCTTAACTAATAAGCCTATATTTCTTAACAAAGTATTTTCATTATATGCCACTGATATAACTATCTCCCCATATGACAACATTGGTACCATATATCTATATTCATATAAAAATGGTGATGCAATCTCATATTGCTGGAAGGTATAGGAACATATCATCCCTTTTATTGAATTTTCACGTACTCAAGATGATACCTAACCTTCCTTCTTAAGTATAGCATCTTTCTTATTTTATGCTTCACTGTAATCATTCAATTAAGCATAATTATAATAGGTCATTTATGGATACTTATGATAAGCTCATAGCATGTAAGTATTTTCTTAGGTTTCAACACCTAAATACTTACCCATCCTTAAGGGCTACTTCCCTTTATTTTAATTTCGATCATGTAACTCTTATTAAAAATATCATAATGGTTCCTTTTAATCTTTGTCCTTAAGAAGAACCTGATTTCATTTAATCCTTGATTAGTATTCACTCTTTATTAGGTACCCTTGCATTCCCAAGTTACCCATGCATGATGATTCAAAAATCAGATGCCTAATAAAATAAAGCTTATAAAGAAATACAATACTTAAGATTTTTAGTACATAATAGTTTCCTTATAGAGGACTTTGAGTAGGATAACATATACATGATTGAAATCCTCATAATCGCATTAGAAATATTTTTCCTTTGATCATTATCCGATCCATTAAACTATAGTGTTACCAATAGTTAATCAGTAACCATACTAATGAAGTAAACTTAATTACACATAGCACTCTAGCTCATGAATGCTTTATCACATCATGAATTATATTAGACCTTTAACATGATATAATATATATATCTTAGCTATATACATTTTTCTGGTAAAAATATATAATATTACATTTACCAATTCCACATAGGATAACTTACTACTTAATTTGGCAATACAAATCTGATAATCCTTAAGTCATGTCCATTGTTATTAAATCATTCTATTTTATAGCCATATGTTCAATCATGAAGTAGTCTAATTAGTACTACCACCCTAACTTACTAATTCATTCATTGTACCCTCAATCATGATGAAAATGATAAAAAGTCTAGTAAACACTCATTCCTTAGAATTCCTTCATTAACAGTTAACATTTTTATTTCATTCATTTACATAGCTTAAACAACAAGACTTTGTAGAGATCAGAATATTCATCTTTCATTGATTCTCAATAGTAAAAATAAAACATAATATCTAAATTATGTCTATTGTAATAACATGTCAAACCGGTGACTATTCCATGATTTATACTCCAAGAAGAAGTAAAATCAATCATAATAATAAATTTTCAACTTTGGTCTTCTTTCCACCTTATTGAGCTTCATCTGCAAAGCATGTTAGCACCTGTCAGTTCATACGAACTGAGCATGACAAATCTTTATTCCATGCCTAATAGTTTCTGCCATTGATAATTTAAGTTAATGAAAAGCTATGTTTCAATATTTCATATAATCGACATAAGAAGACAAGTCAGTAATAACAACATAACCAATTAATTTTTGCTTCATCAAACAACTATTAACTCATAAATGTATTAGAGGATAAAACACAAAATCCATTCAGCTTACCTTTTTCCATACCTTATTAGCTTTGGTATTTGAAATAACTATGTTTACCTTTTTATATTGTTTAGATTCACTTGTTTCATACCTTTATCTACTATCCAAGTAAGCTATACAAATACATATATACTTATTTAATAACTTATTCTACATCCAAATAAGCTATACAATACATATATACTTATTTAATAACTTACTCTACATCCAAGTAAGCTATACAAATAAGTATTGATTAATTTATTTCTACCATCTCTAGAAAGAATGGATTTATGGCCATTCCACATATAATTTACCAATAGCAGACAATTCACTAAATGCTTGACAATTTTAGTGATATTTTATGAACTGATTTATTGAGTTTTGAGAAAGGTACTTATACACCTTGTCTACTAAAAGTAGCTCTCTACTTATCATCACAAAACTCTATAAGATGGTCTCAATAGCTACTACTAGTTTAAATAATATGGTAAATATATCACATAAGTGTTTTAAGATAAACACCAAATCAGATACTAACCTACCATAGCAATAAGACACATACTCATAACTAAGAAATACTAGACAACATATCAAAGATTAATTTAATCTCCTAATATCCCTGAGAAGTCCATACTCATCCTCTGCCAAAGGGAAGACATATTAATAGATATGCCTTAAATTTTCTTAAAACCCTATTAAAATTAGGAGAGCACATTTCCATACATGTCCCACATCGATCTACAAGGTGAGTAGGAGAATTTGCATTCTAGCCTACTACCCACTGATAGAGATAACTATCTCTGTGACCTGTTATAGTCATCAAATCTCAAAATTACAAAGAAAGGATCTGGTCAACAAGCTCATAGTTAATATGTAACTGAATCGTATTTTTGGTTCCTTAATCTTAACTTCATCTATAAATACTCACGTCATATAATAGATTTACACCTAGTCAGCTCATATATCTAAACCTGGAGATTACCTCTCACTGCTATGACAGAGAGATGGTAATAAATGACTAAAATCATGAATACAAGAATAGGGTGTCCTGGCCATTGCCCAGTTTTCCCCAAAACTATGTACATTTATAGGAAATTAAATAACACAAATTGACCCCATTTAAGTTCTGTTGACAATTTTTGCACTTGTGTAAAAATGGGTAACTCGAAACTTCATTGTTATAATGAAAGTCATGGGTGAATTATACCTAAACTAAGGCAGTTGGATATCATTTGTTACTACTGAATTAGCTATAAAATTAAATGAGGGTAAGTGCAGGAAGTTGATGGACAAATATAGGGTCATCCGTGGACATCATATTGCAAATAACAACATAATATCAACTTGTAGGGATTATTAGCAATACATACACTCAAAATTAGACAAAATTATACTGATATGAATCGTAGCATCCAAAATCTAGTTTCTAAAATACTAATTTTTGTAAAAAATGGACAAGATTAGCTATATTAAACACTCAAAATTCAATGACTTGGTTTTTTTTTTAAAACGCTGATAAGATTATAGTCCGTTTGCCCACAATTTGGATAACCAAAAATTGATATATATTTTTTTCCTTTGGTGAGAAGTTATATGCCACTATCTATCTTGGGATGGATTTTATTTTGTATTTTTTTGAGTAATATTTTATTTTTTATGATTTTTTCCGTGAAAGTGGTATGAAAACATAAAGAAAACAGAGCACTTTCCGTTTGCCCGCCATAACTTCATCAAGAAATATTGAAAATAAAATAAATTTTTTTTTGAACATGTATATAATTTTACCATGGTTGGGATGGTATAAGTTTTATCACATTCTGATAAGTGAAACAAATTTTGCAGTCTTAAACGTAGACATAAACATTCACAGGAAAAAGTGTCTTAAAGACCTACTATTAGTAAAAAATTATAAAATGATATTTATCCTCTTCTATTCACTTTAAAATTAGTATGTCTACAAAGCTAATAGTCTCCCCTACGCAATGGTACCATTTTTATGACATAGTTTTTACTTTTCGGCATGGTTCAAGTCTACGGAAGACTAAATTTGATGTTTTGCTGTTTTTAATGTAAAATTCAGGATTTGATGTCCACTTAATTGTCCCCCAACTTGGTGCACTTACCCATGAAATCTACAGTTATGTGTGCTGTCACAAAACATAACAGATCACATAGTCTACAATTTCATGCCATATTCAACAAAAGAACACAAAGCCCCAAAGGACAACTGTGTTATCTTGAAAAAGATGAAAAATTACAGAGTAGGTGAAGTGCTAAGTTTTGAAGCAGAAAATAGAAGTACAGATATCAGAAAATTAGGGTTCATTACTGAATGTTACAAGTTCTCATAAATGTTTCTTTATTTCATGATTAAGACATTCAATTATGTTATTAAGTTGTTTAGTTCATTATACAATGCATATAGAGAAGCTAGAATGCATAAGGGAATACACAACTCAATTTCAAAATTCAATGTTTTATTCACAAGGAAGGTCAAATGTTTCCCACACAAGTTGTGGGATGTGACTGAAAAGTAAAGTATATCTACTGAAGTAAGAGGTACACATGCATGAAATAGAAAGCAAAGGAGTATGAGTGAACCCATCATTTCCTTGTATATTCTTCATTGTGAAAAGCATCTCCTTCCCAACTTCTTTCATCTTTGTATCCAAAATTCAAAGTATGGTACCTGAAAAGTAACAGAAAAGAAATATCAATAAAGAGCTCAGGGTTAATCCATATTCCTAAACTATCCTAGTTCATGTATATGAATCTAAGCTACAGGATATTTAGAATGCTTGAAGATCAAATTGCATAGCTCACTCAGAAAGAAAAGAGAATAAGCAACATGGACACAAGAGAGGCCAAGCGCCTAATTATTTTCTAACTATTTTCTTAAGTGTGTAAGTACACGTTGCAGATAAGAAGAAAAATACCATGTGCATGCTAGAAAGAAGGGTTAATGTAACTCAAAACTTATATATCTTCTATAAAAGGAAAAGGTTATATTACAAAACAAAGAAGATGCTTGCAGATAAGATATATTTTCTAGATTTCAGTCAAAGAAAGGGAATTTTGGGAATATTTTGACAAGGCTTTACCATGTAAAATGAACGTTTACAACTTTTCCAATATGCATATGAAGCTACAATAAAGCTCAAAATAGTCTTACAAAAAGGAAATAAATACAACTTTCAAGAAGGATAAACTTATTAGGATAAATGGAGCAAGTTACAAAACTCTTGACAAAAGCATCTGAATATATTATATGCCTAAGAATGATATTATTACGCAGAAGAAGAATTTCTTGCAATTTCCAGAAAACCACTTGCAGGGTACAAAGGCATCTTAATTACAAAATATCATAAGTGTATTTATATTGCAGTTGGAATTTTCAGTTCAGTATTCAATCATAGTAATCTTCAACTTCAGAATCAAAGAGTGTAAGTGCAACTACAGGATATAAATAAGCATTTTAAAGGTGAATTGAAGAATGAGATGTATAAGTAACCCATTTCAGTTAGTGGTGTTTCAACACCATTCAACCTTGCAAAGCTTAGACTTATCAATACACAGTCAAGAAAGAAGAGAGACTCATTTTAAGAAAACTCACATGCGGTCAAATAAACATATCTGAGCAAGACAAGGTAGATTATTGAAAACTTAGCCATTAATTAGGCTTGAGATATCAAATCCAGATTTGAAAGCTTCACCGAATATTATTAGGATACAATGTGGAAATCCTCAAAGATGATTGAATGAGGCATATAACTTGGAATCATCGAAGAAAAGAGATACTCATATTTTTTTCTCATTCCAATGAGAAAATTTCAGTCAGAAAAATCAAATGCGGATGGAGGAAGAATTCTATGGTGAATAATAATAATACTGGAATGTCAAATACAAAGGATTTTGCATATACCCACAACTCAATTTTGTGAGAAAGTGTAAATGGAAGCTAAATCTTTCAGAAAAGATCCAAATTTTCAGAACCCTTTTAAAAGTGGTGTTTCAACACACCTTTGGAAAGCTATACAACAAAAACTTACAGCTAGTAAACAAGACCCATTCATATATAGCAAAATTCAAAGTAACAAAGAGAAACTCATTGATAATGAAACAGTTTCCATGTTCAAAGAGAACTAAAATTCACCCTTTTAGCGTTCCCAGGTCAAAGTTGTAGAGGGATTGAACTAAGGAAGTCAATAAACTCCATGAAAGTTTCTAACAGAGCTACAATGGAAACCAAGGAAAAGGTAATGATCTCAAAATCCCAGAGGCTCATTTGCTCAGAAAGAGGAAGAGGAACTATCTTACTCAAAATACAATGAACCGAGTCAAGATCCAGAGACCATTTTGAAGAAGTAGCCAAGCTCTAAAATCAATAATGGTAGCCATCAAGAGGAACAAAATGGATTCGAGCTCTAAAATTACCAATGGTGGAAAAATATTCACAAACATCCCAAAACGGTTTTCTCAGAAAAGCTCAAAATAACCAGATCTTACGAAGGATGAACTAAAAGAGCTCAAGAAAAATTCAACAATGGCGGAACCTCTCGAAAAAATTTCTTAGAAGGTTCTAAGGGAAAATACAGGTGCTCAAGGGCCATTAAAAAACAATTTGAATTGAGTTACAGGAGCTTCAAACAAAGGTATCATGGAAAATAATTTCTAGGGCTTTTCCTACAAACTAAAAATCCGAATGAAATGTTTACCAAGACCGAAATCCACCTTTACCATGCAAATTTGAGCGGCGAGTTAGCAAAACTCAACGAGGTCAATAGATCAACAATTGAAAATCCATAAGGAAATAGATCAATGCTTGAGGATCAATCCCCAAGTTCAAAGCAAACCATGGTTTGAGACTTAAAAGATGTTTATCACATGTCAGAAACCCTAAAATTATCCCTTGGAGATCAATGATTGAAAATCAACAGGTACAGAGATCGATGATCACAAATAGACCACAAAAATAACTGCAAAAGTCATCCAAATGGAATGGTGGTCGACTTAGTCAAAGTTCAAAAATTTCAAATTGTGAAACTTTCATCCGCATACCCATAGACCCTCAAAAGTACATGTGGCATAACAATGCAATGGCGGAGCAATGGAGGTTGGGGGGTCACTTTTGCTTTTAAATTTTAAAAGTGCAAAAGTTTAAAAGTTCCAAAATTTCCCGCAAGCCTGAGCACATGAGGAGAAAGTCAAATCAAGGAAAAGTTCAAATATCGATTCCATAGAACATTGGTGGAACAATGGGCTTTCTTAAAACTTTTATACCTTTTGGAAATGCGGTTAAAATTCCCAAGTTGTCCCATGTGCCTGAAATTTCTCCTGGGTAGGAGGCCGGAAGTATTTTTTCCTTTGGTGTCACAAAAAAAAGTTTAAATTCTTACATTCACCCGTGACCCCCGAAGCCCGCTAAGATCCCACAGAAGCTTAAATTTTAAATAAGCCCGAAGGCCCAAAAATGGAATTAAAGCTCTAAACTAACCCGTAGGTCTAAGAGTCTGCCAAAGGTTCAAAACTTCAAAAGGGTCCAAAAGTCTGCAAAGGACTTAAAAATTTCCATAATTTTTCCTGTGGGGCCCGTAAAAGCAAAGAAGGAGGAATCCACATGCTATCTAAGCTATCATTTTAAGTTTTGATTTTCAAAACCCGAATTATAATGTATGTTTCAAATAATCAAAAGATGGCCAAAATATGGTGAATTGCAAAGTGGTTCCCTAGAATGGGTGTTTTTGTCGGTGTTATAATTATTTATTTTACTCACAAACAAAGAGCTCATTTTTTGCATGCTTCATCATTGGACAGAACAGGCAAGAAGACAAATTTGCATGTACAAGTCAAAAGACTTGTCTTGCAAACAAACTTATTATTAGAAAATTATTTACCCCTTGTTTTCTTAAAAGTAAAACAATCAACTTCAGTTTGACTACATTGTAATCAAGGCTATTAAATTCCTATTTTGTAATTGCATTCTCTATTTTTATTCCTTCATCTATTTATAAGTAAAGGATAAAAATAGAATACATGGGTGAGTACAAGCCTTAGGCTATTTTTAGGAAGGGGGTGAATTTTATTTTTGCTATATACTATGTGCCTTTGCAAAGCACAAAAAAAAAACTTCTTGAGTACTTTTTGGATATAGGGAGTACTGAAGCAAATTTTTGCCAGTTTTGCCTTTTGAGTGTGGAAGAATTTATACGTTACCAATTATTTGCAGTCTTTGTGTATGTTCCTATTAGTATTGTGAATTGCAAATTCCCCTGATCAATCATCTTACCCTGCTATACAATTCATATATTTTCTACATAACTTTAATGTGCATGTTTAGCTTAGCAGTATTGTTGTGATAATCTCCCTCAATACCATTAAGTGTTTTTCCCCTTAATATTATGCAGAATAACTATTGGTTCGTGCACAAAAAAATCCTTCCCAAATTAGTTGTGCATATACTCAGTCAAAGACCTCATATTAATTTGGTGTATCACCTCGGTTTTAATTATTTTCTAGTCATATTTTTACTATCAAACTCCAAGAAATTAGTTTAGGATACATCAATAAGGAACCGACCTTTTAATATACCTCAAAATACGTATACCCATAGACCTGAGGTGTTTCCATTGTATCTACGAAAGAGAGATCAATTGTGCAAGCTTAGAAAACCTGCAATAATATCTCTACAGGGTGCACTTTCGAGAGATAACAAGTTGCTTATTATGATATGTAATACCAAACTGTTATATCCACCATCGTCTTATTTTATCCTAGTTCCTCATAAATTTTCATACATATTTTCAGGAAAATAAAACCAAGAAAAAGACCAGTAGTAGACCAATATTTTACAAGATACCGCTAGATACGTACAATAGCTATAATCACATAAAGCACCCTATCATAATCCTCTGGGTAATATCTTAGGTTTTACAATAATATTCAACATATAATCAAATTAAAAAATAACCGGTGAAGACTCAATGAAACCCTCACATAGTAGAAATAATCATTCACCAAACCATATTTTTATAGTTATTTTATAGTTCAAATTTCCTTCTCAGAATAAACCACGAAACCCAATATTTTAAAATTTCATAATTCTTTTACCAAGAATTTCATTTGGATAAAAGTGCAATGGAATAAACTATTAGAGAAAAGAAAAAGGTTTATCATGCCTGGAAAACATTAGTGATCTCTTTTTCAAATTGATCCAGGCACAAACAACACTTCCAGTGACTCCTTCCCCCAAGTTCATCCCAAAAAAGTGACTGAAATTTATTCACGACATCCCCCAAATTAGTCTCAAAATGTGTATTTAACTTAGTTCAAAGATTCCTCAACTGATTTTAAACTTGCATGTAAAAGATTGGAGCTGGAGTTCAATTTCCTTCCCAAAAATTTCATAGAGTTCAACTGTAGTTTTCCTCATCTTCTTCTTAACTTCTCTAACCAAAAACTAGAATGCCCAAATGACATGCAAGTGGTTTAGCTTCTCTAAGAAGCTTCATCATTCCCAACGAAATAAATGCACCCCAAATAAATTTAATGATATAGTGCATGGTTGGCATATTCTGAAACTAATCCACCGTCACGTCAATGTAATCCACTAAAATTAGTGGGATTTTGAATATAAAAAACTTCCTCCATGTGCATGTGGAATCTAATAATATCCCTTCGTTTGGTCAAATTCTCTGCATGGACCAAAATATTCTAAGTCAAGTATACGTACATGATGACTATGCCCCCTTTTAACACTTAAGTTTCTACTAGTTATGGCATGAATAAATTCTGTTGCAAGGTCAAGACTTATTCAAAATATGATTCTTTGTAATGCATGGGTTCATAATGGCCAATTTCACCATATACATCAATCAATACAACTTATCCAAAACTACATGCCTTATACCTCAATATTGAAATAATCCAAGAATGGGATTTCACTTAGTAGTCTTGGTTGACCAATAATTTAAATAAGAATAAAATGTTTCCATGATAGGTTTAGAAATCTTAAGGCTAACACTATCCGATCACCCACCCAACTTTTACTCAATAGCTAAATATTGAAGTATTCGTTTACAAGTTCATCCTTTCTCAATTTAGAAATAGTTGAATGGGTTGTAAATATCATTTGAACTACTAGAAAATAATGGTGATCAAAGAGACAACTGATCCATACCAATATTTTTAAACATAATGAACCAGATTACTTATATAGTACTTATAGGCAAGGTTCACAAATTACATCCCAAAAGTGGGTCACTCCTTTTGCATTAACCTTGTTTCATGCTGAAATAACACCTTGTAGTAACGAGTAATTTTAGTCGTCCATTACAAGTCACTACTCAATACAGAATTGAAGTTATCACATTCCATCATCATATATAAAAATCAAGAAAGATAACAATTTATAGTCAAATTGTCTTTTACGGCAAGGCAGGTGACCAATAGCAAATGATGTGATACCATGTTTACATAATTTAAATAATTTCAAGAAGAGATAACAAAAACACACTAGCCAAATTCATATTTTTATCAATGTAAGTATTCTTTACGTTCCTACCAGAAACAGAGGTAAGATGAGAATGTCAAGTTAATTAAGGGTGCTACAACTAGGCAATAAGCGATGTTGAGTGATTGGATGTGTAATTTCACGTATGTGTGTATACCCTTCCAATGACATACATCCATACATGCAACTATAAACATAGGCTATGCAACGAGGCTCATTGTCTTACCCTCAACATTCCTTCAATATCAACAACACAATTTCCAAATATGACAAACAAAATACAAGGTGTATTACATTTTTGTGAGGACAAATGAGCCTTATTATAAAGGAGATGGATACAAATGGAAATTTCACATCTTCCATACTACATGTTTGTAATGTACTTCAAATACACAATGTTTAGATAAAGATACTCAAATAAAAACACATCTCTAACTATTGAATGTGTTAATCAAGGTTTAATATATTGCATAAAGGTGCATTCCACTTTGTAGTAGGAGAATATAGCAGAATGGTTAAACACTACATAAGAACACAAGAGTAACCACATTCTATGCAAACAACATGGCACAGTTATACAAATATCAGAAATACATACATACAATGGGCGCAATGTGGATCTAAGTGATTCAAAATTTAGAGTTATTAAAATAAATTAAAAAATATAAATATATTGCAACACAAGAATATTATTATATTTTAAGGAATTGATGAAAACTATGTTCAATGTGTTGAATCAAATTCCTCACATTAAATTGACTCAAAACCTATGAAATGTGAATGTGATGACTAGACGAGTTCAAGCATTTAATCAATACAAAGAAGCCAATCATATTATGAGACAATATAATCAGTAATAACTCACCTGAATAGAGTTATTAAGCATTGGTTCAACATATGGATATAATTATCTAACACATAAGCTGGGTAGAGCCTTACATACTTCCTACCAAGAATCTGATGACAAACACTTCTGAAATTACAAATGAACATAATTTATCCAAACCTCTATTATAGTTTTTAATATTTAGAAAAGATACATTTAACTTGTTGGGGAATTTTCATCCAACATTTCAGACATCAGCTTGTGTCTGGCATCTTCTGAAAATGGTATCAGGGATGTGTTATCTCAACTGAAGTAAATATTGGATTCTATTTTTTCTAGGAAGGAAAACAATGGAGAATCAACCTCCCTAAATGGGTTTTCAAAGCAACCATGTCTAGAGAAAAGATTGAAAATATTACAACAATTAACATTATACCCATAAGAAGAGAACCATTTGTTATGTTTAGTTAAGCCTCTCCCATTTACGGATTGTGAAAATAATAATATGAAAAGGATTTTTAATACTCACACCATGTCTGTAGGAAGTTAGGTGGTGAAACAGACTAGGAAGATAGAACCAAAACCTTTGTAACCTCCTTGAAGTCTAGGGAATTGTGCAAGCCTAATTTCTGTATTGTTTTATGGGAAAAAATATCTTCTGTGGCATTTCACCGATATAACAGAGGAATTCGATTGAGCATTATGTACAGAATGATCCCTCCACTCGACACATCCACTTTCTATTCATATTATTTTCCTTGCATAACCTAAGGAGAAACGTAATAGGGAGTCCCCACTATTCCTCTAATCCTTTCCCTTGCAACATTTTCATTTCCCCCAACTATTATCAGAAAAGATAAGAGAAGTAGGATTACAAAATTTAAAGTAAAATAGGAAGTGTGGAATGCATCCCCTTAGCGTCTGTCTAGTTTTAGGTCAGTTGTTCCAATCCTGTGGTTTAAGGTATCTCTCATTCAAAGGTCAAATTTAGGGAGGAAAGTAAGGGTTTAAAGTAGCTTTACTCGATTCAAATCCTTAGCCAATAAGAGAGATTATAATAGCGATGTTCTGGTTCCAATGTTTGACCACGAAAATAGAGAAAAGAAAGTGTAGAATACCTTAATAAAAGGAGGAACCCTAGTATAAGTCAGTGAGATTGATGAATTTGGGAAAGGAAGAATCATTCATGAAGAGAATTTTGTTTGGTTTGAGATCTCAGTGAGGAAATGCCCTTGCAGTGGTAGAAATTTATGGTCTCCATTAGGATTTTCAACATTGATCGCTATCTCATCTTCCTGAAACCCTTTCTTCTCATCGATTTTGTCAAATAGATCCCCACTGGAGAACAAATCCATCAACAGCCACATGCAATCCTCATCCTCATAAAATCCTTGGAGTTCAGCGATTTCTGGGACGCATGCGCACATATTCTCGAAATGGTGAACTCGTTGTAGAGTCAATCCCTATCAAGGGAATCATGCAAGTTATATTTATGTATTATTTTACACACAAAATTTATGATTTTTGTGTAGAAACGTTACATGGAGTATAAAGTTGGTGGCCGCTATGCTTGCACAGGACCGAAATCATTCACCATGGCCGTGACATACAAACATAAGAAATAATAACATTTCTGACTCATTTTATAGATAATTTTCTTCACAATGTCTGTCAATTTCCTGTGAATGGATTCTCTGTTGGTATAAAATGCAGTGCACGTAGAGGCTTCAAAGACATCCCTTTTACAGGTTGTCTCTAACGAAGTCTAGCCCAGTTTCTGAATCTAGTCTTGTTTCATTTGTATGTTGGAGCATAGAATGCAAGAGTGTAACAGGGAACATGGCTCTGGGATGATTCTAGATGAGACCCCAATCACCACACCTCCGAATCCATAGAAACCCAAATATCATTCAACCTAGGAGGCATACCAACAACAATGGATTTCAATGACATTAGGGTTAGGTTTTGATAACATGAGAGATAATAATTGCAAAGATAAATAAATTATATAAAAATTAAAACAAGGGAAATTTTAGAGACAAAATTATATTTAGAGTCAATAGCATACTTTTGTCTCTAATTATTATCTCAAATGATCCTTCCTTATAGTAGATGCCTCTAGTATATCCCATCTTCAGCGATGTCGTGCACTCCTTGCCATACATTGCCTAAAATGGATCCATACCAATCAAAATCTAAAAAGTATTTTTTTTTGGAAATTTCCACTAAATACAAGTACTCCTTCAACATAGACTGAATGTTCGATGACATACATCCATAACATATCGTCTGAGATTTGATCCACCCCCTCTGTTTTTCCATTTGTCTCTAGATGATAAGCTATATTGAATTTGATAGTAGTCTCAAGAGCATGTTGTATGGTAGTACAAAAATGAGAGGTGTATAAGTGATCGTGGTCACAGATAATATTATGTGAAATCCCATGCAACCTGAAAATATCATCTAAGTATACTGGTGCCACTACACTAGTTTTATAGGTGGTCTTCACCAGGGAAAAATGAGCCACTTTCATCAATCTATCCACCGTGACCATAATGGCGTCATGGTGGTATCTCGACGTCAGCATCGCTACCATGAGATCCATGGAAATGGTTTCCCATTTCCACTCCAGTATGATATGCAGGTAGATAAGGCTAGCTAGATGATGATTCTCAGCCTTCACCCTTTGACACTCTTAAAATTGTAACACAAACTGAGCTACATCTCTCCAAAGGTAAAACTGTCTCAAGGTGGCACACATTTTCTTCACCCTTGGATGGGCTTAATGAGGTGAGATGATGAGGCTTATCCAAGATATCCTACCTCAAGCCTTCATCTCTCAGTACATAAATGCGTTCTCTGTGGATGAGAAGACAATTTGATCCTCTAATGAGAATCCATCCAAACTTTCCCTCAAGGGGTCTCTGCAACTCAGTCTCTAATCTGGCTATAAGGTAGAAGCTATCATGTGGAAGCTACTGCAAAATCCTACTCCGTAAATTTGTACCCATTGAAGTAGCCAAAACAAAAATGTTTGCATCTACTCAAATCATCTATAATCACATTCTTCTTCCTCTTCACATTATCTATCTCTATGTCATACTAAAAAAGTAAACTCCATCCAACGCCACTAATGAGCATTGAGATTGGGCTACATGAAGAGGTGACGAAGAATCAAATGATAAATTCTGAGAATAAATCTCCTGCCAAGAAAGAAATGTCTCCATCTAACCAAAGAATGCACAAATGCTGCAAGTTCAAGGTCATGAGTAAGATAATTGAGCTCATAATCCTTGAGTTTGTGAGACTCAAAGGCTACTACACCACCTGCATCTATACACCTCCTAATCGTGCCCAAGAATAATTTGTCCATACAAAGAAATCTCCCTAAGAATCTGGCATAGAAATAATGGGTGTTGTTATAAGGCATTCCTTCAATGTCTTGAAGGTCTGCTCACATCGATCTGACCAGATGAAATTCTTCCCTTTCCGTTGAAGGGAAGTGATGGGGTGTGCAACTTGAGGAAAGTCTTGAAAAAATCTCTTGTAGTGCCTTTCCAACCCCATGAAACTGCACACCTCGGTCACACTAGTAGGTGGTTTCCAATCCATAATGGGTATAATATTGGAAGGATCAATTGTAATACCTTCCCCTAAAATTATGTGACCCAAATACTACACCTCTAACTAAAAGAATGCACACTTCTCTAGGTTCCCATAAATTTGTTGTTCATGAAGACAATGTAGAAACTAACAAAGGTTCTCCTTATGTTCCTCACGCATAGGAGAGAAGATTAAAATTTCATCAAGGAACAAGATGACAAAAGTGGTATAGGAAATTGCTGAATACCCCATTCATCAAACTCATGAACATTATAGAGGCATTTGTCAGATCGAATAGTGCAACTGTAAACTCATAGTGGCCATATCTCGTGTGAAACATGGCCTAGCTTAATATATCCCTGTGCAATCCTCAGCTAATGGTATCTTGACATAATATAAATCTTATAAAACATGGTGGCCCCTTTCATCTGATCAAACAAATCATCGATGCGAGGAAGGGTGTAAAAATTCTTGATCGTTACTTTTTAAAACTGACGATAGTCCACACACAACTGCAAGGATCCATCCTTCTTCTTCAAAAAAATCATCAATACACCCCAAGGGGATACACTAGGATGTATTAGACCTTTCTTGAGAAGGACCTCTAGTCTACAACTTGAGCTCACATAGCTCAGGTGTGGTCATCCTATACAGAGCGCGTGAGATAGGTTCTACTCCTGGAAGCAAATCAATGTTAAAAATTATCTCACGTGGGGGAGGCATCCCTATCAGATCACTAGGAAATACATCACAAATATCCTACAAAATGGGGTGATCATCAAGAAAAAGTCCACTAGCGCCATTGTCTGACCTATCACTAACTGTACTAGGATATAACTAAAATCCTTGTCATGCACACCGCTTCACCTGCATAGCAGAAATAATGTGAATAGATATGGGTATCCTGACTCCAAAAATCACTAACTCCAGTTCCCGTATCATCTGCACAAGATATAACATTAGTGTGACGATGAACTCTAACTATGTGCGCAAATAACCAATCCATGCCCAAGATAAATGTATGCAAACCCAAGGGAAGGATACAAAGATCCAAAGTAGTGGTAAAAGGTCCTAGGTCCACTACGCATTCCTTAACTAAGGATTCAACTGACATCTTGGCTCGAGAGGCCATATGGACATCCCAAATAAGGCCCTTTAGAACTACCACTAGGATGCAATGCTCTACTAAAGATGGAGAAATCTCAGAATCTGATGAGCCCAAGTCAAATATAATAGGGATAAAAATACCACCAATTCTACATGTGGTCTCTCTCACCATACTCTAGTGCTCTGCCTAGAGGTTCTTGACCATTGCATATATCTTGTGGCTTCCATCCATGTCACCAAAAGTTGGCTTAGAAACAGGTGTCTTTCTCTGATTAGCAAGGTTCTGAGGGCACTCTCTCGAATGATGTTCATGCACATTACATCAACAGAAAGTACCTGGTCCTCTCCAATAAGCAAATAGTCCTTCAGGTGGCCCAGTAGTACATGTTCAAGAACCTAATGACCCTACCATAGATATCTATGGGTGCTACGGTGGACGTACTCCTATTGACTTTGCTTGAGGTGGATCCTGTGTCCTATTGGGACCCCTCATTGAAGGTCCCTTACTACACCCTCTCTTAGGATTATGGAACTGTGGATGTCAAAAGGGAGGTTAAGTCTTCTACTGAGGAGGTGGAGGAGGCTGGAAGGAAGATTTTTTGAAGTGTGTCTGCCTAGAGGAGGAGGAACTAATCCCCTTGATCAAATATCCTGTAACTATTGCATACGACTCCTCACTCTCTCACTAGGTTGTTGAGTCTTCCCCATTGTTTCCTCTACAATATAGGCCTTCTCCATGACCTTTGAAAGTGTTTGAGGGAAATTAATGTGAAATTACCCACCCAAGTCTAAGTTTAGGCCCCGGATGAACCTGTGAACTCTGAAGTGCTCATCCTACATGTAGTCTACATAGTGAAGAAGATTTAGAAATTGTCCCTCATACTTTGTTACTATCATGGCGGCCTATCGCAGATCATGGAACTCATCGATCCAGTACTGAATGAATCTTCTGGATATATATCTAATCGTGAAACACTCCTCAAATATATCCCAAGTGACAGTCTCAAAATCTATATGGAGCTCCTGCTCTTAAGTCCACCAAACTCCAGCTCCATCTCTCAAAATGTGGATGACAACATGAGCTTTCTTATTACTAGAAAAAGGGCATAACATTAAGCATCTGCTCAAGCTAACCAACCATGCCTCGGCCCAAAATCCTCCTGCGTCTCTTACAAAATGAGGTGGGTGTAACTTCAATATCTCTCTAATGTGATCTGTTGCAATCGAATGGTGACCCGTAGGTCTCTCTACATGATCATCTCTTTTCCTAGGGATGATAAACATGTTTCTATGCCCCGTATCTCTCTCTCTCTCTATGCTCCGTAAGATTTGACTCATGTCTAGCTAACTCCATGTGGGAGTCCTCTTGCCTATCCTCAACACTGTGACATGAAGAAGCACAAGTCTCCACTAATGGCTCTCTGTCATGTTTGCAAGGTTGGCCTCCTAAATATCCTCCACGTATAGTGGCATTAACATCCTATAGTGTCTGCAATATCTGAGGTAAAATAGTCGCTACTACCTGATCTACTATGGCTAGTAAGTCTAGGTCCACATGATGGAACCCCTTATCTAGTCCACGCCTACTGCATAGACCAAGATGGGAGTTAGTTTATCATCATCTAATTTTTTTTTTGTTCCAATTTTCTAAAGTTTCTATGTTTAACAAATTATCATAAAATGTTGTGTGTTCTAGGCTTAGAGGTGCGCTAGGTTTATTTGTTAATGTTTCGTATTTTCATGTCAGCCCAGGGTCCAAATGTTGAACCCAAGGCTCTGATACCAAGTGCAATGACCACAAAATGTAAGCATGAAACCCAAGACAAACCAATAGCTGATTTAGAAAAATTACCGAATAATATTTTTTAAAGTAAAGTCGGTTACAACATTAAGCAAAGGTCTCAATTAACAACGATCATTTCAAAACTCATTAAATAATAACATCTAATCTTTATTTAGGTTTACAAATTCCATTCATATAATCCTTAATTAATTTACTAATGTGGTTCCTAAAGTCATTTAATAATTTACTATAAAAATGTCTAGGTCTAATTCTCCCTTTGATTTAAACAATACTATTAAATTTAATCCTCAATTATAAAAGTTGTCTAAATTACTAAGGGAATGAGTTTACTTAATATTCACAAGGTCATGACCTCTTTATTTTTAAAAATTACTAAACTAAATCATAATGAAATACCAAATTAGAGTTAACTTCAACACCACTTAAGTGGCCCCATTCAAACTTGACCCATGTGCTAAAATAATGATTTCACCTAACTCTCACCTAACATTTGCAGGGAAAATTCCTAACCATCAGATGGGATAAAGCTAAGCCATTGGATAAAGAATTTCCAAACAACCCTAAACATCTCTATGGGGTCTTTTATTCAATAATTTTACTCATTTCCTCATTTTTGGTTTCGCATATCTAGGGAAGGAGGAAGAGAAGGAAGCCATGTAAGTGAAAGATGGAGCTTGGGGATGGATACACACAACTTCAAGATTATTCCTCCCCTTTTTTTCTTATTCTATTCTTCCCTATTCTAGGGTTTGGTTGTACATTTCATTATTTGTTGTAAATTTGATTCAAATAAAATACCGATTTGGGTATATGGCATTTTCCCAAAAGAAAATACTATTTCACCTAATTCTTAGATCATTTCTTTGAAGTGTTGACAAAACAAATAGGGTAACAGGCATAGGAGGAATACTTGTTCAAATGTTGGTTGATGGGTTGTTGCGTGCATATGACTTCCGGATCCACAGTTGATCATGAGAGCTTCCTTTTGGCTAGGAGGAACTACCTATGATGAAAACAAGACCACCAGAAGGAATCAAACACTATGGGTAGTGAATTGCCTAGCATATGCTAGATTCGGGAAGTATGATACTTCCTAGATGGTTGTCAGTCCACTGTTTTAAACAACTTAATGTTGTAAACAAAGTGAGTCCTATTGTTATTTAAAATGATTAAGGTATCTCACTTAAAACACAGTAAGAAATAGATTTAATCTAACAGGCTAAGTTAGAATAGAATCCAAAGGTCAAATGATTGGTCTGGGTCTTTGTAGGTTTGATAGAGGTCTCGAGTAGATCACAGGTGAATGAGGGTGAAATGAAATTAGGTGGGTAGGTCTCTGTTCTAGGCTATGTGGGAAAATACAGAGAATGGTGTCGATCAAGGGTGACCAATGGTAGTTAGGTGTAACTGGTGCCAGTCACTGTGAGATCTAGAAATGTCACAGAACAAGTTGTGGTCTCCTTTGTGATTGAAAAAAGGACTTTGATGAATTGGGGTGAAATATTGGGTTATTGAAGTAGGCTTAGGAGAGGTTTTAATGGGTATATGGAGGTGAAAATGTTGGATAAGGTCAATAGGGGTCAAGATAAACAATGGATGATAAAACGATGATGAAATGAAATAAACTAGGAAAGTATGATGTTATACTTACTTGGATTCCAGTCCTAAATGCCTATGTGTGAGGGATGGAGGCGCTGATGAGGGGTTTGAAGGTTGTAAGTGATCACCAACTGAAATAAATATTTTGCATGGGCTGCATGTACACTCCTCTTTGCTTGGATAGATCAGATCATGGCTGGGATGGGTGTGTAGGAGAAGATGCTCAATCTCCTTCCTTGCATGCGGGTTTTTGCTAGAATTTTCTCTCTAAAGATGTGTTATGTCTCTAAGATGTGTTCTTGCTCATTAACCTTCTCTCAATTATTTTCCAACCTTGAGAATAAGGTATTTTAGGGGTTAAAAGGGGTAACCGATGGTGGTCCAGCTTAACTGATGACGGTTAGGGGTAACCGACATCGGTCAAGGTGGAATTTCCTAGGTTTACTAAACTAGGGAGATCCTCATGATTTCCTTGGATCTTGTGACGTTATCCCATGGATTAGACTGAGAGCCTCTTGTGAGCATGCGTGAATGTGGTTAGAGGGAATGTAGGCATTGATTTTTAGGGTTTGGGTAAGTCTTAGTTAGTCATGGCAACTTGCTAAAAATAGGTCTTAGGTTGAGTTTGCTTTGTGAGGTGTCTAATTGAACTATATATGTGGATATTATTTTAAATAAAATATTGAAATAATAAATATAATGAGGATAATGCATTAATTTAATTAAATTAATATTAGTGGGGTCAAGGGGGGTCATGGCTAGCTAAATTTAATAAACAGTGCTAATTTGTCGAGGGACTAAAGGAGAGTGTGACCTAATTTTAGTGTCTACAAATACACTCTTTCTATTTTGAGTATATATACTTTGTTAGGAAATATAATGTTTACATTATAGTGGGATATTTACCAAAAGATAAATAATAATTAGTTAGTTATATTATTGTTCTATAAACAATAATATATTAGTTGGAGTTAATTTAACAACTTGTATGATTAAATTTGTGTATTTTAACGCGAGTGACAATCACAACAAAATCGGATTATTGTTAGAGCAACTTACTAATTTCTAGGAGTTGCATATTTCTATATATTTGTTGTATTTCTGTATATTTAATGTCGAATCAATACAAAGAGATAATATAATTATTCTTTGTGTTATTCCAGTGCAAGTCTAGTCCAAATTTTATATTTTGCATCACAGTGATCATAGATCCGAGTGTAGACACTAAAATTAGGTCACACTCCCCCTTCGTCCCTCGACATATAAGCCCCCCTATATTACATCTACCTAGCCATGACCTCCTTCACCCTACTAATATTAATTTAATTTAATTAATTATTTATCCTCACTATATTTATTATTTAAATATCTTATTTGAATAATATATACACATATAGTTCACTTAGACACCTCACCAAGCTAACTCAACCTGAGACCTATTCTTAGCAAGTTACCATAGCTAACTAAGACTTACCCAAACCCTAAAAATAAACGCCTACACTCCCTCTAACCACATTCCCGCATGCTCATGGGAAGCTCCCAGTCTAATCCACGGGATAACGACACAAGATCTAAGAAAATCAGGAGGATCTCCCTAAGTTTAGTAAACCTAGAAAATACCACCTTGACCAATGTAGGTTACCCCTAACTAACAACGGTTAAGACGGAACCGCCGTTGATTACCCCTTTAAACCAAAAAAAACCTTTTTCTCAAGGTTGGAACTTTGAGGTTAGCAATAACATTGGGAAAAAGGTGGATGAGTGAGAACGAAATCTTAAAGAGATAACGCATCTTCAGAGAGTGAATTCCAGAAAGAACTAAGATCCAAGGAAGGAGATTGAGGATCTTCTCCTGTATAGCCTTCCGAGCCACATTTTGATCTACCCAAGCAAAAGAGGAGTGTGCATACAACCCATGTAGAAGCCTTTTGTCAGTTGGTGATCACTTCCAGCCTTCAAACCCATCATCAACACCTCCATCCTTCACACATAGACTTTCAGAAATGAAATCCAAGTGCAACATCATACTTTCCTGGTTATTTCATTTTATCATTATTTTATCATCCATTGTTCATCTTGCTCCCTATTGACCATCTCCAACAATGTTTACCTCCATAGACCCATCAAAACCTCACAAAAACCTATTCCACTCACCCAATACCTTATCCCGACCAACCAAATCCTTTGTGGAATCAAAAAGGAGACCAAAACCCCGTTTTGTGACATTTCCAAATCTCACAGTAATCGGCGCCAGTTATACCTAACCACGGTTGGTCACCCCTGACCGATGCCGGTCTCTTTTTTTTCCCACAAATCCTTAGAAAAAGACATATCCACTTAATTTTACATCACCCTCACCACTTGTGACCTATCCGAGACCTCTATCATACTTGCCGAACCCATAACCAACCATTTGACCCATGGATTCTATTCTAGCTTAGCCTGTTAGATTAGATTTGTTTTCTTATTGTGTTTTTAATTGAGATACCTAAATCATTTAAAAATAACAATAGGATTTATCTTGTTTTCAACATTAATTTGTTTAAAATAGTGGACTGACAGCCATCTAGGAAGTATCACGCTTCCCTGATCTAGCTCATGCTAGGTAGTTCACTGCCCATATTGTTTAATTTTTTCTGATGGTCTTACTTTCATTACAGGTAGTTCCTCCTAGCCAAAAGGAAGCTCTCGTGGTCAGCTATGGATTCGAAAGTCATACGCGCGCAACAACCCATCAACCGATATTTGAATAGGTATTCCTCCTACACCCGTTACCCTATTTGTTTCATCAACAATTCAAAGAAACAATCTAAGAAAAAGGTGAAACATTTTGGCACGCTCGATGGGACCCATCCAGGGTTCCTTACATTTCATTCATTCCTAGGAAAAAATTGTGTGTTTGTTTCCCTTCAAAAAAGCATACACACTAATTTTCTTTCTTGGTAATCCCCTCCTTCTTTCTATTTTCTCTAAAGGAAACTTTTCTTTTGGTGTATTTAAAAAGAATCATTTCTTCACGTTTTCTACATTTTAGTGAAAGAGCATCCTTCTTCCTATTCATCTTATTGTGTCATCCAATTTCACATTTTCGATTTGGGTTTATAATCATTGCATTTCATTTTGATTTTTTGCATTAGCTCACATTAATTGAGGGAAACCTATACACTGGAAGTCATTACCAACTGATGGTTGATAAAAAAAATCATAGAAAATCACTTCTATCCTTTTTTCTTTCTCTGAGTCTTACCAAACCACACAAAAATTCAAATACATACATTATTAAAGAACATCTTACCTAGAAGAATCTGTAGGTGATCACATGATCATGGCACAGTGGGCACCCATCTCGATGCTCTATCGAGTCATACTTCAAAGCGAAGCCCGCCCCCACCATAACATACCTAAAACCTCACCATTTAGATCTCCTTCTTTGTAGGAATCTATCCTCACCAAAAACTTTATTTCACAATTCATGTGTCAGTCCCTAAATAGCATAAGCTAAAAAAACATAATAGAAAAGGGCACTCTTAGGATCACATTTTCTTAGTGTTTTTGCTTGGTTTGCATTTTGAGGTGAAATATCATGTTCATCACTTTTTTTTGTTCATCCTTGCATGCTCCTCATCATAGCTGGTGTATTCTGGCTTCATCTGAGTGTTCTTGGGCCATATCATCATCATTTCAAGAATTCTAGGTCTGATTCTACACCAGATCTTAATTCATAACCACTTTCTTTCAACACTGTTTCAATTTCATAGTAACCATCTTCGGTTACCCCTTACCGGCATTGGTTATACCCTACCGACGTCGGTTCCAGGTCCTTTTGCTAACCTACTCAAAAGGGCATTTTTACTTCACTTTCTTCCACTTTGGATTGTCTCTTTCACTGTCACTTTTTCCATTGACATTTTACACATCCCGAGATTTGGCATACTTGTCAGATATTGCCTTCTGCTTCCCTGTTTACTCACTGTCAATTTTCTACAGTGACCGGCAGTGGTTACCCCTGACTGACGTCAGTTTTCCCTAACCGGCATCGGTTAGCCTGTTTCATATTCCACCAACCATTTGTTACTTCATCCATTTTTTTATCACCAGATTCACATGTTCCTACTATTCTCTGTATCATTTACAGAGAAGTAGCCCCACCTGATTAGTACTGGTTCACATGGTACTGACCCGAAGACAAGCGAACGCCCTCATGTTCCATGCCAATTTCCAACCTCTCCCACCTATTCCTTCACCACCTATTTTATCACAAGCCATGGATCTTATCCAGCCTACTAATATCACTACCATAGATGAGGAGTTCACACGACTCCTTGACCAGAACCCTGTTGCCTTGCAATTTTACCTCTCCCATTCATCCACTCGAGATGCCTCAGGTCAGTTGATATACGGCATGCCCATATCTATCCCCCTGACTCTTGCACCTACTTCTGCATCAGCCCCATCTGGCTCCGTACTACCTGCATCCACCTTACCTTGAGTAGTTTCGCAGTTAGGTTTCATACCCCCCATGACCGCCACGTCTGTTACCTTTATGGGTCCCCTTACATCCACCATACCCTTGATGATTTCCCCAAACACAACCTCATCCATACCTCATGTCTCACACATACCTGTAGCTATGTTCCCACCTCCAGTGTCAGTGATCCCTACCCCATTTCAGAATGTACTTCCTTCCATTCCACAATCTTTAGCCCCTACTGCCACTAGGGTTACCAATACCCTTCCTCCCCCATATACATACTACCAACAACCACCTGTTTCATCTATCATTCATTCTGGGTATTTACCCCCTATTTCTTTGCCTTCTTCTCTGCCACCTTACATGGCAGCCCCATACACTGGAATGTCACACCCATTATATGTTTAAAACCAACCTCCTCACACTATATGAGGAATCCAATACTCACAACTCTCTAATGACTTGATTAAAGTGATGATGGACAAGATGCAAACACTGGAGGCATCAGTTTCCAGCTCTCGCAACACTCTCACTTATGATGAGATTTGCAATGAGCCAATTCACCCATCCATTCCCATCCATTCATACCTTGTGTATTGGGAAATGCCTAAATTCAACCACTTCAATAGTAAGGAAGATGCACAACAACATTTGCACTCGTTTAAACATGGATGTTATTTGATTGCTCATGATGATACCTTAGTTTTGAGAAATTTTCTCATGTCCCTCACTGGAGCTGCATTAGACTGGTATAGTGGGTTACCCAAACACTCCATATTTTTATTCAATCAGGTAGCCCAAGCTTTTTTGGATCATTTCTATATCGATATCGCCAAGAAAGTTACCATGACCGATCTATATTCCACATGTCAGTACAAGGGCAAATCCATCACAGATTTTTTCACTCGCTGGTGCAACCTGATCAATCAACTTACCTTCCAACTACCACAAACTGAACTCATCGATCTCTTTACCTGAGCTTGCGCCAGACATATCTCCCTGACCTTGCAGGTCCAAACTTTCCAAACATTCGATGAGGCATTCACTATGGCACAAAATTTAGAGATTCGAGCCATCAAAGAGAAGAAAATCCAATTACAAAATAAGAATTTAGAATTCAAGTTGACTGAAACCTCTTCTTCTTCCAAACTGCCAACCAATTATTCAAAGGCTAAAGGTACCACTAATGCAGTGGTACTCAAGGCCAGCCCAACTCATCCATCTAATCAAGCTACACCCTCATCTAATCTATCACCCATTCAGGCTTTTCAATTAAGACAAGAGCATTGAAAATATACCCCAATTGGGAAACCTTACTCTTTTGTCTTAGAAAATCTTATCAAAGCTAGCGCCATCACCCTTCCACCCATAAAACCACACACTGGTTTTGACCCTGCTCGCCCCATGCCTGCATGATATAAGGAACAAGATTTCTATAACTATCACTGAGTGAAGGGTCATAGTGACAGTAACTACATCACTTTTAAGAATATTGTCCAAGAAATGCTTGAGAAAGGTGAGTTGACTGTGGATAATCCCAACGCCACCCCAACCAAAATCTACAAATCTTTAAAAAACCATTTCCCAATCATGCCGCTTCATCCAATCAAATAGGTAAGACATCCACTCACAATACCCATACTCGTGAGGTTCATGCGGTCTTTAACGAGGTACCTGTCATGTCTCAATTACCTCACATCCCTTCCATAGAGGAAATCCTCCTTCCATGTCTAAACCAACCGCTACTATTCCTTCACCAATAGAATAACACCCTTCATCTTCTGCATCACCTCCGGAGGAGTCTTCTGTTGAAATTGAGACCATCTCACCCCTAGATTCTCCACTTAGTGAACCTTTACCTACCATACCTCCTCCACCTATAGAGGAACACCATTACCTCCACCCACAAAGGAGAACCTATATGTTCCTCCACTTATTGAGGAAATCCCATCATCTCTTCAACCCCTCATAGACCCGGTGGAGATACCTTTGCCTCTTGGTGAACATTCTCCATCAGCTACCCAACATCCAACAAACCTACTCTTATCTCTCTTACCCACAGAAGCTGAAGCTGGCTGACTCCCCATCTCTAAGATACATTTTACGATAATTCCCATTAGGTCTTCACCAACTCCACCCACAAACCTGTCATTCTCACGTTTGGCCGATCACTTGGATTATGTGCATAGGGCTTTATTATGGTGGCGCCTCTTACTCCCTATCTCAACACAAATGCATAGATCCCTTGATGACACCTCCACTATCTACCCAAACACATTTCCACCCATCAAACCAAATACAACCACTGTTGTCACAACCCCTTCCATGATACTTGTTAGCACTCACACCACACCCTTACCCATAACCCAACCTATATCTAAACCCAAACCCATACCTACAATATTTACCTCCACTAAACCTATTACCACTTTAGGGGTCACCCTAACCACCATCCTTACTCATCCACCTATTAAACTGGATTTAGCTACATCCTCTAATGTTAAAACCACACCTACTCAAACACCCAAACTAAAGAGACAAACTCATCAACCTCATACCCCTACCACACCAATCAAACCTGCATTTTTCCCATTTGCCTTAAGACCTCAACTACCCAACATGGTCAAGCACCCCTCACCCATTCATAGCCCAATAACACAACAACCCATTCCTTCCTCACAAATTTCTAACCTACCCAGGCACACAACATGACTTATACCCACACCTGTACTCTCTTTACCACCAATACCTCTGATACCTTCAGCCATTGCTTCACTATGTATTACACTTCAGTCATTTTCCCTCACACCCCAAGCATGACCTGCATCATCTACCTTTATAGCACCCCCATTATCCCCATGGGTAACTTACCCTCTTCCTCCATCTGCTTTTCCTTCTAGACCTCGTATACCCACATCACCTTTACCCAAGAAGGTGCAACCCAAAAACAAAACCCCACTAACCCACAAAAAGGTAGTCAAAACAACCCCACACCCTCCTACCCATCCATCTCCTGTACCCCTACCCAAATGAACCCGAATGATACCTCAAACCACACCGGCACCTAAACCCATAGCTCAACCTGTTCCTACTCTTCCAAAAATAATTCCTAGACAACCAACCACACCAACATCCAAACCTACATTCACTTCCCATTGTGATCCACTAGCAGGGTCCTCTGCCAAAATTTTAACCAACCTCCTCGAGACTTTTATCATCACATTACAACCACTCCGACCTTACGAAGCCCTCAAAACCAAGCCAAAGGGGTTTGGTGATACCAAAATTTACGCACCAGAGCATGATGTGGAAAACTGCAAGGCCTTGAAAACCATCCTTATCCAATTGTGTTCACCCGAAATCAACTTTGATGATGATGACCTTCTTGACAAGGATCCTACTTCACCAACACCCATTCCCACACTGTGCACTCAACAACAACAACCTCCACCCTCATAGCTCCCACAACCACACACAAAATTTGAAATTAACATGGTTTACATCAGAGAACTTGCTATGCCACCACCCAAATTTCGCTGTGCCCAACTGACCTCACAGGGCTTTTCTCCTCAAGTAGGTTTTTGCCCTTCATGTCATTATACAAGTTACCCTACACCCTCTCCATTTTACAATTTCCCATGAATAAACATGGTACACATCACTACATGTGTGCATAAGGGTAAAGAAAGGGCAAATCACCCACCAACCAATCCTATACCCAACATACCATATACACTCATACCTAAGACAACTATCTGCACCCCCACATACCCCATTTCTAATGGCATCACACATTACACCATGCTCAAATAATTACACCAATCTCCACTCAAAATGTCCTTATATGACCTCATCCAAACCTCAAAATCCCATCGTCAAGCCCTCATGGAGGTTCTTCAATCTATTGAGGTTTCACCCAATGACCCTACACCCGTAGCCTCCATTATCACACCCCATCATGTAGCGTCCCTCACCAAATTAACACCTTCATCCTCACCTCACCTTGTTCACCAAGTGGCCTCCCTCAGCTTCTTAGAGGTAGAGATCATGCCATACCAAATTGATGACCCAGACCCAACCCTATTCATCTCTATACACATTGATGACATATAGGTATGCCATGTGATGATTGATGGAGGCACTAGCATTAACATCATTTCATCCCACGCATTTTCTCAAATGTGCATACCTGACAATTACATGCACATTATCTAGTCATGTTGCATTCATTCAATGATGCTATCACCTCCACACTAGGCACTGTCATCCTTCACGTTCGTGTAGGCCCTCGCACTGTTCTTGAATTGTTTTATGTTTCGAAGGGGTAATTCCAATATAAATTGTTGCTTGGTAGACCCTGGATCTATGTCATGGGTTGTGTTCCCTCCACTTTGCATCATTGTGTAAATTTTGAACACGAATAACACACTTATACTATTCCAGCTGACCCATCACCTTTCAAAACATGCAACATGCTTTACTGACCCAACGATGTACTCATACCAGTCAAGCCGTCTACTTCCGCAACCAATACCACTTCACCTACACCTACACCCACACCTACCAGTACAGTCATTTCTTTCACCGCACATACCTCCTCCATGCCTACCGCTGTTATAACCTCCATGGCTAACCCATTAGCTTCCCAATCCATTAACACCACCTCCGCATTGACCTCTGACACATCATCCATACCAGCTACCCACATACCAACCACTAATCCCTTAGAATGTGTTTTTTAATGCCTCACTCTGGGGGAATACTACCTATATAGTGTCAACACCTTCCTCACACCCTCGATATGATCACCGTATAGGAGAACACCTCCTTTATGGTCCTCCTCATCTTCATACTAGTCTCACATATGGGGTACTTGATACTACCACCTACACACCTAAACCACCATCATAACCCCAGCCATTTTCCGTGGACTTCCAATCACTTACCAATTTCCGTTTCACCCACACCTTCCTGCAGCGCTATGCGTGGAAGGGTTTTGGTTTTTTATTTTATGAGCAAGGCTGCCATACCATTATTCCTTGTACCACCCGTAAACATAATGACCGTAGTGGTATCGGCTTCTCTGAACCTCCTACAAAACATGCCCACATTGAACTCATTTTAGACCCTAGCCCTTCTCCACCTTCATCACCACCCTCACTGACAGAGTCGATGGATCCTGAATCTATCCCTCCTAATTTTTTTTTTCCTAAACACCATTTCCTTGGGGCCTTTGACTTATCAATACGAAGGTGAGGCCCCTTCCACTCTCCCACTCCTGTATCCTAAGATGATCGACAATGAAACACCTATCGATAATGTTGTTCAATTTCAGGATGATGAATCCATACTCACATAGCTTGGTGCAGAAGACTCATATATTCATCATTCGTTACCCTCTGAAATGTAAAGTATGTTGAATGAATCAACTATTCAGATCAACATCCATACTCAGGATGACCCACACATCCTGAAGATTAAACAATCTTTAGATGTTGTTGAACAGGAAGCCATCACTTCCTTTCTTCGAGCTCATAACCATGCTTTTGCTTGGTCTTACATAGACATGCCCAGTATTGACCCCACCATAGTGGTCCACAATATCGTAACCATTCTCAATGCCAAACCTATCAAACAAAAGCTGAGGAAAATGCACCCTCACATTTCTCTTCTCGTCAAAGAAGAACTTCAACATCTTCTTTCTGCTTCCTTCATCTTACCCATTGATTATCCTCGTTGGATTTCTAGCATTGTCCCTGTTACTAAAGCAACATGGGGACTCCACATTTACACAGACTTCCAAGACCTCAACCTCGCCTGCCCAAAATATGACTTTCCCTTGCCCGATATTGATCAACTAGTTGACCTTACCACGGGTCACGAGATGCTCTCACTCATGGATTGTTTCTCGGGTTATAACCAAATTTTGCTTGCCCCAGAATATCAGCACAAGACCGTATTCATTGCCCCTTAGGGAACCTTTTGCTATCGAGTCATGCCTTTTGGCCTTAAAAATGCTAGCGCTACATATCAGTGTGCTATGACTTACATATTCCATGATATCATGGATTGCATATTGGAAGATTATGTGGATGATATCTTAGCTAAATCTAAATGCTGCATCAAGCACCTCACTGTCCTCAAAAGCATCTTTCATTGCCTCATTAAATATTACGTTTGCCTTCAACCTAAAAAGTGCGTCTTCGCAGTTCTATCAGGAAAAATCCTAATATTTATTATTTCCCTCCATGTTATAGAAGTTGACACTGCTAAATATAAGGCCATTCTGGAAATTCCTCCACCCACAAACCTCAAACAACTCATAGCCTGCAAGGTAAATTACAATCCATTTGCTGTTTCATTTCACAATTATCAGATCAGTGTTAACCAATTCATCATCTGCTTAGGAAGGATGTCTCCTTTAAATGGGATGATGATTGTCACAAAAATTTTAAGGCCCTAAAACAATACCTTCTCTAACCACCCGTAATCATTCCACCAAAAGACGATCAACCATTTTACCTATACATATCATCTACCGATTGATCCTTGGGAGCCATGCTCGCTCATCATGATGAACAACATAGGGAGCAGGCAGTTTATTATGTAAGCCATGCTCTTTTAGACTATGAAACCTGATACAAGCACCAAGAAAATCTTTTCTTAGCCTTAGTTTTTGTTGCCACCAAACTCCGCCATTACCTACTCAACCAGAAAACCTATGTTGTGACCAACACCGACCCTTTACACTTCATTTACACCAAACCCTATCAAAATCAATGCACCACATGATGGCTTATGCTTTTAGCTGATCTTGACCTTGAATTCATTCACCAAAAGTCCTTTAAGGTCTAGGCTATCACTGACCAACTTACTGACGCACCTATTGTCGGGGACCAACCCTCTAATTTTGACTTTCTCGATGAATCCATCGCTACCCTTTCCCTAGATGAACCCGCTTACCAAATGACACTATTCTTCGATGGTTCCAAGTGTCAGCATGGGGGTGGAGCTGGTGTTATCCTCGTCCCTATGGATGGAGAACCCATGCCTTTTTCTTTCAAACTAGACTTTGAATGCACCAACAATATTGCCGAGTACGAAGCACTCGTACTAGGTCTCCACACCACCTATGCCCTCAATGTCAAATCAATCAACATATTTGGTGATTCTCAAATGGTCATAAACCAAGTCAATGGTATGTACTAATGTTGTAACGAGATACTTGAAAATTATAAACATCATGTAGACATAATTTTGACCACCTTTGATCGTTACACCCTTCAAACCATCCCACTGTGAACCAACAAATTTACAGACACCATGGCCTGCTTAGCTTCCGAAATACCCTGCTTCCCCTACCGATTCCAAAATATTTGTCACTGTAAAATGCCTCCATTCGCCTTCTTATTTACCTCATGATGTTTACTCAATCGGAACTGAACACCCCTAACCTGAGTGACCTTCGGTATAAACAATACTCTGACTACCTTTCCCTCTCCATCTTACCTCCTAATCTCACCCGTTAATAGACAATTGCGCCTTCTTTAAGAAGGTCTCCCATTTCATTATCCTGGGGGGACTCCTCTATAAGCACATGGCTTTGATGGTATTCTCTTATGATGCCTCACAAGTTCTGAAATCCCTTATACCATCAAGGAGGTTCATGATGGCATATGTGGAGGTCACTTTAGTGGCCTTGTTGTTGCTAAGCGTATTCTTTGCTTAGGCTATTACTCGCTGACCGACCCTTAACCATGATTGTTGCGACTATGTCAAATATTGCGTGAAATTTCAATAACATTCCAACCTTCATCATACACCTATTCATTCCTTATACGTTGATTCGTGACCTTTGGCCCTTCTCTCAATGGGGTTTGGATCTTGTTGGAGAAATCAATTCTCATTCTTCCCAATGCCATCAATGGATCATAACCGACTACCTGAATACTACACAAAATGGATGGAATCCATACCGCTCATCTCCATGAAAGCTGAGAAAATATGTGAGTTCATTAACCATCACATCATTTGTCACTTTGGTGTCCCTCATCGCCTCATCACTGACAATGGAAAACAATTTAAAAACAAAACATTGCAAAAAAAATTGCGACGCCTTCGGCATTCAGCTTAGTTTCTCCTCACCATATTACCCACAAACCAATGGCCAAGCCAAATCCACTAACAAAACCCTCAATAAAATTCTCATGAAAGTGGTTGACGATACTAAGAAGGATTGGCATACACACATTCCTTTTTCTCTATGAGCATACCGCACTCGTATTCACACTTCCACTGCGGCTACACCCTTTTCACTGGTCTACGGTACCGAGGTTGTTCTGCCTCTCGAAGTCCAGATCCCCTCACTTTGCATTTCTCTCCATGACATGCTTACTAATGATGACTTTCGTCAGAACCGCTTAACACAACTAGAGTTATTAGACGAACATCGTCTTAATGCTCTGGATCACCTTCAAGTTTATCAATAACGTATCAAACGTGCTTATGAAAAACGTGTTCATGAATGAACCTTCCAAGTTGGCGACCTTATTTTGAAAAAAAATCAACACGTAACCAAATCAGAAAAAAGTAAACAAGGAAAATTCACTCCTAATTGGCTTGGACCATACATCGTAACTCATACCTATGGATCGGGTGCCTATCGTTTGTCCTCACTTGAGGGTAAACCCAAACCTGAGCCCCTTAACGCATTACATGTTTGACCATTCTATTGTTGACTCGTTGTCCTACCTCACCCTGTGTCTCTTTACAGGCTCATCCCTTGAGCGCTATCCACTCCATCCATCTCCCTAACGATTAAACAAGAATCATGTGATTACCCGTCACCCTTTTGCCTTATCTTAAATATATGCACCATGGCTCTGCAAATGACATGATTCTCATGGATACTTTTCATCTTCTTTTATATGAGATCCCATGGTCATTCACCCTTTCCTTCTCAACAAGAACCAAATGCTTCGTTATAGTTTCTTCCATGACTTAAAATCCAAAAAAAAAAAAAAAAATATGAATCCCTCATAAGGACATCTTCCAATATAAGGGATCAACTCCTTGAGTCAAACTTCTAATATAAAAGATGAATCCCTCAAAAGGACATCTTCTACCGAATTTAATTGTCACTATGAGTAGACTACTCCCTCAAAGGACAACTATAAAAAGATCACAACTCTCTACATAGTCTTTCCAAAAAGAGGACTATTTTCTCACAAATCAAAATTCAAAAGCTTCCCACATCAATCAGCTTCACGAAGACCTCAAGGTAGTATTATATTCATCCCATATAGAATTCCCGCATCGATCAGTTTATCTCAAAAAGAAAAAGAAAAAGAAAAACAAGATTTTTCGTCATGGACTTGCCTATTGTGATCTTGGCTCTATTGCCCACAACATTCCTTTTCCCATTTTTTGACCCAACTACGTTCACCTCCTCGTCCGTTGTCTCTTCACCTCATACTGCCTCAAGGGACCTACTGCACATACAACATTTGGTGATTCTGTGACTATTCTTCACCTTTAGAATAATCAATCATGCAATGTCTTTGGGGTCTTACGTTCATTAGCCTATCTATGTAGATGTGTTTCATACATGTTTTGATCCTTTCCAATCGGGTGGCTTTCTCTACCCCCTCTTATATTTTCTCTTCTTCATTACCTTTTTATCTTCTTATATAGGACTGGGGCCTCGACACCTATCTTTTGAGATTTTCTTCTCCCACCTCAATCCACCTAAAATCACCTTTACCTATCTACCTATTCTCAACCCCACCATCAATTCCCTCAACCTAATTATACCTATGACCTCAGAATCAACACTACCTATCGACCTAAAATCACCCATACCTATCTACCTATATTCCACCTCACCTAATCGACCTTGACCTCATCATACTTACGACCTCGAATCCAACCTAACTATCGACCTCACTACCTATTCTTCGATCTTCTCATATTATTTCCTAGCTTATAGGAGAGCTACATCGGTCTGAGGTCCCTTTTCACTGGGACTATGTAGGCAACACTTCCTAGGGCATGGGGCCTTGGAAGGTTAGCTCAGACCACTTTTTACCCTAACCATTTTCCCCACCTTTACCTGATTTCCTGTTCATATCAAAAACCTCGACATCTATACCATATACCACATGACTTTTACCACTTATATTATTTCACATTTTCATACATAACCAACATTTTCCACACTTTACACTATCTCATGCATTTATATTTCCATTTTTTATCAAAATACTGAAATGAACATCCATGCCTAAAACCAACCTAACTCAACCATGCCTAAAACCAACCTGACTCAATCCATGCCTATATCAGCCTGACTCAACCATGGCTATCACTTGACTTGATCCATGCCTATCACCTGACTTGATCCTTGCCTATACCGACTTGACTCAATCCATGCCTACACCGACCTTCGATCCATGCCTAAACCAACCTGACTCAATCCATGCCTAAACCAACCTGACTCGATCCATGCCTATCACCTGACTCGATCCATGCCTAACCAACCTGACTCGATCCATGCCTACACCGACCTGACTCGATCCATGCCTAAACCAACCTGATTCAATCCATGCCTAAACTGACCTGACTCAATCCATGCCTATCACCTGACTCGATCCATGCCTATGACCTGACTCTATCATGCCTAGCTCATCTATTTTTCCATCCATATCATAATAAAGTAAAACTCATACACATCACAACAACCTCACTTGAATATCATCTATCTCCTCATATATACATGTGTGTATCAATACAATGTACACCCATATCACATAATTGTGTATCTCCAAAATAATAATCATCGGCTCACAAGCCGCTATCGAATACAAATATCTTCGGCACGTAGGCCTGTCTCATATATAATACATATAAAAAATGACTCGGCATGCAGGCCGGTCCACAACAGGTCATTGTGTCTCTCCCAACCCCTCTACTGCACCTGTCTAAGGGCCGAAACCTATATCACCTCGGAGCTAGTGGCCTCTCAGGAGCTAGCTCTCAATGCTACCACTAGTGACCTCAGCATCTGATGCTGACCCCCGTGCACTGATAGATGCCCCCTTTTCTCTCGACACTTTGGGGCTCACCAGCCACCTATGCTCCTCAGCACTATATGTGCCTAAAGACTATGCTCTACTCACTTGAGACTGTCTGTGGTGGGTCTCATCTAGCACGGAATCTACTAAATGATCTAGCTCAAGATCCGTACCTCTCCTAGGGCATCACTGTACCTGACGCTCTCGCCTCTCTACATATATCTGGGTAGCTCTGGCCTGCGTCGGTACCTATACCTATGGGACCCCTACCTCCCAGCTATCCCTGCACTTAGCCCTGCATCTAGTGCTAGAGCCTGACCACTGGACCTATATGCCTACTGTCACCCCGCATCATCTGTGCAACGGTCCATGGTAGCTCCTCCTCCTCCCCTGTCGACTAATTCTGGACTAGGGGTGGAGACAAAGTTCTCTCCACCTCATCTCTCCTATACTATGGCCAAGGGCGGGGGCACATCCTGCACTAAACCAAACTGTCGCCTACACTCGGTCGATAGGTATCATCTCATACTGCCTTGGCATCGGTGTTCCTCTATCCACCTTTGTAACTGTAGTCTCCGTCTAGCTCTGCATGCATCCTCGTTGTAAGAGGGATAGGTCACATAGGGTCTCCAGATTATATCCACACTTGGATAGAGCTCTCTAGTCTCTGTCTATAATATGCTACGTCTTTAGTGTAGCAACATGGGCTCTCTGTACACCTGTACCCTCCGACACCCATCACCTGATAACCAACTTGAATGAGTCCCCACTCAAAGTAGCCATCTACCCGAGGCAGGCCTATCGGTCGCACATGCACAATGTGCTCATAGGCCCAAGTCTAGCTGCAGAAGAAAAATGGTAGCATAGGCTCGTAGTCTCCACAATCGCCCGTAGGCCCACAATTCTCTATACATACCTGCAACCAAAAAAGCCGGTGCCCATGCAAAATTGGTATGATCAATCATCATGTCCCAAAGGACACCCATCAACGACCGTGGGAACCTCCGCACCCTCTAAATGGGTAGTAATGCATAGCACCTTAGGTCACCTCCATCATCAACACTGTGCAACCTCAGGGAACTCAGGATGGTACAGCATAAACCAATCTCAAACTAACATCTAACTTGGCGCTACGGGTAGCACAACTCACCTGCTCTCCCACTCTCCAAACACCTCATCTATACACCTCACTGTAACCTCAAATGTCACTAAGTAGCTCCATGGTCTCCATCTAATTGTATGCCTCGAAATCCTATATATGATCCTCTCAGGTTGATGGTCATCTCCCCTGTCGGTAAGTAGAAAGGTGTTGGTCACAGAATCCCATCTCTGTGATGAGTGTGACCATCAAACTCTGCTCTCTCACAACCCACCCATAACAGTGGATCCCAATCAGGCTGACATCATCAATGTGACTCCAACTCCTCGAAAGTTACCTGTCCATGTAGCTCTAGTAATATGCAACGGCACCCGGGCCCTCATCCGTAGCTCATCCTGGGCCTGCATCCCACGAAAGTAATATATTAGTCCACCTTCACCAAGCTTACCTGTATTTAACCCCACGATTCTGACCTAGATCTCTGATATCTCCACAATCGCCCGTAGGCCCACAACTCTCTATATACCTGCACCAAGCAAAGTCGGTGCCCATGTGAACCATTGGTATCGATCAATCATCATGTCCCATGGAGGACACCCATCAGCAACCATGTGAGAATCTCCCACCCTCTGAATCTGGTAATGCATAGCACCTTGATCACCTCCATCATCAACAATGTCAACCTCATCTCCTCTAGGATGAGGTAGCTATACAACGCTCTCGGTAACTCAGGCCGATGCACTATGGTAGCACGTTAACTCCGCCACACCCTCACCAAAACCTGGGTGCTAGTAGCTCCTCGGACACCTCTGAAGAGATGGAATAAACCTGGGCCCCCCAATATGGTAGCCGTCGCAGGATCCTGTAGACGTCCTCTAGGGTGATCGTCATCTCACCCGTCGATTAAATGGAAGGTGTTGGTCACCGAGTCCCATCTATCGATGAGGGCAACCATAAGACTCACCTCCTAGACTACATGCCAGTAACACCACATCACCTATCAATCCCACATCATGCCACATGTTGCCACTCCACCTGTTTCGTGATCACCCATACTAGTAATAATAAGGGCACACCGGGCCCTCATCCACAGCTCGTCTCGAGCTTGCATCCCACAAAAGCAATATATTAGTCCACCTTCCCAACTTACCTTATTTTACCCCACATTCTGACCTAATCTCTTTCCCCACCCCCATCCCGTTGGCCTTGTCGCTAATCCAACCTACCCAAACCCATCCACCTAAACCTATCTACCCTAACCCATCTCCCCTACGTATCTACCCTAACCCTCACCCACACCTACCCAAACCCATCCACCCAAACCTATCTAACCTGACCCTCACCCAAACCTACCCAACCCCATCCACCCAAACCTATCTACCTGAACCCACCTACCCAAACCCATCCACCCATCTACCCTACCTATCTACCCTAACCCTCACCCACACCTACCCAAACCCATCTACCCTACCTATCTACCCTAACCCTCACCCACACCTACCCACACCCATCCACCAGAAACTATCTACCCTACCCTCACCCAAAACCACCCTCAACCCTTACCCACCTACCCTACTTTCTCACCCTCAACCCTTCCCCTCTCACCTAACTTCTTTCCCACCCTACCCTAATTTCTTAAAACCCTTCCCCTCTCACCTAACTTCTTTCCCACCATACCCTTACTCTCTTCCCTTTTTTATCGCAATTTACACTTAGGATTAACCAACCCCGGTTATCCCCTGACTGACCACGGTCTCCCTTTAACTGGCACCGGTCACTGTTCTTGTGACCGGCACTGGTCACTACCCACCGGCGTCAACCACAAGTCAACCGATGTCGGTCACTGTCATGTGCCACCCACCCCAACTTTCCAACCTTACTTTTTCCCTTCCTAGACATTCTACCCACCCAAATCCTACTTTACACCCTTAATTATTCCTACATTACCCTTTTGCACTAACCCCTACCCTTCACTATTACCTTTTCCCTCTCTTTTTCCCATTTTGAAATTCTTTCCCCCCAAACCCCCCCATTTTAAAATATTTTCTACATTTTGCATCAAATTCACCAAACAATCAATCAAAAGGTTCGCCTCCTCCCTGATCCTGCTGCTGCCATCATGGTGGAACCTCTGGCCTCCGCGCTGCTCCTCCTGATCCCTCTTTGGCCTTTGCCATCCTCAAATGACCTCCAAATCTCTCCACTAATCACCTCGCTCGATCTGATCTCGTGGCCCCACCTCTCACTCAACCAATCTCACCTATGTGGCTCACCAACCAAGCTCTCTTCCGTACTCTTTTGTCCTCTTCCTCTTTTCTCTCTTCTTGTCCTTTTCTCCTTTTCTAAATGCACAAATGACTTTCTAAAACACGGGTTTTTCCACTTTTTATACCCTACCCGACTCAACCGACGTTGGTTAACCCTTGACTGCTACCGGTCTGATGCCCTAGACTACCATTGTAGGTTCATCTCCACCGTCATCAGTTCATCCTGACCATTTTCGGTTACCCTGCCTACTCATTTCCCTCACATTGACCTCATTTTCCTTACCTCCCTTTTCTTTTTGCCTTCCATACACCTACCTGGACCACTTTACCTTCACTTCTGGCCCTCCACCTTCTTCAACCTCACCGCGTTTGTTGTTGAAGCCTCCTTATTTTACCCCTACCTCGGCCTTACCCGTGCCGTGATCTCGATATTTGGACTTGGACCATTGCTAGTGACCTTTTTACCTCATGTGTTCACTATACCTTGCGGCACTGTTACTTGTGTTGTTTGACCTAATGACTTTACCTAGCCTATTGCCATGACCGTTTATCCTGACCCTACCTTTGGTGTACTGAAACATACCTACACGTTCCTACACCTAACCTACATTGTGTTTCCTGACCTTATCCTATACCTTGGATACCGGATTCACTTCACCCTTGTTTGGATAAACCTATCGACCTTAGACTATGGGGAGTTTCCCTGCTCTTCAACCCAAGTAGCGTGCTGCAGTTTATAGGTGTGTGTGCATTTGACTGTTGCTACTTTTGACCCTGACCCATTACCTAGATCACCTGAGTAGACCTTTCACCCTCTTCCCCTACACCCACTTACCTTTTCCTCACATTTACCTTTTATCAAACCACTCACCACTTTATCATGTCTGCCTCGTCAGTTCCTAGTTTGAGGGGGATCACCTTCACCCTCACATGGGCCAACCACATCTTATTTTTGTTAGCATCGCTTACCAATACAAGCTACACAACGAAAAGGGGAAAAATGTAGACATTAAAATTAGGTCATACTCCCCCTTCGTCCCTCGACATATAAGCCCCCCTTTATTACATCTACCTAGCCATGACCCCCTTCACCCTACTAATATTAATTTAATTAAATTAATGCTTTATCCTCACTATATTTATTATTTAAATATCTTATTTGAATAATATCTACACATATAGTTCACTTAGACACCTCACCAAGCTAACTCAACCTAAGACCTATTCTTAGCAATTTACCATAACTAACTAAGACTTACCCAAACCCTAAAAATCAATGCCTACACTCCCTATAACCACATTCCCGCATGCTCACAGGAAGTTCCCAGTCTAATCCTTGGGATAACGACACAAGATCTGAGAAAATCAGGAGGATCTCCCTAAGTTTAGTAAACCTAGAAAATCTCGCCTTGACCAACGTCGGTTTCCCCTAACTGTCACCGGTTAAGCTGGACCGCCGTTAGTTACCCCTTTTATCCCCTAAACAACCTTATTCTCCATGGTTGGAAAACTTTGGGAGAAAGGTGGACGAGCAAGAATGAAATCTCAAAGAGATAACGCATCTTCAGAGAGCCAATTCCAGCAAGAGCTAACATCCAAGGAAGGAGATTGAGGATCTTACTCCTACATAGCCTTCCCAACCACATTCTGATCTATCCAAAGCAAAAGAAGAGTGTGCATGCAACCCATGCAGAAGCCTTTTTTCAGTTGGTGATCACTTGCAGCCTTCAAACCCATCATCAGCCCCTCCATCCTTCACACATAGACTTTCAGAAATGAAATCCAAGTAAGTGCAACATCATACTTTCCTGGTTATTTCATTTTATCATTATTTTATCATCCATTGTTCATCTTACTCCCTATTGACCATCTCCAACAATTTTTACCTCCATAGACCCATCAAAACCTCACAAAAACCTATTCCAGTCACCCAATACCTCGTCTCGACCAACCAAATCCTTTGTGCTATCACAAAGGAGACCAAAACCCTGTTTTGTGACATTTCTAGATCTCACAGTAACTGGTGCCGATTATACCTAATCGTGGTTGGTCACCCCTAACCGACGCCGGTCTCTGTGTTTGCCCACACAGCCTTAGACAGAGACCTATCCACCTAATTTTACCTCGCCCTCACTCACTTGTGACCTATCCGAGACCTTTATTAGACTTGCAGAACCCATAACCAACCATTTGACTCGTGGATTCTATTCTAGCTTAGCCTGTTAGATTATATCTATTTTCTTAATTGTGTTTTTAAGTGAGATACCTAAATCATTTCAAAATAACAATAGGATTTACCTTGGTTTCAACATTAATTTGTTTAAAATAGTGGACTGGCAGCCATCTAGGAAGTATCACGCTTCCCGGATCTAGCTCATGCTAGGCAGTTCACTGCCCATATTGTTTAATTCTTTATAGTGGTCTTGCTTTCATTACAGGTAGTTCCTCCTAGCCAAAAGGAAGCTCTCATAGTTAGTTGTGGATTCAGAAGTCATACGTGCGCAACAACCCATCAACCGACATTTGAACAGGTATTCCTCCTATGCCCGTTACCATATTTGTTTCGTCAACAATTCAAAGAAACAATCTAAGAAAAAGGTGAAACACTGAGGTTGTTTTCAAATGAGATTCATTTTCTCATTGAAAAATGCAGTCCATCAATTGGTCATAGACTTGGTGTTTAGCAATATGCATTGATTTTCAAATCCGTTACAGTCTAATTCACATAATGTTTGTTGGAGGTTTGCATTAGTATATTTTCAAAAAATCATTTTTCTGAGCTTGACATCTATACAGATTCATAAGGAATCAATTGCAATGATTCTCCTTGATCCTCATGTTCTGCTTCATAGATATTTTTAATTGACAGTGTGAATCTCAAATTATTATTGAAGGCTACGTTTTTTTTAAATCGTAGCAAGAAAAGTGCTATTAAGTAGAGTAAAAATTTTAGTAGCTTGGTACTTGTTTAAAAGTGGAATAAGGAGAGAGATCCAGTGTTTGCCACGAATGTGCATAGTGGTGTTTTACGTCGACTTAATTGCTCTCAAGTTGTATTGAAGAATCAAATCGTCAACACTGTGACTTGTGTCTATTTTATTCCTCATGAGTCTAGTCTCTTGTCGACAATGTACTCAGATGACCCTACAAAAAGTGAATGTAGTGTTGTTTTATTCCTTCTAGTCTTCTTAGTCATTCAGATCTACACATGTATCACTAAATTTAATGATTAGAATGAGTAATGTATTATCTACACATGCATTCGAATCAAATCATCCAACATTCAATTACATAAAAATATGCCAGTCTTATCTATTTAGAGATGTGTTCACCTTGCATGATCACAAACAAAAGTGATCCCAACTTGCTCACTATCCATTCTTAGTGTACTACATGGACCTTCCGTCTCACACGTATATCTATTGGGTAAACGTTTCATTGTCTTTTATTTTGTTTCTAGCTCCCAAGTTAAGTATTTTATTTTATTCCACGTTTTCAGATTTTTTTGGTGTCTAAGTTCTAGTTAAAAAAAGGGAGAAATATTGTGTTTTAAGTTTATAGTTCGAGTTTAGATATAAATCCAATTTTTGGTATTAGTAATAAGTAAGAAAGTTCACTATAGACACAAAAAGGGTCATGATTGTGTCAAATATAGTGTTTAATTATTTTAGAGTGCTTATAAATGTCGGTCAAGGTATCTTATTACACCTGTTCAATAAATGGTGACTAAAAAGTCAAATTTATAGTTGAATATGTTTATTTTGTTTGTATGGTCAAAGTCATTTTCATATAAAAAGTAATCTCATTTTGTTACTTTTTAATTTTTTAGTCAACTCTTCTCATCCAAGTCAAAAGCGTTGTTTTCAAATTTGTAAATTGTCATCAAAAGTCATATCATTGTAAAAATTTTGAATAAAAAAATTCTATACGGAAGCATTTTTGGTGTTACCCGACGTCCAACAAAATAAAGTGATTCACATTGTGGGAGGGAAGAATAAGCTCAAAGTGGAAACAAATGAGCTTTATGTTTACATCTTGATGAGTTAGCAGAAAGTTATTAGAGGATGGAGGCGCCAGAGGATGGAGGAAAACAAATGACCTCTCATCAGTCACCAACGACGGGGCCACACAGAGCTGTGGTGACATATATATAGTGAGAGTATATGATTTTCAGTGTGGTTTCATGTACTTCATTTTTTATGATTTGTAATTTTCAATAAGTAGAAATTTCACATTGAGGGGGAAACATGATTCAATGTTCAATTTCTAGTTTTTTAGTTGTGTATGTGTTATTCCTACATAAATTCCCCAATGCAAAAACATAGTGAAGAACAGATAGCATAGTGAAATGAAGCATCATGAGTCTTGATGAGGTAAATGTTGATGCATAATCACAACACCCCTGAATGTCTGCAACTCGATGGGTTGAAACTCATGGTGTTATTGCATAACATGGAGCTTTTCCCAAAGTGTGGGACTTGACAATCAGGAAAGCTCTCTGGATGAAGGCCGGTTCGTATTCCTCTATTCAGATGCACATATTTAAATTGTAGAGGATCTACTCTAAAACCTACTCTAACTTGCAAAGGAGACAGGGTTAAGAAGATGCAAGAAAATAAACCTAAACTAACAAAGGTGATGCACCAAAGCAATGTTGAACACTTTGCTTTCCATTAAACACAAACCGTAAAAAATGTAATACAAACACCATGCATAAATAAAAAAGATTGCAATGAGATATCAGGAAGATAAAATGAACATAAGAGGGGGTTGAAATCATCCACAAACATATTTTATTGCTCCAATAATTTGATATAGTCCACTACAATGGCCAAGAGGCACAACCTTCCGTTACAGATAGAAGAAATGCTAAATCTAGCTTCAACAACACCAAAATCGCATTGAATTTTCCTGCAACAATGATGGGTTCTACTACAAAACCCATGCCTCCATATGTTGTTCCTTGTTGGGAAAGAAAGGAAACCCATACCTCATAATTTTGGTAGGTGAGAAGCCTGACACCCTAAAAAATGGTAGACTGTATTTCTTCATTTTCGGAGTCTGAAATGCATGAAACCTCTGAAATCTTGAAATTCAGACTTTCAGAAATTTTGGTTTCACAAATCAAGCTACTATTCACTGCTCAAAATGGTCTGAGAGTTCTGCAAGTCTGAAACCTGAAAGTCCTAAATTTCAGACTTTCAAAATTCATAATTTCAGACATTGAGTCTTGTTTTTTATGTTTTAGAGCTTGAGACTTCCAAAATCTCAAAAACCTAAATCCTGAAACCTGAAACCCGAAATTGTGAAACCCAAAATCCCAAAACTCGATATCCTGAAATCTTGAAACCTGAAATCTTAAAACAAGAAATCCTAAAATCCAAAATCCCAAAATTCCAAAATCTCGAAACACAAAATCCCAAAATCTCAAAACCTAAAACCAGAAATCTTAAAACCTGAAATATTGAAATCCGAGATCTAAAATCCCAAAATCTTAAAACCTGAAATCCCGACATCCCAAAATCCTAAAATCTGAAATCTCAAAATCCCGAAATCCTTAAACCCGAAATCCCGAAATCACAAAACTCAAAATCCTCAAATGCTGAAACCTGAAATCTTGAAATCCTAAAACCTGAAATCTAAATTTCAAAAAACTAAAAAATACCATTTTAAAGATTAGCCCCCGATCTATCAACTAGTGAAATTTGGACCTATTTTGAGCAAGTTAATCCCCTAAAAATAGATTTTAGAGTTAAACCTTGGAGGTGAAAAGTCTGAAATTAGAGAACTTGCATTTTCTTTATTCACCCAACTCTAAAATGCAATCCTCCATGACTGAAACAACCCCGTTTTTACAGCATATAAGGTCATGTTTGTATATTTTTCCTATGACGCAAAATTGGATAACAATTTGGTGACTCATGGGATCACCTGGGTACTAGGTGAAAGATCAGTTTCCTTGAAGTATCCATTGGGCATGAAGTCATGAATGATAGCTTGATACTAATGTTTTTCTTGAAACTTGAACCCGACTGCTTGCACTTGGTGATCCTATACCTACCTCACTTCTCGCACTCTAAATTTTCATAGGAAAATCTTGAAGATGAGATTTCTAAGAGTAGAAAATTATGTTGACCTAGAGCATCCACCTTCTTCTTGAATGGATTGTTACATCATTCACCTGGAGGCACACTGACTGCATAGTGATACAACCCTGGGAGCAACAAAAACCTATTCTAAAGCACTTAGGAAAATTGAAACCTAAGCTATAACAAGACAATATGAATATGCACTTAGAGGAATTGAAAATCCTTAGCCTAATATTTACAAGGGTGAAACCTTTTACCTTTTAAGTAGCAATGTTTAAGATAGATTCCATTAACCTATAATCAGGAAGTTCTTCTCCATCCAATGTAGACAATTGGAAGGCATTGCTACTTCTTATATCCTGTCGACCATGTAGGGGCCACTCCAAATGGCATCAAACTTGGAATGCCTTCCTAGTTTTGCCCGATATCCGCATCCCACTTTCAGAACTAGAGTCCTCCTTCCTGGAAGGTCCATTGCTCTTGCTTTCTTATCAAACCATATTTTTACTAAGGCCTGATCTTTCTCAATTGTTTGAACTGCATGTTCTCTGATTTCTTCTAATTCCATCAACTCTACATACCTGGCCTCCATTGGTTCAAACTCAGCCAACTCCAACTGTTTCATGAACTCCAATGCAGGCAGTTCTAATGATATAGGTAATACTGCCTCCTTCCCATAGATCTAGTTTGTAAGGGGAATTACCTGTAGACCTTTTTGGTGTTATTCTTGTTAGCCCATAATGCTGATTTTAGCTTGGTATGCCATGTTCTTTGATTTTCATCCAGAGTCCTTCTGACGATTCTTAGCAAATTATTATGTTCGTTGGACTCTGCCTATCTAATTACCTTGTGGGTAATAGATTGGAAGAGGTGCTCAAGTAGATTCCATTCTTGACATCCTATTCTGTAATCTTAGAACCTATGAATGCCAATGCATTGTCTGATATGATAGTGGCCCGTACTCCAAACCTAGTCACTATTCCTTCATAGAAGTCTAATATGCTAGACGCATTGGCTTGTTTGAGCGCTACCCCCTTGGTCCATTTGGTGAAATAGTCTCTTGCTATAAGAATCCACTTGTGACCCTAGCTTGATTTTGGATTAATGACCCTAATGAAGTCCTATCCCCATTACATGAATGGTTGTTTAACTAAAATTCGGTACAATGGAAGCGCTACTAAATTTTCTTTACTTGTGAAGAACACACATTTTTTGCACCTTTTTATCCATGTGTAGCAGTCACTAAACATCATGGCCCAATAATAACCCACATTCATTATCTTGAGAGCTATTACCCATGGTGAAAATTGACCTCCAACCTCTCCATTGTGGAAGTCCTGTAACACATTTTCAATCTGACATGTTCTAATACATCTCAGTAGAACGCCATTGATGTATTTCTTGAATAAGACACGATCAACAAGCACCTATGGAATGGCTTGTAATTTGAAGTATCTCCTCTTTGCTTTGCTCATTTCTAGAGGGCATATGTCTATTTATAGGTAGTGTATCATATTTTGAGTCCAAAAAGGGATAAGCACCTTATATTTTGTTTGTTCTTGACTATCTTGTACTACTAAAACAACTCGATTTTCATTGCTTGCATCAACCCATTGACTTGAGGCTCTCTGTTCACATAGTCCCTTTCCACAGAATAGATTAGTGACCTTAATTTCAATGTCATATTCCATTGCACAAGTAATCCATCCTACACATTTCACGTTCAAATATTTTTTCAAAAGGAAGTCCTTGACTCCCGTATGAGAAACTAGAAATTGGATCTTGTTATTTGAAACTAGGTGCTTGAACTTATTTAAAATTATGATCACTGCAAGGACATGTTTCTCAATGAAGGAGTATCTCATTTCATAGTCCTCCAGACTTTGGCTGAAGAAGGAAAATGGTTGTTAAAATCCCTCTTTGTTTTGTTGCACTAGGATTGCAGAAATTGTGTTCCCACCACCAAAGGCATAAAGCATGAAGTCCTTGGAGAATTCTGGATTGACGAGAGTTGGAACTTGGGATATGGCATCTTTGATGGCCTCAAATTTTTATCCCCCCTTAACTATCCACCTAAATTCCATGATCTTCTTTAACATCAGTGTTATTTTCTTCACAAGAGTAGAAAAATTTGGCACAAACCTACAAACAAAATTGATTCTTCCTAGAAAGCTCTAAAAATCCTTCTTATGAGTTAGCAAGGGAAATGCTCAAATTGCTTCAACTCTTTCTAGGTTGATTGTCAATCCTTCCTTTGACACAGTAATGCCTAGGAGCTTGCCTTCATGAGACATAAATATGCTTGTTTTTGGTTTTAATGGTAGCCAAAATCTCCTACATCTTTGAAATACGTGTCTTAGATGAAGAAGGTGATCCACTACATTTTTGGAGAACACAGTGATATCATCAAGATATATCAATACTATTTTGTTGATCAACCCCATAAATGTCATGTCCATCTCTCTTTGGAAAGTGGCTCTGGCATTAGACAATCCAAATGGCATCTTCCTGTTGGCATAGGTGCTCCACTTAGTGGTGAAAGTTGTTTTGGTTGTCTTCTTTTACCATTATCTAATTATACCTTGAGTAGCCATCGAGGAGGGAAAATCTTTCTGAGCCGAATACCACTTGCAATATTTTTTCCATTGAAGGGAGTGGATAGTTGTATTTGAGAGATTCCCTTTTCAGGTCTCGTAATTCCACGCGCAAACTGATTTCCCTGTTCTTCTTCCTGACTAGAACCAAGTTGGCAACCCATCTTGAGTGCTTGATTGGAAATATAATTCTTGCCTCTATTAGCTTTTTTAGTTGTTTCTTCATAAGAGGCTCAATGTGTGGGTTGACTGGTCTTTGGTTCTACCTGATGGGCTTAGCATCTGGATCCAGTTCTATGGTATGTTGTGCCAGCTTCAGATTGAATCCTCACAGGTCCTCATAACTCCAAGTGAAGACATCTGGAAACTCTTGGAAAACTTGTGTGAAATCATATCTCTCTTGTTCAGTGGTCACCTTGCAAATTTAGAGTGTCTTTCCTTACCCAATAAAATAGGTTCTTAATCCTCTCCTTTGACCCATATGTTGGCTTTCTCTTTACGAAACTGGTCATCAAGATTGAAGATAAAATCCAATGTTACCAAACCCTTTGGAAGATTGTTTGTCCGTAGCTGCACTACTTGGTCCTCGTACTACTACTCTAATTTTTCTTGATTCCTAGATGAGAATGCAACCTCTTCTTACAAGAAATAGATGATCTATTGATCATTCTCAAACACCTACTAGCTTGTGTATTATCTGGCACTGTTGGCCTTATAATCACATGGATGTGTCATATTGTTTTTTCCGCTTTGATATTGTCCACCACGTCAAAAGTTTCCCCAAATTCTGCAAGCCTATCCATGGCTTCATTCTCCTTCTTGGGTATGGACATGATTTTGAAAGCTTTGAAATCCTCAATTAGGTCCCATGCCCTATTTTTGTAGCTCTTGAGTAGGTCATTCTTTGCAGCATGTTGTCCTCTAACTTGATTGACGATTAACTCACTATCACAAAATAATTGTAAATTCTTTATGTCTCTATTCATGGCCCAATGAATCCCATGAATTAAATCCTCGTATTGAGATGTGTTGTTTGAATAGGAAAGCTGGAAATGAAACCTAGAATAATACTTGATGTTATGTGGTGATACCAACATTACACCTCCTTGAGCACCTTGTTTGCTTCTTGAACCATCAAAATATAGTTTCCATACTTCATTGTCATCCTTATTTTCTAGCTTGGTGATGTTAGAAATTGGTGAATCTTCTTCGTGTAAACAATATACACCTAATTCAAATTCCTGCATTTACTTGTATGGGTAAAATGCATGCCTCTTATTTTCCCATTCATCTAGAGTCAAATCTGGAATTGCTTCAACCTTGGTACCTGTTTCCAGATCTAGTGAACATTCCTCTTGGTCAAAGGCTTAGAAAATTGCATTTATAAGACTTGGCACATGGGGCTCGATGTGAAAATTGGAAATTGCTTCTGATTTTATGGTCTCCTTGGCTCCATATCTTGTTCTAAAATTCATGTGTGAAGAATCCGTATATATATACCTGTAAATTTTGGCTGTGAAATCTCTTGATAGGCATAGTGCAAAGAGTGGTGAGAGGTCAATTACAGACACATCCTACAAAACTGTGACATTTGGGCAAGAATGTAGTATTATGCTTAACCCTTTAATCATCCCAACCGTTCCTATTATTGTTCCAACTAGTTACACTACTCCTTTGAGAATTGGCTCATACTTTAGACCCAATTGATCTGTTATTCTCTTGGGCATCACTAAACTACTTGCCCCTAAATCGATCATCTAGTTGTGTACAAAGTGGGTTTTGAAAATCAATGACACATAGAATGGTGGGGGATTCAAATTTTTTCTTAGTTGACCACCAACCTGTTGCATTGTGCTAGTGAGAACTCTCTCCTATCTTGGGTTTGATCGATTTGAGATAGTCTAATTATCCATTACAACTTGCAATAAATCTCATTACCCTAGGATTTCCAGTCACTCCCACATGGAAATGTTCACATGTGTTTTCTTCATTTGATCGATAATGTTGAAAGGGGATGAATTATCCTTTGATTGACCCTTACTTGCAGTAACCTTTTCTGGAGCTTAAATTGGCACGTGTGCCACTGCAACGGGTGGCTTAGGCTTATTTTGCACATTGGGGGCTACATTTGGAATACCAAATCCTTGTTTTGGAGGAGTGGGCTGACAAAAAATTGGATTAGATGGTTGTCCCTCCTCAATGTTCCTCTTTTTTGATCATGTATTGGCAGATACACCCTAAAAAGGAGGTTGATTAACTCTATAGATGTCTTATGTTTTCCAGTTTACCAATGTGGTTTCCATTGGAGATTCCTCTTATTGTGTTTCTTGCTGTTGGTTTCCTTCTTTACTTGGTTCAAGGCACACATTAATGGTATGTACCATCAGAGCCTAATTTAGTGCACCATTGAAACATGTTGATTGATTATGAGGTAGATTGTAGGGGTAACACCAGTCGTACTCCTGTGCCACATTATTTTTTGTTGGAACCAAGGCCCTTAATGTTGAAGTTGTGTTTGGATCATGTGGTTAGAATGGCTTGACAACTTGAGGTTGTCCTTGGTTCTAGTTTTGATTTGTTGCCAGATCTGGTGGTATATTTTGTTGATATGGGGGTCTGGGTTGATACCGATTTTGAGGTTGATACGGCCTAGAAATTTGAGCTTATTGTCTCTTGATAGTCACTAGATCATTTCTTAGGTTTTACAGTTGTTTCATACCCTCTTGTAGTTCCTTTAAAGTGCTTAAACAAGTAGAAGCCTCACTATTGCTTTGATTCCTAGGGGCTGGAATGGAATTCAAATCTAATGTTTGACTAGTCGTAGGACCTCCCATGTCTAGATAGAGAGGCATTGGTGGCCTTGGTGCTAGCTTACCATATTGAATCAAGTAGTTTTCATCTCTAAGAGCAATGTTATAGGCTACGGGTAAGGTTATACCTCCCACGGATTGGATCATCATGGCTATATCTAAATTTATAGCCTTTAAGAAATAAAATAATGCACCTTCATCTACTGGCCTCGCAACAAGTGAAATTCTATCCCGTGTCCTCTTGAACTTAAAGTTGATTGTTTTTAATTATTCCAATAAAGATAAATTATATCCCTTTTCCCCAAATTAATTATGGATGGATGTGCATAAATGATCCCAATTCTAGATAGAACCTGCTATTAGACTTCTAAACCTTTGCAAAGCTTTACCCTTAAAGTAAGATTCCAACAACTTAACGACAATGTCCATTTCAGTGATTTCATGAATTACAGAGTCATTTGTAATGTCCTGGATGTGGTCAATTGGAGTTGTCTAGTTCTCTTCAGTGAAATATGGGATGTTCTTCAATGCCACAATTGGAATTGAATTTTGAGCATTTAGGCAAAGTGGACTACTACCAGTGAATTTGACATTTGGATTGGGTTTTTCCATCCTGATTGGTTGGAGAACTCTCTTTGATTGAAGATAAGGTCTACTAGGTGGAGGTGTAGACAAGGTCCTGTTAGTTGGAGTTGCTGATCTTTGTTGTCTTCTTCCCCTCCTTCCTTTACCTGGTGATAATTGCAAGTAGACAAACAAACCCTCTTCTTGAGTATAAGACTTGGTTCAAATTCTTCTCATGTACTTAGGCAACCTATGCTACTACACGCTGAATTCTATCCCTTCAAATTCACCATATGTGTTGAGAAATGAGCCTCTAAAGGCTAGATTTTGATAAGTTACACACCAAACTTGACAGAATAAAAATGAAAACCTTGAAGGACCTGCATATTTGATATTCTATAGATTGAAAATTGATTTGGAATGATAGTCCCAAAATCCTAAAAATGCAAGACTTCCAAATGTTTGAAACTCAAAACCTCGAAATATGGAGAAGTCTAAAATTCCAAAATCCAAAAACCTGAAGTTCTAAAAACCTGAAACCCGAAATATCGAAATCCTGAAACCTGAAATTAAAAAAAAACTCTAAAATTTTGAAAATTGAAAATTCAAAAAAAAAAAAAACCCTTTTGAAGACTACCCCCGATCTATCAACATGAGAAATTTGGACCTGTTTTGAGGAATTTGAGCCCCTAAAAATGGATTTCTGAGTTCATCCTGAGAGGTGAAAAGTCAAAAATTGGAGAAATTACAATTTATAAGTTTGAATTTAATGAACATTACTTCAAAGCTTGTAGAATGACCTCTTGGTCCCACCGGGAATGCCAAAACTATTGATGCATAATCATAGCACACCTGAATATCTGCAACTCGATGGGTTGAAACTCTCAGTGTGATTGCATAATATGGAGTTTTTCCCAAAGTGTGGTACTTTGCAATCAGGTAAGCTCTTTGGATGAAGGCTAGTTCCTATTCCTCTGTTCAGATGCACATATTCAAATTGTAGAGGATCTGCTCTAAAACCTACTCTAACTTGCCAAGGAGACAAGTTTAAGAAGATGTAACAAAATAAACCTAAACTAACAAAGGTGATGCACCAAAGGAATGTTGAACGCTTTCTTTTCCATTAATCACAAACCATAAAAAATTTAAGAAAACCATCATAAACAAATAACCAAGATTGTGATGAGAGATTAGGAAGATATAATGAACATAAGAGGGGGTTGAAATCATCCACAGCCTTATTTTATTTCTCCGAGAATTTGATACATTCCATTACAATGCCTAAGAGGCACAACTCTGCATTATAGTTTGAAATGGGATGTTTGAACTCCACAAATTCACTTTTAGATAGAGAAGAAAGGAGGGTGCAAATCCAAAAGTTTCCAATCTTTTGAAAAAATCCCCTCCTTACAATATATAGGAATAATTAGAGAAGGAGATAGAAGAAATCCAAAATATAGCTTCAACCACCCCAAAATTGCATTGAATATGCTTACAAAAATGATGGGTTCTACTGTAAAACTGATGCCTCCATGTGTTGTTCCTTGTTGGGTAGGAAAGGAAACCCATACCTCATAATTTTTTTAGATGAAAAACCTGACACCCTAAAAAACGGAAGACTATATTTCTTCGTTTTTAGAATCCGAAATGCATGTATCCTCTGAAATCCAAAAATTCAGACTTTCAAAAATTTTGGTTTCGGAATTCGAGCTACTGTTCACCAATCAAAATGGTCTGAGAGTTCTAAAAGTCTGAAACCTAAAAGTCCAAAAGTTCAAAATTTCAAATTTCAGAATTTCAGACATTGAGTCTTGTTTTTTATGTTTATGGCTTGAGAGTTCTGAAATCCCAAAATCAAAAATCCCAAAATCACAAAATCCCAAAATCCCAAAAATCGAAACTCAAAACCTAAAATCTTGAAATCCCAAAACGTGAAATCTGAAATAAGAAATTCCAAAATCTCGAAATCCCAAAATCATGAAAATTGAAATCCTGAAACCCTAAATCTTGAAATCTAAATTTCAAAACACTAAAAATACCCTTTTGAAGATTATCACTTGATGTATCAACGAGTGAAATTTGGACCTATTTTAAGCAAGTTAATCCCCTAAAAATTGATTTCGAAGTTTAGCCTGGGAGGTGAAAAGTCTTAAATTGGAGAAATTGTAATTTCTTTATTCACTCAACTAAAAAATGCAATCCTCCATGAGTGAAACAACCTAGTTTTTACAGCATGCAAGGTCATGTTTTTCTATTTTACTTGAGAGGAAAAATTGGATAACAACAGAACAATCAGATGTGTTCTTGTTCTTACCTAGGTTTTTGGTTAGCCTCCTAAAAACCATTGAAGGCTTCTCAAATGTGTTCCTACTTGAGTCCCTACACTATTAGGTCAAATATGTTCCCTAGAGTGATTGGTTGATAAACAGATGATTCCTGAGCGTGTTCCCATCTTCGCCAGACATATGTGTTCCTGAAAGTGCATGGTTGATAAGAAATTGATGTGTTCCATCTTCTACCTTTAGTTTGAGTGTGTGACAAGATCATGAGCGTGCAGAGATGGCAGGCTGCAAAGGAAGTGTGAAAATTATTTTACTACCATGTAAACATTAAGGGGGGGAATGTTAGGAAATATAATTTTTACATTATAGTGGGATATTTACTGAAAGGTAAATAATAACTAGTTGTAGTTATATTATTTTTATATAAACAATAATATATTAGTTGGAGTTGTTTTAACAACTCATATGATTTGAGTTGTGTATTGTTACATGAGTAACAATCACAACTAAATAAGATTATTGTTAGAGCAAATTCCTCATTTTTAGCAGTTGAATATTTCTATATATTTGTTATATCTCTGTATGTTTAATGTCGAAGCCATACAGAGAGATAATATAATTATTCTATGTTATTCCTGTGCAAGTCTGATCCAAATTTTATATAATTGTGTATATTTCCAAATCTATGAATATATATATATATACAAATTCATTATAATAATTAAACTTGAAATAAATTGATTTATATATATGCATACATATATATTAAAAACAAGTTATCTAATACTCGGCCACGAATTTCATTTCTAACAACGAACTGTGCTAAGATCCCAAGTGGCCCAACTGTGGAAAATGGGCCACATTTTATTATTATTAATGATTTGTTAATATATTGGGTGGAGGGTCACTAACCCCACCCATGGTGGGTGGGGTCGATGACCCTCCTCCCTTGTATTAATTAAAACACCTAACATAGGCCGTGACTAAAATACCCCTTTAATACTATTTTTATTTTATTTCAATATTATTATTAAATTCTAAGAATATTAATATATTAACAGTATTAAAATAATCAAATTTATTTAATTTATTTTTTTGATAGAGAAAACTACAATTAGTTTAGTATACACAAGAGGGATTTTCAAAACATTATCTTGTAATCAATTAAGTCATAGTTTACATTTAAGTAGAAGTGAGTGTATGTATAATTATTCAGTTGCACAATTATATAAATTATTTTTATTTAATTTTATGTAAGACTAAAACTGAGAGAATAAAAGGAATTCTTTCACAACTTATTCTCAAAGGAACAATAGCCAGATCGTACCAAGCCAAGAACAAAGATGCTAATCAAACACCATGATCTATAAGATGAAATCAATTCTCCAGAATAACTTTACATAAAACCTTTTCAAAAAAATGAGCAACAATATCATATATTATTATGGAACTCAATGAAATACAATGAGAATGGGCCTTGGTTATATAGGTAAGGAATAAAAATCTAAGAACAAGTTAAGGTCATAGATCAATGCATAAATCAAGGAAATAACTAGTTATCAAAGAACTAGTCAATACCATATATTTAAGAGAAAACTAGACATCAAGGATCTAGTCAATACCATAGATCAAGGAAATAAATGTACCTAACAACTAGATACTATCTCGTGATATTTAAATAAGATAAAATAAATATCCACACACATAAGTGGGTAAGGATAAATATAATAAAGGCAAAAAATGTACCTAGGTGAACATGAGATAAGGTAAATACTTACTCTAACACCCCCCCAAGTGAAGCTAGGGGCAAAAATAGAATTTGAATATCCACAATATGATTCCCAAAAAATAGGCCCAATGAGGTACTCATGTACAATAACTAAGAAAAATGGACACTGCAAGGTACCCAAAACCAATAACGACAAAGTAAAGAGAGTAAAAACATGATGCAATGCATCCCAAGAAACTGAGCTCAAAAAATCATACAATGATGAAGAATTTTGATGTGCAATGTAGTCTAAATCCATTGCTCGATCAAAAAACTTACAAACAACTGACACTGGGATTCACTAGAATAGCTCCATATAAGGAGACTATCAACAGAGTGATGTCGAAAGCACAAAAAAAAAAAACATAATTCGATCAAATGTTACAAATAGGTATGCCATGATCCAAGAACAATAACCAAAGTAAAAAAAAAAGGACACAAAATCTAAAGTGTCACGATCCAAGCAAAGCCAAGGTAATAAAGAACAGACAAAAAACTTGAAGAAGTAAGATCAACACCACACCCTCCCATACTACTGAATGGGTTGATTGATGCTACAAATTTGCATGAATTGCCCAAAATCAACTACTCAAAAACTAATAAAATAACACTGGGATTCACCAGAATAGCTCCCCCATAAGATATATTGTCAACGTGCCAAAAGTGTCAAAAATACAGATATAAAATATCTCAAAAAACAAGAGAGATACACTACACTTGCTAAAGAAAAATTCTCAAAACAAGAATCATTACAATGAAAAAGGTATAGAAAGTGGAGCAAGAAGCCGAATGGTGGAGTAGCCACGCATGTAGTGTCGTCTCAATGAATTCCTATGTCACCACCCTGAGTGATTAGATATCCACCCCAAATCAACACAGATGGATGAAGAAGATGTCTTCATGTGACTTGGTGGAAAATGCACAATGGGTGTATGGAAAGGAACATAAAAATGTGTGTCAGGTTGATCATTTCTGACAACTGAAATCTTAGGTTTATCAAGCCTTAGTGAAGGTGAAACACTCATCTGTTTCTCATGATCCTCAAAAAGAGTCAAGCGAACAAAAATAGGAGCTCCGTCAATGTGTGATACCAATAAATTATCTACTAGAAAACTAATGTCCTTGCGATAATTCCACTTAACACGTGGGATAGGGGAAATAATACCCTGTGAATGTTGGTCAATACCTCCACTAGTGAAACCCATAGGATGGAGCATACAAGAACTGATTGCAGTGGTATGCTTCTTAAAAGAGCCATACAAATGAGCAGAAATAGGATACACAACATGTGCTACTATAAGAGGCATAGATTTGGAAGAGCATGTAGTAACAAGCCTTATAGGCTTAGGAGAATCAAGAGAAGGAACAGACTCAAAGACTGACAGATCAATGTCAGTGGATACAAGAGCAACAACTACAAGTTGACTAGGAGCATAGATATGGTTGTGCACAATATGATGGTGATGTTGTAGCAAGTATTGGCTGTAGGAAGTGTATTATTGTATCCTTATCATGAATGACTGATTATAGAAGAGAATTTTGCTTCTTGAACGATCTATTTTCTTCCACAAATTTTAGAATATTGTCTTAAAGTACACACACTTAAGAGACAAACATATCATTCTCATAATCCATGATAGATACAAGAATACAACTCCCAAAGTTTTAGGACATCGGGCTAAGCCGTATTTGCGTCCAAAATTGATTGGAACACTCCTCCATATTTGGAACTTTATAATGAGTACATGTTACAATATGACACTTTATAATTATAGTGCAATTCTCAAAATAAATATTTCAAAATGTTCTTACCTTCACCATATAAATAAAATGAAAGGGGACTAGAGTTAAGCACCTACTAGTAGGAATCACAAGCTTAATACCTCATATGACCATACCATATGACTAGGGGAAAAGGATTTCAATGGAAAAATCCTGAATATATGAATATACAAAAAAAAATTACCAAAAAAAATACAGACGGATGTCAACAATATCTAGCTCTGATATCATAAAAGGAATGATAACCAGATCATACAAAGCCAAAAGCCAATAACATAAGTGCTAATCAAACACCATGATCTATAATATGAACGCAATTCACCAGGATAACTTTACATACAACCTTTGCAAACAAATGAGTAGTAATATCATATATTATTAATGATCTCAATGAAATACAATGAGAATGGGCCTTTCTTATTTATGTAAGGAATAACAATCTAAGAACCAGTCAAGGTCATAGATCAAGCCATAAAGCAAGTAAATAACTAGTCATTTAAGACCTAGTACATACCATAGATTTATGAGAGAACTAGACATCAAGGATCTAGTCAGTACCATAGATCAATGAAAGAACTATACCTAACAACTAGATAATATCTCTTAATATATAAATAAGATTAAAAAAATATAACACATAATTGGGTGAGGATAAATACAATAAAGGTAAATAAATTAGCTAGGTGAACATAAGCTAAGGTAAATACCTACTCTAACACATTCTACAAAATGATAAGGGTAAGAAGGATGTTTTCTCTTATTTTAAAGATTTTATCTCTACTCTCCTTCCTACAACTTGATAAGAATGTAACAAAAATTCTATATTCTCCTAAAAAAAAATTAAAATTCTTTTTCCTCTTACAATGACAATTAAAATGACATCTATTTCATATAAGAAGGGATTTTAAGAAATATTTTTAACAGCTTTAAAATGAAACATATCACATGTTGAGGATAATGGGAAAACTTAATTAAAGGATATGCATTTCCCTTCCAAACCATATCAAGTTTCCTCTTTCACTTAACCATTTAAATTTGATTGTTTCATTTTCACACAACTAACACATTTTAAGATGCATACTTTTAAATCAAATACTCTTGGAAGAGATTTAAAAATTATAGAGATTTCCAATTTAAATACAATTTTATTACAAGCATACAATTTTTACACTCTTCCAATCAAAGTGGGAATAATGCAATGAACAAAATACCATGTAAAAGTTTGCAACAAGGCCAAAGTACAAGTCTTCTATTTGCATGTATTCTCCAAAGGTAGTTCCAAGTCTTGATTTCTTCAAACTTTAACAAAAGGGATCACAATACAAAGGAATGGGGAGTAGGAAATGATCTCCACCCAACCTTTAATCCAAAGTGTGGAATTCTTCCGCTTAATGTCCCCCAAGCCCCAACCAAGGAACCATGAGCAATTTTGAGAAACGTTTGACAATTTTCAACAAATATGGCTTCCACAAACAACATACATTCAACACAACCAAATGACATATTCAAACAGTTTAACACTTCTCAAACCATAAAAATGGAGAAAGGACTATGGGAAACTACATCCTTATGCCTCCCAAGTGAAGTGGGAATTTCACCCTAAGCCTCCAAGTGCACAAAAAGAAAACACAATATCCTCATCTCTCCCTTGCAAGTATGCAACAAGATAACAATGATTTCCTTTTCACTCCCCATAGGTAAAACTCCCATTCAAACTCCCACCAAAATCATGCATCACAAAACTCACTTTTTCCTCCCCAATGGTCCCATAAATCCTTCTTCCACACCCAAATTAAGGCATACTAGCCAACAAAAATTCATCAAACATAACAAGCACAATATTTCCACATCAACAAACATAATAAGAAAAACAACAAAGGTGGAGACCCTACCTCTCCATCAATCTCCAAGAAAAATTCACAAGTCTTTCACACCTCCAAGCCAAGAAATTTCCCAAAAGAACTCCAACAAGCTCCCAATGTAAAAAATGACAAAGGAAGAAAATGAACAAGTTACCCCCATTCCAAAAAAATCCATCAATAAATAGAAATGGAGTGTGAGAGTGATGAGGTGCCTCAATGTAGGATTCCACTTCAACATTCCTCTATTCCCATACTCAAGTCAACACACCATGCCCAAGACGAGCATGTAAGAGCTATGACAAACCCACATGGCACACAAACTTGAACGCCATGCCTTCTAAAGACAAAATTTATTGTGACAATAATAAGATGTAATTATTTTCACCCTTTTACACTCCAAAAATGATATGTAAGTCAAAATAAACTCCCCAACCCATAGGTAGGGTTGTTGGGTAAATATAAGAGGCGTCAGACAAGCTTGGCTTGTCCCATAAGCATCCAAAAAGGCCTCCCAAGTCAAAATCCTAATTTTGAAGTTGGGGTGGAGTAAAACACACACAAATCAACATAAATCTCACTTACATCAAGGAACACCTAACCTCATAATTATCTATTTGTCACATCTCTATTCTAGTTATCCCAAATAAAAAGGATTAGCTTAATTAAGACACAATTAATAAATTGACATCCATTACCAAAAATTAAATACATAAAACACAAATAAACAACACACAAAATTTAAAAGAAATGGGGAAAAATTTCACCACATGGACACACATGTGAGGTCAGCCCCCAATGGGAAACCTCCAAACTAGGCATGCAACAACAACACCACATAACATTACAAAAATTGTCAAATTTTGGCCATGTTACTCAACACCTGATATCCTTCCATGGTTGGTCCCCTATCCTCTTTCGATGTATGTTATAAAATGTCCTGCACACAAACAAAATACCTCTCTAGCCTTTCAACCGTATTTACAACATCGAGACAATATACATATAAAATCAATAATAATCATTAAAATTTATAAATTCTATTATCCATCGTCATACAATTAATTAGATTTTGGCATCCCTAAAATCTTAATTCTACTTAAATCCTCCGACATAGGTTATGCGTCCAAATTATGACATGTTAGCATAAAAATCAGAATATCACAAATCAACATATATAAATGTCTATCATCATCAATGTAGTACATTAATGTCAATAGTCTAAATATCTACATAGTCCATCATCTACTGATCAAAATATAGTACTCAAATCTCTAAGTATCATCCCAATAGTAACAACATCAAAATGAAATAGTGTCAAAGAGGAGTGGGAATTATAAACTGAGTTTATAGTGTCTCAATTCCAAGGGGGCACTCTCCAAGAGAAGGGAACATAGTCCAATCAAAGAGGATGACCAGATTGCTGTCCTATTTGAAAATATAGAAGATGATATTTGGTCATGTCATTCTAATATTTTATATGTTGAAATGCATGTGGTTAGTAGTCTTTGATCATAAATTCCATAATGAATTCTATCCAATTCACTCAATAAGACAATCAAATGTCAAATAGGGTTCAAGACATGCCAAGGTCCTAACAAGAATATACACCTTTTTATTAAATGGTTTTTTATTAAATTTTAGAATTCACAAAATGTATGTTTTGAATATCTATTTTTGTTTAATATTAAACAATACGAACATGAAAATAATTTCTCTCAATGGAATTAAAAGTTGTAGGACATCCCAGAAAGGACCTCTTTGTCCAAGCCATGTATTTTTAAAACATTATCCGCACTCTAGAAATAAAAGGTTGTGAAAATGTGTAATGAAACAATATATCTTAGTTACAAAAAGTTTAAGGGTGTAGGGGTTCTAGGGTTGATATTTTGTCTCATGTTTCTAACACGATAGCTTCATTTTTTGAGCATAGTGTATTGTCATCTTATATATGAATGTGCAGGGTTCATATACAGGGATTTATAAACTTAGTGATTTGGGGATTGAATAATAAATTCATTAGAATTCATTGTTCTTGAGTGTCTCAGTTGATTGACATACTATTAAACTATATTCAATAATATATGATAAGATGTGTGTAATTGATAGTAGGAGTATTGTGAGTGTCTTTGAACTATGTAAAAGTGTATAGAAGGAAATCAAGGTCAACTAAATATATGTGATTGAAAATTGGATAGCTATTAAGAATGAGTTCAATATTATTTCTTATTGAAGAATAAATTCATTTATTTATATTTTCATATATTGATGAGTGTAGGATTCTTTAAGGAGTTGGATTCTTTATAAACCCAAGAAGGTGTGAGATTCTAAATTTTAGATATGTACATACCTTAATTAGGAAATGATAACTCTGGATTTTCCCCTAAAGAATGACGTGTGTGCAAATTCCAAACCTAGGTGACCTATTATTATCTCTCTTCCGTGACTTTCTTAACCTTTCACATATCTAAATTTCTCACATTACCAATTACATAACTCCATGGTAGTATAACATCTGCAAACACTACTCTTGAAAAGTTGCAAAGTCCTACAAGAATCTTGTGCATGGTCATTTGGATGGGACATCCTAAACCCTACCACAATTGGGTCCCAAGATGAATGGTCTTATCTCATGCCACCTAATTTTAAAATTTTTGAATTTTATTCTATTCTATGGTTATCTCATATTCCAACATGCCAGATTTGAAAAAAAATGTATGATCATAATAAAACATACCTAACTCAATTATTTACACACATTGAAATAAATTATCACTACCAACAAAAAACATTGCAAAATAAATGTATAGAGTACTCCAATATTTCCTAAATTCCTTCAAAGAAACAAGACAAATTAGGAGCAATTCACACACAAGTCTAACGTGCATGCATCCACGTATACACATGCACATGTGCACACACAAACACCTCCACACGCGCACATACACGCACATACACACACACACGTGTGCACGCGTGCCCACATGTAACCATACACGTAGACAAACACAGACATGTACATTGTAATGCCCACTCCTCTTCGACATTTATTATATTTTTATTTCGATTACTGTTGACTTTAGACATGGAAATATTACTGTATCATTTTGGTTTAACATGATGTTAGATGATAGATATATTTTTACTCTTGATGGATTGTGATTCATAGTATGATTTGTGTGGATTCTTAGAGACATAGAGACACATTGTATATTGATGATGATCATGTGTTGTTAGCATATATATTACCCAAATTTAGAATTCTCGTCGTGATTGAGTATGATTTAACATTTTAACTAATCTTGTGATCTTTCTAATATTGATAAAAGGAAGAATTGAGATGTTGTTGGAATTTTAGACAAATGATACCATTGTTTGGTTCAGATGATGACTTAACTATATGAGGATGTTTATTGATTAATATGCATATATTTTATGTTTGATGTTTTTTATGTGGCAACATGAGGCCGAAGGAGGTATTGTGTGATTTTTTAGGTGATTATATCACAACAATAAAAAGGGGGATTGGAGCCTAACCACAACGGAATACTTGATGGATATTACGGAGATCACCATGGAAACTTGTGTAATGTTGTTGTTTTATTTTTTAAAAATTTGTTACGGGGTCCCCATGGGGGAATGACATCCAATTGTTACCATGGGATTGTGTGAAATTCTTCCCTTTTATTTTATTTACTGTAGATTATGTGGTTTATTTGTGATGTGCTTTTTTTAATCATTTTTTATTAATGTGCTTTTATTAAGTAAATAAATCATGTTATTAAGTTATTTAGGGATGTGCCAAAAGGGTTCACTTATTATAATTGTTGGTCTTAATTTGGACTATGTGATTTTGATTGAGTGGAACTGAATTAGAGCGTTGTACATTCTACCTTACCTTGGAATTTCGGATTTGGGCTTAAGGGCCAATTTTGGAGGCTTGTGGAACACGTTAAGCTTGTTCCACACCTATTAATTTTATATACCAACCCTACCTATGGACTGGGTGGTCAACAAATAGACCCGATTATGTGTTTTGTAAGACAAAAATGACATTTATTGCACTTTTCTTACATGGGTTTTAAATTATTTCCTTAGGGGGTGTGGGTTGGGAATGTGTGTAAAAGAGTCTTGTCATTCCTATCAAACACTAATTTATTGTCCATTGGGGTTGAGGTTTAAATTTTGATGTGTATTTGATGATGAGTGATGTGGCATTCTACATGGATCCACCTCACCCTCCTCTCTCCTTTTTCTATTTATTCAAGTTTAATTTTTGTGTTTTTAGGGGTTACTTGATTTCATTTTGGTGCTCTTGTATTTGGAAATTTGAGTCAGAGATTTTTGGAGTGCTTGTTGACTTTTGGAGTTTGTTTGAGTTGGATTGAGCTTGAAGGAGCTTGGATGTGTTATCCATTGATTAATTTCCTACCATGGAAAGGTAGGAACTACTCCCTTGTTTTAATCGTTTTCTATTTATATGTGTATATTTGTATGTTGTTGAATGTTTTGGTATGGTTTTTGGGTTCTTGGGTAGATTTTATCCTTAGTATGGTGTAGGAGGAGGCTGTGGGGATTTTATATTTAGGGAGGCATAACGATTTTATTTTATGTTTTGGTAGGGAGTTGGGTTGGGTGCCCAACCTTGGATAAGAAAATGCTTGCGTTTCTTACTTGGTTCTTGTGAGGGAGACATAAAGATTGTAGGGAGGCATAAGAGAATGGTAAGAGACATAAGAGGATATTGAGGGAGTAATAAGATTTGTGTAGGGGTTTGTGAGATTTATATTGGAGGGTTTTAAGGTGGGAATCTAATCCCATTAGGAGGCATAAGTGATCTCCCCATAGATCTTTGCTCCATTGGCTTTGCATTTCAAGCCTTTTGTATTTGGAAAAGTTGTATTGTTGTGAATGTTTTCTTGTGTTGAATGAGTTTTATATGTTTTGAAATTTGGTTTGTGATGTTGAAGCATTGTGTTTTTTCCATGAGTTGGATCCATTATTTATTGTATTTTGGTTGGCGCTCAGGGGGCAATGAGGAGGATTTCTTCTCCTCCTCCTTGGTTTATTGGTTGTTTTTATTAAAGGCATGGTGGAGCTCTTGTTGAAGAATTGACACTTCGATATTTTTTGAAGCCAAAGAAATCCTTCTTTGTGAGAAAACCTTCCTTGTAATTCCCACTTAAGGTGGAAGGTTTGTAGTATTTTATTTGATAGAAAAGTTGAATTGTATATTTTGGTTTATTAAGTTTTAGTGTATTATGGAAAGAAATAATTTGCATTGTATGAAATGAGCTATGCTCATAGAAAAAAAAAGAGAAAGTTCATTATCATTGTTGAAGTTGCATTATTGTAAAAATGAAAGGAAGAACATAGAATTTGTAAAACATTAATAATGTATTCATAGAAAATTTGAATGTGAATAAAGTTGTTTGTAGCTATTTGAACAAATGGTTGTAGTAGTAATGGAAAGGTACAATAATTTATAATGAGTTATTTTGTTGAAAAATTGCATTTTGTTGTGGGAAGAAAAACAATAACACTAGGAGTAGATTTAGCTTCATTCCTACTTTTGAACTTGAAAGAAATTTTGTTTGATGAAAATGAAAATGATCATTCTACTATAAATACCTCTCTCTACACAATTTCATTTAAATTTAAGTCTATATTCTCAAACCATTTACTTACACATAGTTTAATCCCTACTTAAATGGGAATCTTATTTTTTAATAAATAATTTTATATTATTAATTTCTAATAGAGATATATTAATAATATATGTGGATTTTTTTTAAATTCATAATATCATCATACAAATGAT